>CM023617.1:18915518-19148018 GCA_013358685.1 Antennarius maculatus | reverse complement strand
ATGTTTTTAACACTTTGAACTAAATACTTTCGGATTGAGAAAGGCTTAAACGTCTTAACTCATCATCCAGACAAACAGAGATCAGCTTCAGAGGCTTTTAAAGGACGTTTACCTAAAGATCAGTAAAACCAGCGACTAATTGTTGTTTTCATTTCAATCTTGTAAGAATTTTCTTATACTTTCCTTTTAATAAAAAAACAAAACAAAACAATATAGAAAGACAGACAAACACATTACAAATAGCTTCTTTTTTTAATGGAAAAAAGCCCCTCTTTTAGTAGTAAATTCATTTTTATCAGTGGCTTCTGAAAACTAACTCCAGAATTACTGTGCTGTTTTAAAAATATTCAAATTTAACATGTGGCATTTGGAATTTATGCATTCACACACACACACACACACACACACACACACACACACACACACACACACACACACACACACACACACACACACACACACACACACACACACACACACACACACACACACACACACACACACACACACACACACCTATACAAACACACACAGGAGTGTGGTGAACAGATCAATGTTTTAGTTGCTATTTCTTAACATTTTCAATAACTTATCCGTGAAAACTCAGCCAGTTGAAATATGTGAGAAGCAAAGCCAGACAACTGTAATATCACAAAGTTCAACTCTTTTTACTTTCAACTTAGCTGTCTGTGTTTTTCTCATTTCATGAACAGCTCTACAACTCATGTAGACACAGTCTGTGCAGCTCATATATTAGTGCAATGATGGACTGTGGTTGAATACTTAAAGTTCAGTTGAAAGAACTGTGTGTGGTCTAACAAGTTAAACTAAACAAATCCTGGAATCCCTGTTTGCATCCACCAAGACATTGTGATCCAAAATAAAAGCCACTGACCTCAGTTTTCTGTGCGTTCACATAGTTTTCTGGTAAGTCTGCTGCTCCTGGGGCTCTGCTCTCTCTCTTTCTCTCTCTGCATCAAGTCCTAGAGGCTCCTCAAGTCTTCCCATGACAAAGGATTAGACAGGAGACCCTCTCCTCTCCCCTCCTCTCTCCTCCCACCTCAATTCCCTGCTCAGATCAGGAAGGGGGGTGCTCATTTAGTAACTTCAGGCTAGTTTGCTGCCCCCCTCTGGTCAGATGGAGAATTGTTCATTTTGGAGATAAAAGGTATGACAAAGGAAGCATCATCATCCTCATCCTCATCCTCATCTACATCCTCATCCTCATCTACATCCTCATTATCATCATCATCATCATCATCGTCGTCGTCGTCGTCGTCGTCGTCGTCGTCGTCGTCGTCATCACCATCATCATCATCATCATCATCATCATCATCCTGTTATTTAACCACAAACATGTTATTTTGATGACCTTTACCCTCTGAAATGATCAGTCCAGCTCCAGTATCATGGAGAAACCATTCCTGTACTCCATGCTAGTTAGTCATGTATTTAACTGTCTGCATTTATGCACATTTACTTTACAGAGGGAGCAGTATTCATGTTTGGTTGTTGCCCCCCCCCCCCCACATAATGTGGCTTCACTGTGGGAGAAAAGGCCAGAATGGGCATTTATGTTCAATGTTGTGTAAAAGGAAAAGCTGACTTGAAGACTTGTTTCACTGATAGATGCAGGCGGGAGGAGGCCCCGGCATTGTGCCTGAGACGGTGCCAACCTCAACCCCCCCCACCCCCCCTCCCCACAAATGTCCAGGAAGAGAAAAAAACAACAAACTCCTTATGTTTTTGAGATGTTACACACCGCATCAAGGAGCACATGACTCTGATCATCCTTCATCTGTTGTGTGGATTTAGAAAATATGTTAGCAAGCTCAAAAAGAAGTCGATTGAATGCGGAGAATAAATTAGCAAGGTCATGGAGAATGAATGAAACGACGCTGTGGAAAAATCCCCTGAATCCCACTGAAAACCCTGAACCACTATAGGAGAAACTAAAATTACATCATAGGGAGGGGGCTGTGGAGACTGGAGGACATGATTGCTTCCAGACACAGGGCTGGGGTCTTTGTCATAAACCCACACACACACACACACACACACACACACACACACACACACACAGACAGACACACACAAGGTCTTTTTCCTTTTTAAAGACAGATGTAAATCTTACCAGGGTGTCATTTGAAAACTGAGACTTCAAAGTTCCTGCTAACATGAGAAAATAATCATCACTGAGTGCTGAAATATTATTCACGTCGCTGATCAAAGGATAATGAAAACACAATTCCGAGGTGCTCACACAAAACAGCATCTGAAATCTGTAATGTGTATGTGTGTGTGTGTGTGTGTGTGTGTGTGTGTGTGTGTTTTAAAGCTGTAGCCTGAAACTACATCGCGAGAGAAGGCTGTGGAAAATTTACAAAAAAAGAAAAGCGGGGAGAAATATGGTAGAAAAAATTGGTGTCAGATTGTGAGAAAGGGCGTATAATCATGTCTGGTAATCGTTGAGACGTCTGAGTCACAAAGTCTCGAATGTTTCACCCAATCACACGAGGCCAAAGTCTTCTGGTTCCTGTTTTTCTGTGAGTGTAGATCTCATATGTTTGTGCTCTTTTCTCTTTGTTCTGTAAATTTCTCTAAAGAAAGAAAATCTTCCCCAGGTTTCTCGTCATCTGTGGCTGCATCATCGACCGAGGACTGAAAACACACTATGGTTTGTTGCCAAGGTGAGGCTGATCTACTTGTAACGCCACCTGACTCCTTCACCATGGAAAACTAATGCCAGTTTCAACCATATACTTATGAAAAGTAGTAAACCAACAAAAATAGGATTTTCCACTATGGCTGATGTGGGTCTATTATTCACTTAGATGTAACTTAATGTATTTGACATTGTCTGTTTGACTCGGCCACATATCATTACACACAACTGCAAGACATCACAACAGATGTTTTTTTTTTTTAAAAAAAGCAAAACTTTATTCTGTTATTTCTAAATTCTGTACATGAAATGAGGGTGTGACAAACCGCTCCAGCCATTTACAAATGAAACATTTCTGTCTGTGTACAGATGGTGATTATAATAAACACACACACACACACACACACACGCAGATGATCTCTGAAAAGGTGACATGAGTGTGATTCATGTCAGGTTAATGTCTGCACCCTGTAATGCATGTTGTGTTCCTCCTGTGGCCTCTATCTATCTATAAGCAGCCATTACTGAACATTATCAACCTTGAATTATTAATTAGGATGGCTGGCAGTCGAGAGCTGCTATCGGTAAGAAAACCTGAATGACCATTTCCTGACACTATTATAATAAATCATTTTAATTCAAAAACATGACAAACTTTTTTTGCCATTTTAAAGAAAATGTTTTTAATTGCACACAGTAACGGTACTGTATGCAAATAATGTGGATATGGTTAAACACATGTCAGTTTTACAGATCTCATCTGCTTTTGAGGGTAGCTATTATGTTCCTGTTCCTCCACCCTCTTAGCATGTTGGTTCATTTATTTGTTTCCCGTGAAACGACTGAAACAAGTTCATGCTATAAGAACCTGGGGTTCAGTGTTTTCATATCCATCCTCCTCTGAATTGCTGGGTTGCATTTTCGGCCTCTGGTTTTATTATTTTCATGTTGTTTAAGTACCTGGTGGTGAAGCCACAGAGCAGCTCTCTGCTACGTTTGGAGCATCGCCCGCCAGCTGATCCTGTGCTTCAACTTGTACAGGTAGATGGAGTCTAATGTGCTCAACTCCACGGGGGCTGACGGCGTATGAAGCAGTGTGGAGGTCTTTATGGAGACCACCCTCGATGAACGCTGCTCCGTTGCATTTGTTTGAGGCAGCTCTGGTCTCCATTTCTGTAACAGGATGAGAAAATCAACAGGAATTACTGAATTACTGATGGTCAGATACTGAGATAACGCAGGTGAGATGAGTGTACTATGATAACTTTCAAGTATCATAGCTTCCATCAGTTTTGTGCATCAGTGTCAAGAGTGTAAATTTTTTGTAAATACATGCCTGTTTCTCCCAAACTGCATGTTTTTTCTGCAAAATGACTTATCTGCATGATTTAGTCCGCAGATTCTACCACAGCAAAAATATAAATTCATGCATTCGTGAGTCTGACTTACTTCCGATTTGCATGGAGGTTTGTGTGCAACTGTGTAAGCTCATGCAGATCTTTATCGCCTTCTTGAAAACAACTCATCTACCTCTAAAAGTAACGTGCAGATGCTTTATAATAATATTAACATAATACTCAAGCACTGAGGTCTAAACTGCTGAATTAAAACCCTTAGTGTCACTGTTTATACACAGGTTTTTCCATTCAGAGACATTGGAATCAGACTGATTATTGTACATACCTCTATGTCTCATGCATTGAGGGAGAGCTATGATGACGGTGAACAAAAAGAAAGCTGCAGAGGCGGCGGTGCTCCACCACATCCTCGGTACCCTTTGTTCATCCACACCTAGAGAAAAAAACACACCATATTTCTTCTTGTCGCTGTTTTCTTTCTTGGATTCATGGAGTTCAAATCTACCCAGAAATACTCACTTGTCAGGAACACAGTGATGTTCACGTTGGTCTGAACGATGTGTCGAGTCTGAAGGCCCAAGAACGTGCAAGTATAGGTTCCAGAGTGTTCTTCAATCTGTGGCTGGAGGAGAAGAAGAGATCCGTCTCCCAGAAGGAGCAGATCCTGGTCCAGTTCAGCCTCACCCTCCCAGAGGTTGATGGTGTTCCTGGTTTTTGTGTCGTATCTCAAGATGACAGCGGGTTCACTGGATGCAGTAAAGGTCCAGGTGAGGGAGAAATTCTGAAGGCCGTGTGGCGCGATGCAAGGGATGGACACAGGGTGACCCTCTTTGTTTGTTACATCATCTGAAAGACATAAAAGTTGTTTTGCTCTGTTTTTCAGAACCCATCCCTGTCACGAGCCTCTATGACATCATCTCACCAAAGCATACCTTGGTTTTTCCAAGAAGCTGTCCACACTTGGCTCTTGTCAGATGCTATGAAAGAGCAGAAGTAGGTGTAGTTGGACAGATTACCCAGAATCCTCAGGGAGCTCTCCACAGTGAACAGACCTTTGTGGTCTGTGGTTTTCATGGCTGATTTTTCCAGAGCAGAGGGTGGATCTGTGGCCCACGTCACCTGGGGCATGGGGTAGATGTTGTGAGAGGAGCAGGTCACCATTTCATTGGTCATCTGAATGATCACTGATTGGATGAGAGCTGGACGGAAAAACAGAAAAGGGCGAAAGAGAGAGCTTCGTGAGGATGATGTACATGAACTGCCAGTTCAGTAATTTTAAGCGAAATTAATTTAAAAAATATTAAATATTATTTAAGAAATTCCCCCAGAGAAAATTTTATTTTAATTAACTGCTGTATTCTTGTACCTGTACACATACCTCATATAAGGATGCTAATCATTTCTGAATAATTTCTCCCTTACAAAACTCTTTAGGGGTGTTTTTACACGTGTTTTGCACGTATTTGTATTTGTAACAACTGTTTAAAAAATATAAAAGTCACCACATGAACAGTTTTTTGAGACTGGTCTCAGCTCTCTTCCTCTCACTAAACCATTTAAAAGATGAACACGATGCCCTGTTTCCTTAAAACTACACTCACACAGTAGAGTTGAACAGAAACTGACTTTCTAACTGCTTTGTTTTCAGGACACAAGCAGGAGTCTCTCTTCGAGCTTGTCGTCACAACCTTTAAGTAATTTATGAATGGAGATACTTAAAAAAGAAAGCTGAAAAAGCTATGGGCAAAATAACATTTTACCTGTAATGCATTCACATCGTACTGACCTTTGACCTCCAGGTTGACAAATATCTCCTGATTGCCCTTTCTTGTGCTTGTGTAGCATTTGTATCTACCCTTGTCTTGAACTTTGACCCTCCTGAGGAGTAGAGACGCATTGCCATGTGGGATGTGGGAATTGAACAAGCAGGTCCTCCCGCTGAAGTGCTTGTTCTGGAGTCTGAACTGATCCTTGTTGTAGTAGTAGCTGTGGACGGGGATCTGCTGCTTGTACCAGTGAATGACCACAGTTCCCGTGGGTCTGAAGCTGCAGGGCAGGATGCAGTCATCGGGGATGAGGCACGTGACATTAGCATCTGGTGCAGAGGGTATAGCTACTGTCGGAAATCAGGAGCAAAACATTCCTGTTATTGGTTTATACATGAACGAATATTTGTCTCAGTGTAAAATAGTCCTGTCACTCATGTCCATTGGACTAAAATGTCTTTATAAAACAACAAACATAATATAGTGACTTCTGTTTGCATTGTTCTTAAACTATTAAATACATCACTCCAGAAACCACATATGTACATATTATAATTTTTATGAAAAGTTTAGTTTTTGGTTATATTTCTCCACGTCATATTATTCCATTTGACCTCAAACACACTACTGCTGCAGGGTGGCAGAATCAGGAATTTCCCTCCTCATCAGTCATGTGTTTTTTTTTTTTTTTCATTAGTATTTCACAACAGCATGAAATTGTTCTGGGAAAAAGCAAAAATGTTACAAAAAAAAAATCCCCAGTTTGTCTCTGTTGCCTTGTTTTTAATTGTCCGGTATAAATCTGAAATGTTGATTTAACTGGAACACTATTTTTTCCGCTCCTCCAGATGTGCACGGTTGACACAGCTGGCGAACATTCTCAACGCTCTATGCCACAGTGCAGTTGAGTTTACCAACGCTGGAACTTTCATTAGCAAACTAATAATATCTGCATCTTTATCCAATATGTTACATTACACAACTGAGCCGTAAAATAGCTTTTGACATCTTGTCAACGGTGCAGACAAGAATCAGTTTGTCAGAGCTCAGAATGGAAATGCTCTTCCTGCGACTTCCCTTGTTCTATTAAACTGGAGACATTTGAAGATCGGAAAGCTTCCCCGACATTCTTTAATATACTGTACACAATTATCATTGTCAATTTATGTATGAAGTGAAATTTATGTAAAAGAACACACTGGCCATCACACTGTGTCAGGTCTGCATTTCTATGGAAAGTTAAGGGTTAAATAGATATCCAAGTTTTGTGTTTGCAAAAAGCAACGTCAAAAAAATCTTGTTTTAAAACTGTTTACAGAGTAAATTATTATGTTTTAATTCATGAGGGATAAAGTCTCATTCACTTTAACTTGAACTTTTTTCTCACAATTTGCCAGAATTGTGAGAAAAAATGTTTCCTTGTGTGAGAATTACAATAATTGATCAACATATCAGTCCAATGTTTGTCAAACTCACAGAATCAATACCCTCAAATTACTTATGTCACAATAGTTCAGCAGTGTCTTACACAAGTCACTAGTTACTATTTAAAACACTCCATATTCTTTGTGCTTTTTGTTTAGAATTATTTGCTCATCTGTAAATTGAAAGAAGAGGCGTCACGTGTTACAATACCTTTTGAATTTGTAAGTAACATTTTCTCCAAGACAATAAGCAGCATAATCTTGAATCCATGTGTCTCCGCCATGTCAGAAGGTCGGGTGTGAAATGTTGGCTCTGTAACAGCAGTTTGTATGTTAAACACACCGGTGTGCAGTGAACTGTTTCTGTCTTTCCACTTTACATCCTTTCTAACACTCATGGGACACTGACTAATTAACCCGACAAGTAAAAGTTTAACCGGTTTTCTTATAAATGCTTCAAACACCTCTACAGAAAAAAACCCCAGGAAAAAACACCCTGCATTAATAGTCACATTTTCAATCTCACACAACAAATAAGATCCTACAGGATATGGTCTGAAACCTGTTAAGGGTCTCTGAATACTCTACCTCCCACTACATGCACATTATAAAAGGCTGAATGGACTTGGAAAGAAAGCACCAACTTGGTGTATGCAAACTGTTCTTAAACTTAGTTTGGTGATCCTGCGTGAGTTTTAGATTAAGTAGAAATCATTTTATTCTGAGATGTTCATGGTTTCTCTGGTTTTTATCATTTCTATGTTTAGTTTATGTGATTTTGTCCGGAAGATTTGTGCTGCTGCATTTTGTGTTATGTTTCTCTATTTCCGCAGTAAAACTTATATACCTCATGGATGACATGCATTGTAATTTGAAGGAAGAATTTTTCAACCAATTAAATCTCTTCAAAGATCTAATTCAACGGAAACCTGGCCCATGATATGATGGTAAGCTATTAATCAATTCAATGCAAGTATGACAAAAGTAATTATGCTGTTACTTTAATATTTACGTGCAATTCAGAGTTTTGATAAATAAATGTAGCCCAGACTGGAGCTGACACCTGACGACCTCTAGAGGGCAGCGATGAGTCAAACAGAAGAGGCAACCCCACAGCAGCCGCACATGTCCAACAGAACCGAAGGCCCACGTGTGTGATTCTTTAAGATGGAACTGCTCATGACTCACTCAATCAACTGTAATCCCAGATTAAACGGACCGTGCCACTAGCATGGGGTCATGTTGTCCATGTTTTCATTTCACCATTGATTTGAATCAAATTCTCTTTATTCTTTTGCAGGATTTAATTTATTCCCTGATTTAAATGAATAAAAATTAAAGATGTTTGTTTCAGCATGCCTGTTGGTAATTTCTCATGACATTTACTTTCCTTTTCCACTTTTCTTTCAAATAATCTTCTCAGGATAATCTGCTTTATATCTATTGAACAATATATATCAGCAGGATATGTCATTAGATAGAAATAGATAATTAGAGCGTTTTATCATGCCATGTTAAATGTATAGTACACCACAGATTTAATGTATATCACACAGTTTAATGACAACGTTTTTAGGTTTCAAGGAAAAATTTATTTCTATTTACAACAATACAAATAAAAGTGATATTCATGTAATGATGCTTCAAGTTGAGTCTTATTTTGCTTGTTTGTTATCAATTACTAACGCTAGAAGACAATCTATTGACTTCCTTCACTTTTTTTTGAACATTTCCATATTTCTGTAAAAAAGAAACATTTGTCAGAATATGTGTACTTGTGCTGTTTGGTAGGAAAATAGATAAAACAAAAAAAAAATTAAAAAAAATCAAATAAACCAACAAACAAAAGAACAGGAAATATAATATGCATTCAAACAACATTGCAAAAACAAATGATACAACACTCTAGCCACATTGAATTTAAACATCCGGCTGTGATGGATTCTTTTTTAATTTGTGTAAATAAGAAAGAACCAAAATGCCAAACCAATGCAGCCTTAGTCAAAATAAAAGCCTTTAGGTGTTTACACAGTAATCCAGGTCTGAACAGGAAGTACACGTTGTATCTTGTGGCTGCTGTGGACGGTGAAGACAAACAACAACCAGGGGACAAAACACGTTCATGTAACGCTGATGGTTCTATTTTTGTGGTAGATAAATAACTAACAATGTAAAAACCTCACAGTATATGAATTTGCTGAAATCATGTTGAATAGAAGCCTCTCGAACCATGTTGTTTTAACCCAAACGATGGTAACCGTTGGACCAACCAATGGAATCCCATCCTGTGCTACGAGAGAGATCTGCTCGGGAGTCATAAGTGCAGCGTTTGCAGATGTGACCCAGACGTATGCTTGCATCTGTCTCTTCTCTGCGGGATCATTTGCAGCCTCCCACCAACCACAGGGAAAATCCTGCAAATCATAAGTAGGCTAAAGGCTTTTTTTTTTTTAAATGTTATTTATAGAAGGATGATGAAACTGCTGGTTGAATTATCCCTCTCTCCACCCCCCTCCACCCCCCCCCCGCTGTCTCCAGTTTGTAGGTTACTGAAAGATTTTACCAACCACAGATAAGAAGATTAGAGAGGAATTAATGGTATTCCTTTGTCATTATAAGAATAAATTGATATTTGGTTTTAAATCGGAGGGTGGGGACAGCGGGGGGAGTCAGAGCAACATGTTGAGACGTAAGCAGAGGGATGGCACAGTGATGAGCAAACTCAGCCACAGGGGATGCCTGTGCACTGGAGCAAAAGTCCTGGATATCTCCGCTTCACGTTAGAGAGGATGGAAGAACCCAATTCTGAAGTATCTGGTGGAACACAATGAGAGTTGCTCCTGGAACATGGATCTGCCAGTAGAGCATCGGGACAGCTGTGGCATCCCCAGGACAAGACGCTGACGCCGTCGGAGGAACGCTTTGGTTCCTCTCCTCGTTCCATCCCAAGGGTAACCATGAGAACGGCCCTCCTGGCCTTGAGACTAATGTGCTTAGCGTGGCTGTGGCCCGTCACCCAGCTCAACAGCAGCAGCTTCCCGAACAAGAGGAGACACAAGGGGCTGTATGTCGGAGAGAACACCCAGCAGAAGCATGGGGGGTGAGTCTCTGATTTCATCTACTGACATGTAACAGTGGAGCAGCTCTTGCTGTATATATCATTGTTTAGGCATCCAAAAATTATGTGACTGTAAGGAGGCGATGCTACTTTACAAAGTCATAGCAAATGTGGTTGAAAAGATATGAGAAGGTGATCATGGAAGGTGAAAGGTGATCTGTGCAGTTGGCTGAATTTCCTTATTTCCATCTAAAATAGTTTAAAGTCAGTCAGATCACGAATGAGCTTGTGTAAAGTTGACGTTACCAACTTCATAATTTTTGTATAGAAGGTCATCTTAGGCAGAATTGAAAGGCTCGTCAATAAATCTGACCTGGATGCTGTCAGATCAGTGTCAATACCCAGAAATGTCATTTTCTTTAGATCAATGACTTTGGTTGCAATCAGGAGGGCTGAGATCCCATTAACCATCTCTAAGTCCGATGAACAGATGTCCATCTGCCTCAAGTTTGAGTCCGTGTTAGAAAGCAGGAGTCAGAGGCAGATAAAGACTTTGTGACGGATAAAGCTCTCATTAGTTCTCTTTGGTTCACAGACGGGAGGATCTCAAGATGAAAAAGCTGGACAGCACCAAGTCTCTGCTAATTAAATCTGAGCAGCTGCTCCGCATTGAAGAACACGACTTTGCAATGAGGCCTGGCTTTGGAGGTAAGACGTCAACCAATATCTTTATTTTATTATTTTTCTTCATACGATGTTATTTCCTAACAACTCAGTCAGTTTAATGTAGGTTACTGTGCTGTCTTTGGTAACACGGCTCCCAAAAAAACAAAAAACAAAACCCTGAGTGACCCAGATTGTCTGCTCTACGAGACAATGCAACCAGTAGTACAGATGAAATAATCTGAATCTCATTGTGGCGGGGAGGGGGCTGCATGGCGCTGGATTTTTGCCTTTTGACTTTCCTCCTCCAGTCAGAAAAGGCTGCAGGCTGCTTGAGAACCTGTCTCGGTGCTCTCACGTTCTCTCAGATGTATAATTGTAGCTCTCAGGTCATAAATATCCTTGAAGCAGACGTCTTGAGTAACAGTTGTAGGACAGAAACCTGAAACGTCACTGACTTCCTGTTGGAGCAGTTGTACCATGAGTCAGCTAACAGGCATCCTCCTACACAAATAAAAAGAAAAAGAACCACAAAAAGCATCCCCAGGCTGTCATGGGGTGGGGGCGGGGGGGGGGGGGGGGGGGGGGGGGGGGGGGGGGGGGGCTTCTGAGTGGCTTTGCCCTTTGTTAAATCCAGTTTCCCTATGTTTTCTTAACAAAAAGGTATTACAATATCAAATGAAATGTTGATGGAGTATTATTTTTAATAAAAATCTCACTGGTACCGGTGTCGCACCTTTATGAAATTTACAAGCATCATTTCTTCTACTTCCAGGTGCAATTCCATTAATAAACCAGCATCTAATTACTTATTATTAATTAGCTTTACAAATACCTTGTGATTTATTGTTTAAAATAATTCATTTAAAGTTCTTTTAAACCACATGTGTCAAACACAAGGCCCTGGGGCCAAATGTGGCCCGCCATATCATTTTATATGGCCCTCGAGAGCATAAAAGGTTGGGGTGTCTAAAAATAAATAGGTCAAAAGAGCTTTAAACAAAAACTACATTTCCCACGATGTGGGTAATTTAGCCCATTTTAACTTTGACAAAAACATTTTGAACAAAGTTAATGTCCTAACATGTGTTTGATGCTATTTGTCTCTATTCACTTTGATAGTTCATTGATGGAGTTCTGTGGGTTTAATAACCTGACAAATTAAAAGGATTTATGTTAGATCAGAGAAACAAACATATTTTTTCTGTGTAACTGTCATGTTTGTAACTTGAATAAGTAATAAATTCAATTATTTAACAATGAGTAATTACATTCAATTTACATTCAATTTACATAACACTGAGTTACATTTAGTTACATTTATTAGTTACATCTGGCCCCTTGAGGACAGTCATTATGTTGATGTGGCCCTTGGTGAAAATGAGCATGACATCCCTGCTTTAAACAGTGAATCCGCTATGAATGCTAAACACAACTCATCAATGACTTCAGTCTATTTATCGGTGATCAGCTGTTACTGAATTATTTATGCAACTCTTACATATACCAATAAATACTTTACAGGTCATTTCATTATGTCTTCCTCTTTCTGCTCCAGTCGGATGTTCCTGGAAATTTATGTCTGTCAAATAGTTGAAAGAACATCACTGTCCTGACAATGTAAAAAAAAAACAAAAAAAAACCCCCCAACAATCAGGAATTCAGGTCCCTTGCTGCTTGATATAATCCTCCTCCTGTCCTACTCCATTGTCATAATGGTCTGAATGTTTTCAGTCCGTGCCTTCATTAGATAATGGCAATGGAGGAACGGGTTACAAACATGCTACTGGATGATGACAACAGGACAATCCATCTTGCTATACATCCCACAGAATGTTCATGTAAATGTACAATATGGTGGAAGTCAGCATATTGCATGAGCATATAAAATTATATAAAAAGAATGGCTTTGTGCAGATAGATTTCAGAATCCAACTGTATCCTTTCGGATACAGTTGGATTCTGAAATCCTTTGCTCTTGTTGGAACATTTTACAGCTACCTATAAACCTGTGGGCATTTTGTAGCGTGGCATCTGTGCTTCCTGAAAGAGCAGCAGACCTTCACAGATGAAGATTATTTCCTCATCCTCAGCTGCTGCGTGTGATCATTATCTGTCAGATGAGGCGATGAAGCCTGGCGATAGCTTCACACCACACAAACACGACTCTAAGATGAGTCACGAGCCCAAACGGAGACGTCAGCGTCGTCACTTTCATCAGACTGTTTGTCCGTCTCGTCATCTGCAGATCGTGGCTTATCTCTTCTGCAAATGGATTGGAACGTATATGATATAATCTCTGGCAGATGTGCAGACAGATGATTCATGGAGGATGTGATCAAACTGTTACGGCTGATGTATTACAACACGGTCTGACCTCTTGCAGGTTCAGCCATTCCTGTCGGGATTGATGTCCAGGTGGAGAGCATTGACAGCATATCTGAAGTGAACATGGTATGTGTCGCTAGGATTTATTGTAGTCTAACTGCTATGTAGTTTTCATTAATCTGTCGGCCCCTAGCTCCAGCGTTCTGGTCTGTTTTCCAGGACTTCACCATGACTTTATACCTGAGGCATTACTGGCAGGACGATCGCCTGGCCTTCCCCTCCAGCAGCAACAAAAGTCGCACCTTCGACGCACGTCTGGTGAAGAAGATCTGGGTTCCCGATGTGTTCTTTGTCCACTCTAAACGTTCTTTTATCCATGACACAACCATGGAGAACATCATGCTGAGAGTTTATCCCAATGGTAATATCCTCTACAGTGTCAGGTAACAAAATCAAGTCAAGTAAATGTTTGTTTTAATTATAAAGAAATCACCATCATCAAAATAGGCAGCAAACATGGTTTCATGGGCCCCTAAACAGAATTTAATCACCAGCAGTATTGGTCGTTATCACACAATAAATCAGACACAGTTTTATTAGTTGAATATGCGTTGCCAGGCTCACATGCCAAATGTTAGAGTGGTCTGGTGTTTAATTTGTGTTTAATCCCTTCAGAATCGCACCATGTATCATATTGAATGTGGTGTGCTGGAAAGAAACAATAAAATAGACAACTGTGAATAAATTAAAAAAAAAAAATTAAATACAGCCAATTATAATCAAATAATTTCCATTGTCTGTATGCTTTCATATAAAGAAACAATTCAATTATAGAAAACAGCGAATTACTAAAGAGGAAGAGGAAGCTGTAACAATATTTAAACGTAAAATGAATTGCACTCCCCTTCTAACTAGCAGTGAAAAGTATCAAATGTTTAACCATAATGAATAGAAATAATGACTATTTATCTTTGAAACAGTTACAGTCCTCTCCACTATTAATATTATTATCATTATGTTTAATGAGCAAATCCTGAGAGGGAAATGAGAGGATGACCACTAAGCCTTCAGACTATATTAATCATATCCATGTCACACACAGATGTCGAAAGTAAAGTATCATCTCTAAAAGGTCGATGCAGCCACGGAGCTTAGCAGCCACAGAAACCGAACCATTAATATCACCATATATTAGCTGTGAAAAATACACTTCAGTAGTTTTGTTTTATTTTATGCCATTTTTGACAACTTACCAGCTAGTTTACTAATGTCAGTCAACATAATTCAAACAATTAATTTCCTGTGAAGTCTGTTGGTGGTGCTGAGTGGCTTTTTGATGTTAGCGGGTGTTTCTTTGACTGTAAGCTGTGTTTTAGGATCACTGTGACGGCTCTTTGCTCCATGGACTTCAGTAGTTTCCCTCTGGACACACAGAATTGCTCTCTGGAGCTAGAAAGCTGTGAGTATCAAACAGCATCGCTTTGGCTATCTCTTATTTTTGTCTGCTTAAATAAGTAGAGCACAAATCCAGATTCCAGAGGAGAGTCAGAAGTCCCGTTTCTGTGAACCTTCTCCTCTCCTCTGAGGAATCCATCCGTGCCTCCGCCACACGAGGCAGCGTGTAAAGGTGTCATCTTCCCTTCCTTCTCTCCTCTCTTGAAGATGCTTACAATGTGAACGACCTAACGCTCTACTGGAAGAACGGGAACGATTCATTAAGGACTGACGAGATTGTGCTCTCTCAGTTTTTTATTGAAGACTTCCAGCCTTCCTTTGGGCTTGCCTTCTACAGCAGTACTGGTATGTGAGGCGGGGGGGCCCTGGGGCCCTCTGAGCTGGACCCGCTTTGGGAACAACCAGAGGGCTCCTCATGGTGTCAGAAAAGAACTCTTGTTTTAAAACACGTTTAAGGATTGGCTTTGTTCACTATCTCACTGAGAATAAAATTTATACTGCTTTCCTTCATCCAGAAAATAATCCAGTAACTAATTTTAGATTAGCGTCACTTCTGGAAACAGGTGAAATAGTCAAGTCAGCTGTTTATCTCAGAAAGAACCTGGATTGGTACATCCCCTAGCTATATGCTAAGCTATGTGGCATCAATTTTCTAGTTCTTAGCACAAGAGCAAATATGATTGGTTCTTAAAATACCAATCTATTCCTTATATGTTGTAGAAGCGCTGATTGAATATAATATGATTGAGATTGTAATTCCAGTTGTGTGCTTAATATTCTAGTAAGCAGGGATAGAAAAAAAAAACATTCCTACAATAATTTCGGCATCTGTCTAATATCATATTTATTCATTCTTCATTTTAAAAAGTTTATTTCTGAGTTTGCTCAGTTTGTTTAGCTAAACGTAATTTTTTAGTAAGTCAAGACAGTTAAGGGTCAAACAGGGAAACATTTACATGACAGGTATTATTAGTTTTATTTTGTAATTGTAATATAATTTTACTTTTAATGGATAATTTTGAAAAAAAAATCAAAGTTCTTTTTGAAAGCCTGTTGGTTTCTCCTGTCACATTTTCAGAGACTATGAGTTGGAAAAGGCAGCAGGAAGATTTTCTTCTCAGTGAGGAGTAATCTTGTGGGGACGTATCCGCTCTAAGACGCTGTTACATAACCTCAGATTTTGACAGATCTGTCCCAGAGATTAATTACTTTCTCCTATGAGTTCTAGGTTCTTCATCATGACGGTTACATTTTCCTTGTTTTCCGCTGCCGCTCACAGTTCTTCCTCCCTTTACCTGCCTCGGCTTCACTCCCTGTCCATTTATGTCTTTGTAGGTTGGTACAATCGACTCTACATAAACTTCATTCTCAGGAGGCATATCTTCTTCTTCATGCTTCAGACTTACTTTCCCACCATGCTGATGGTGATGCTGTCCTGGGTGTCTTTCTGGATAGACAGGAGGGCCGTACCCGCCCGTGTGTCTCTTGGTACTGAGTCCATGCGCCAAAAGGGCCTCTAGGAACATTTAGCATGTAGAATATTTGCTTTCTTAGTCAGGCTTTATGATAAATATGAAGAAGATCTTTTCTATAACCAGGAATAACCACGGTTCTGACGATGTCCACCATCATCACCGGCGTCTCGGCCTCCATGCCACAGGTGTCTTATGTGAAAGCCGTAGACATCTACCTGTGGGCGAGCTTCCTCTTTGTCTTCCTGTCCGTCATCGAGTACGCTGCCGTCAACTATTTCACCACAGTGGAGGAGATGAGGAAACTCAAGAAGGCAAAGGTGATCCATATTTTTATGGCCCATGTGTGTTTCCTTAAATCTCAGTTGACATGGTTGACCCACAAAAAAGTAATTTCCTGCCATCTGGAGCTGGCTGACCTCACCACTTCCCCCCCCCCCTGCCTGTAGATCCCCAGTGCCTACAATGCCTCCCAGGCTATGGCATTTGATGGCTGCTTCCATGACAACGAGATTGAACTGACTTCTATGGCAGAGGTTTCCAGCACAGCGAATACAGAGAGGAACACCCAGGCTCGAAACTCGACCGTGTCTGGCCCCACCGAAGGCACCAGGCTACGCCGAAAACACCCCGTGAAAAAAAACCTCCGCTTCATAATGAGCAACAGCTACATGATCGACTCCTACTCCAGAGTCCTATTTCCTCTGGCCTACCTGCTCTTCAACATCATATACTGGAGTTTGTACACATAGAATATGAACTATGTGCATAGCAGAAATACATATGCTCTGTTTTCAGCATGAAACTGGGAGCAACAAGTTCAGGTTTGCACAGACGAGACATCCTGACAACAGCCGTTGTGTTGAATGACTTCTATTTTGTGTTTTATAAGCAAGAAGATTTTGACCGAACAAATAAACTGCTCACAAAAATTAAAGGAACACTGAAAAGAAACACATTAGATACATCAGATCTCAATATGAAGTCGGATATCTATACAAATAACGACAGGGTAATGTCTTAGGAACAAAAGGATGCCAAGTCTTTTAATGGAAATAAAAGTTTTCAGCCTACAGAGGGCTCAGTGGTGTAAGCACCCTAAAATCAGAGTGAAATGAAGATGTGGCAGGCGAGTCCATTTTTTAAAAAACTTCTGTAACTCAAAATGCTTTTTAGTATCTTGTGTTGCCCCACAAGCTTGTATGCATGGTTGACAACGTCGCGGCATACTCCTAATGAGACGACAGTTGGTGTCTTGTGGCATTTCCTCCCAGATCTGTGTGAGGGCATCCCTGAGCTGTTGTACAGTCTGAGGAGCAACCTGGCGGCGTCTAATGGACTTAAACATATAGTAATGTCCCACAGATGTTCTATTGGGTTTAAGTCAGAACTACTGCACCAGCGTAGGGTCTGACAATGGGTTCAAGGGTTCCATCTCGATACCTTATGGCAGTCAGAGCACCATGTCCTAGGCAGTAGAGGTCTGTGCGTCCCTCCATGGATATGCCTCCCCAGACCATCACTGACCCACCGCCAAACCTGTCACGTTGAACGAGGCAGCATAACGTTCCCCTTGTCTTCTCCAGACTCTTTCACGTCTATCACGGGCGCTCAGGGTGAACCTGCTCTCGTCTGTGAAAAGTACAGGGCGCCAGTGGCGGACTTGCCAATTCTGGTGTTCTTGAGCAATTGCCAGTTGAGCTCCACGGTGCTGGGCAGTGAGCAAAGGGCCCACTATAGGATGTCGGGCCCTCAGGCCACCTACATGGAGCCTGTTCCTGATTGTTTGGGTAGAGACATTCACACCAGTGGCCCTCTGGAGGTCATTCTGTAGGGCAAAAGCAGTGCTCAGCCTGTTCCGCCTTGCACAAAGGAGCAGGTATTGGTCCTGCTGATGGATTGAGGAACTTCTACGGCCCTGTCCAGCTCTCCAAGAATAACCACCAGTCTCCTGAAATCCCCTCCATGTTCTGGAGATTGCGCTGGGAGACACATTAAACCTTCTTGCTGCAGCATGTGTGGATGTGCCATCCTGGAGAAGTTGGACAACCTGTGCAACTTCTGTAGGGCTAAGGAATCGCCTCATACTGCCAGTAGAGATGATTACTCAAGCCAAAACCAGCACGAGTGGAAAACCATCCAAAAAAGATCAAGAGGGAGAAACTTGACCAACCAGAAAATTATCAGACAGGTTTAATTGATGTCATGCCAGGCCCAGTTAAAAAAGTGTTCCTTTAATTTTTGTGAGCAGTGTACATTCAGATTCTTTTCGTTGATGCAGTGGACACATGACATTAGACTGCCTGATCGTAATTCAACATCATGAAAATAAATGCTGATTCTTAAAAATTTGTGTCAGTCCCAACATTTTCTGATAAAGCCGTTCTTATTTTTTAATTTTTTCTTCTATCTGCACATGCAATTAATGTATTGTAATTGTGGCAGGTTATTTTATATGTAGATTGTTGATCGTAATTGCTGTTCACACTGGAATGGGAGTTAAATTGGTCTCCTTGGCATGGCACACTGACCACAAGCACGAAGACCACAACCTAAATTACAAATGGAAAGCATACACACAATAATACAAACACACACACACACACACACACACACACACACACACACACACACACACACACACACACACACACACACACACACACACACACACACACACACACACACACACACACACACACACTCATCAAATCTGAATCTGATCCAATCAGAGGACCTTCAACAGCAGGTGGAGGTCTCACATCTTCATTTAACAGTCATCAATTTTTTTCATCCATGTCTCCATATCCATAAACACATTTTAAACTGGCATGTAGTTTTAAATTAATGCAAGAAGTTCTTCACAAAAAAATGATACAAAGATTATTTTTTTTAATTTTAGTATGGAGCATTTACATATTAATACGTATTAATGTTAATATTATTCATTTTATTAATATTAATAACAAAGAAACCAGAAATGTTTCCACCCTGAAATTTTAGAAGAGTAAAATAATTTTAAATAAAAAAATGAGAAACTCATTCTTTACAGTGAGTCCTGTGATTTATTGATCTTTTAAAAATATTGATGATAACTGCTTTAAAGGCTTCTCATTAATGTTGGCTTGAAAGTGGAAGATGTTAAGATCAAATTGCAAACATGCTATTACAGCTCTACTAAAAATTAAGGGTGTAGAACAGACTTTTGTTATACAGTAGTTATACAGTGTTTGGGATTGCTTACCTATAGATACTTGATTTTATTATGCCAACTAGTGCCAAATACATCATAGATATAGATTTAGTAATAATATATGGAAAATAGACTCAAAAACATGTCTATGTAACTAATCTGAGCATGTTATGAGTTAAATGAGATTTTTTTTTGGTAAGCAGTTCTGGAATAGGGGTAAAGAGTTGGAAAAAAATATGCAGGGAGGGATTTACATGCCACTGGGTTACATAACTGCACGCTGTTACATGAAGTAAGCAGGACATCAGAGTCATCACACATGATTGATGGATGATGTAATGAATACATGTACTGTACATATAGTAGAAAAGTGATAAAATGTGATCAGAACCCATAGTGAAAAGGTAAGTCAGGTACAATGAATTCAAAAATGGGTCAAAATTAAGCATAACTCAAATCCATAATCTGGTGTCTGTTTCCTTTTTTATTGTGTTGTTTCATTTAGAGAAGCATCATGTTATCAAAAAATGTACTTTAAGGTTGAACAAGATCTTTTCTCACGCCCTCTGGTGGATATATGGATGGATACTCTTTATTTATCTTTATACAGCAAATGTCATTTAAAAATTTTAAAAAAGTACAACTAAAACAAACACAAATTATTTAAAATTGTAGTCTTGTAATGTAATGGGTTCTATAAAAAATAAAACACCATCAACAAGTAAAGAAATTTTATTTTACATATATAAAGCGTTCCTGTCACACTCACTGGTCTCAGTTGTAATAAAATATATTTTATAAAAGGTTTTGCACAGTTTTTATGGAATGTGGTATATTATTGCATCACACACAAGAATACATGAATGGGTACAAACACAAAGCATTAATTAATTGCTTCTATTGTAATCTTAAATTATGTGTGCATTAGTAGATACAAACAAACACATTCTATTATAATGATCTTGAATGAAATCAGCGGCACTCTGGTCTCATCAAATGTTAGTGGAACTGAGACACAATCAGGCTGTATAACATTTTCATACTACATAAATAAACTTTAAGGTGTCTGTGCAAATGAAGAATGAGCATTGGTTCTATAATATCATCAATAATCATTCAACCCAACAATTCAGGTATACTTTCAAGGGTTGTTATGTTGACACTACTTACTTCAAAATCAATTAAACACTGATTCTTAGAATATTAAAAGATGTTAAAATACATTAATAATGGCAGCTCTCTAAAGGTTTGAGGAATTGATTTAAAACATAGCAGACATTGATTAACTGTATTAAATAAAGATAAACAGTGTGCGGCTGGTAAAATACAGTTTGAAGAGCCACAACAATTGAATAAATGTGTGTTTAGGTGTACAATATGTACACTTCTAGTGTGCAGGAGGGTGGTGCAGGATAAATAAGGTCCTCCTATTTGCAGTCCTGAAAAGAAGTTGCATGACGCCTTCTATTGCACAACTGAATGTGTCAACGCCGAGTCTTTAAAGTCTACAGCGTCACTCTGGAAACAGTATTTGTTTCTGTGTCTGTCACAAACAACAATCACAGTTTAGGACACACCCCGAGGTGCACCTGTAATAACAACCATAATAGAGAAAAAAGAATGGAATCATCGGTGTGAAGGGATGTCGCTCCGCAGCAGCGGGCCTTTTTCTGATCTTGTCTAAACTGGATTTTTCTGATTATGTAGAGACGAGCGTGTCTGTAGGATTCACCTGTGCCGGCTGACGCATCAGGGGAGTGCCACATGTGTCAGCTCTTGATCCTGGTTGAGAAACACAGTCACTATGAGTTCACACAGCTGCTGGTCAACAATCAAAACAGTGCTGGCAAAGAGAAGAAAGTGTGTGTCTAATGTCGACTGTTTGGGCTTGTCCTCACGTTTGGATTTAGACCATCGAAAGATATGTTCTATGAAAATGATGACAGTCATGAAAGGCTTTTTATCCCATGGATCTTCATGTTGGTGCTCACCTGCTGCCTCTCTCAGGTAAATTAGCATCGTAGTGTCTCTCCTTCTACTTCATTATCTCACAAATTGCATTTTGTTTCAGGTCTCATATAGATTTATCTAATTTCTCTTGTTTTGTAATATTAATTATTACTTTATAAAAGCAGTAATATGATCTTGTTTAAAACATTTTTATGTGTTTCATTTACTTTTAATGCAACTACCTGATATTCTAAATTTATTTCTGTAATTTTTCCTTTTAAAAATGCTTTAAACTTTCTTGTCATGTTTTCACATTTCACAGGTTTTTATCTTTTTGAAACTAAAGCTTGTTGTAGAACACTCAAACCCAAAGACTCAACTCAATTCAAAAGAAACAAAAGGCAACTCTGTAAATTGGACTCACCAATATTCATCCAATATTCAATATTTATTATTGATAATAAGAACATGTGAGTGCATGCACCAGACATGATGAAATAAAACAATGCTCAGGTCATTTAGATCAGACCATTTACCAAAGGAAAGGTTTCTTTTATATATATATATATATATATATATATATATATATATATATATATATATATATATATATATATATATATATATATATATATATATATATATATATATACTTATATATATATATATATATATATATATATATATATATATATATATATATATATAAACACACATACAAATATACATATATATAATTATTATGATGATGATTATATATGCGTGTGTGTGTGTATACTGTATTTGTATAAGAATATATATACACACATGTACACCCACACATACACACACAATATCTTTACCAAAGTAAAAGCTTTTTTATATGTATCAGAAACACATTTACAACTATCTCGCTCCTTGCTCTATTAAGTGGTTAGATTTTTTTTGTAAAATCATGATTACAGATGTAAATACCTCTGAAAGGCTTTTACCAAAGTAAATATTTCCCATGAAATTCTATTCAGAATAACACCTGTTCTCAATATAGATATATCGCTGTTCCTGAACCGGGACAAAGCTAATGTGTGTGCTCATTTGTATCACGCTCTGATTGTATTCAAAAGACTTTCTGAACAGGAATGCACTCAAGCGTTCCGTCTATTCAGACATGTAATTATACAAAAAGTTATGACAGGAAAACGTGGTTAAAGTTAACTCACTGTTCATTTTGAATGTGTTGTTGTATTATGAGTATTGAAAGAAAAATGACACTGAAATGACTTGTGAGTCAAATTGTTTCCTTGGTTGAATTCATGTTTTATGTTTTAAATCCGTGCATTTTTTTTTTTTTTTTTTGTTGTTGTTGTATTACAGAGTGAAGAAGACCAGTTCACACACTGGACATCTAAACTGGTTGTACATACAGGTGCTGCTCCTGCTGGCAGGTATGACAGCTTGAGTTAAAAAGAAAATGTTTGTAGACAATAGGAGGGAGCTTTTTCCATCCTATCTAGACCCAGAACTCCACACATCTATTTTTAACTTTCCAACTCTGGCATGTCTGAGATAACAGACGTGCCAACAACTCAGGTTTTTGTCACATTGTCTGATCCCTGTCAAACAAAGCGTCACAGTGCTGTAGTGACTTTGTAAGGGAAGACAGAAAACATGCAAAGAATGATAAACAAAGAAAATTACAGCATCACGTACATGTCTAGGACATACAGTATATCTGACATTCTCAGTGAAGTTTGTCAAAGGTATGATGATCCAGAGGAGAATACATACATTACATACAAATGTAAGTAAATCATAGAACTAGAATCAGCTTTATTGGCCGACCACGTGTACACATGCAAGGAGTTTGAATCCACAGTTTCTACCTGTGGGAAAAAATCTACTAATGTGTCTACAGCGCCCCCCGGAGGGGAGGAGACCAAACAGGCTGTATCCGGGGTGACACGGATCTGCAGCGTTTCCTGCCCTTCTCCTGGTTGTAGTCATGATCAGGGCAGGCTGGAGCAAAAGATTTCAGGAATTCTGGCTGTCCAGTTGAATTCTCTAAATGTGCATCCAACAGTTTATGTTGGAAATTCACTTTGGGTCCTGAGAAATTACGGAACCACAGCAGACATTTGATATTTATTTTGTTAATATACTTTTTTTTTTTGTTTTCTTTATTTGTATACCACTTATCAGATGTAATCTCTAGCAAGTCTATCAAGTAAACATGCTCTTATGACATTTTTATTTGACAGTGTGTTTTTATTATTTGATTTTTTTTTTTTTTGCATTATTTATTTGTTACTACAGTAAACTACAGAGGAATAAAGTTCCACATATATTTGTATGGATTCATGTATTTTATGTAAATAAAATATTATTTTACAATATATAGTATATTTAAATATATATATATATTATATAATATAATATATAATGTGTAATATACTATAATATTATGTTGTTATTATTATATTATTATATTATCTTAATTTGTACAGATTGAAGTCATTGATGAATAGTCCATCACACATTTTCCAATAATATGGACATTAATTACAAAATGTTTTCATGGTTTGGTGAGATAATTGTTGAGATTATTGTAGTGCTGATGACATCTTTTAGTTTTTCTGTGCCAGTCTTAATAATAAATTATTTTCTCCATCAGGTCAGGGTTCCTGTAATCAGACCTCCATAACTCTTCCCCTTCTTTCTACTACAATTAATGCACAGACTTCAGGTAATGCTACAAAGAATGACACAATCACCCACTTTACTGTCACATCAGTGGAAATGTTTCCGAACAAACAAACCATTAGAACTTGTGACAAAAAACAATCCTCCAAAACCTTTTCATGCCCACACAGCTGCTCGTATGTCTGCTATAACGTCTCACTGGTTGAAAATGAGATCAACCCATCTTCACCTTCATCTGATATGTTTCATGATAATTAAGTTGAATAAGTAGACTTTCACAACTGTCATGTCTGAACAAGCCCCCAGCTGGGAAAAGCTCCAGCATCACCTGTGACCTGCAAAACAGAAAAGTGGCTGAAGACGAGACAGTTATGGCGATATGACGATTATCTCATGTTCAAAAAAATGGATGGATGGATGAAATAGTTGTTATTGCTGGCAAGGGCTGTACCTGGTGTTTAATAGGCACAGTTTCTATTAACTGTTTTGTGGACCAGTGGCATTGTGTTTTTCATGTTTTGGATAGACTGGTATCTACTGCATTGATTTTAATCATGTTTAAGTAGCTGCTGTCTTTTCTTATAACAGTATACTACTTTCTCGACATCGCAGTGGATGTAAATGGAAAGGAGATGAACGAAACAGAAATCAAGTCCCAGGTATGTAGGAAAACTAGTTATGGACTAATTGCATTATGAAATATGACGTGTAATGTTTTTTTTAACCAATTATTCAACATGACTATCCTGTTCTTTGTACCAGCTCATCCTAGGCTTCAAAAACAAGCTTGAGAGCTGTCAATTGCCAAACCAGGAAGAATTAGTTGTCCCAACTAGCTTTTCACTAACTGCACCTACAAGCACAAGTGAATCCACAACCGTGACGACAATAATGACTTCAAAAAGGTACAGCTTAACTATAGGTACAAAACCAGCACTGTTTAGAGGAAATACACCAAAAAAAAAGCAATATTTATTTCTAACTAAAATTTATGCACATAATAATCATACGTCAGAACTCAGCTATCACTGAAATGATTTTTTACAATCTTTATGAAACTGTGAGGTTTCAAATAGTTTGTTTTTGTTTTGTTGTTGAGCACCAGTTCTTATTTGTACCAGGAAACTGAGACATCTCCTCAAATGTTATTTCATTTTCAACAATTCGTGGTTTTCATTGACATCACTTCACTTTATTTGTAGTGACTCTGCCAATACAAAAGAATCCAGCCTGTTTCAAGTAAGTTAACATTTAAATGCATCTCTGGGTAGCAGTATGTACAAATTATCATGTGACTCCAGAACGATTTACTTTTAACAGGATATTGACGTAGATTGCACAGAAACTACAAAAAGGTACGTGGAACTAAAAGCATTGAAATGACAAACACATTATGGGATGCTCGCCTCACCTCATCTCAAACACACCAGCTGTGCTGTGCTGCTGAAGCTGAGCCACAGTGTGCCTTCATGCTGTATCCTTCGTACAGTCTGTGCTGCCAGTAGCAGCGTCTCTGACATTCAAATTGTGGGAAGGAAAGCAGACAGAACGAGTAAGCGCTGATTTTTTGATTTATATAATTACCTTCCTGATAAGTCACCTTGTTACATTGAGCCTCTCTTAACAGGTCGACTAATAGATGAGTGCAATAGCAATCCAGACGAGGAGGACAGTTGTGTTTTTCGTGGACACGCTGATGCATCATGGTAATAATAATGGCTGTGTATTTACTAAATTAACGTTAATGATGAAAATAATACACTTAATTTTTATAAATAATCAACAAGAACATTTACATTTTCCAAAAATATATAATCCGAATGCAATGGGCTAAAACTAATCTTTATTATTTGTGGATGCTTTCACAGTGAAGACTCTGAATCTGCTTACGTGGTTCATCAAAGAAATTCAAGTGAATGTTTTGCAGGTAAGATCTTCTTGAACGTCTTCAAAGCACACAAAACATTCAGTCCCTTTAAATTAATACCACATGTTGATGCCTTAGTTCAAAATCAACAAAACTTTTTAATCCACATATTCTAATCTGTAATGTCATAAATAGACTTGACATATTTTCCCATTTAGTGCAGCTGACACGTTTGTGATCAATTTACTTCCTCTAAACATTGAACTATTCTCTATTTTACTTTTGAAAAGCACAAACAAAGCACAGAAATGTGAAACAGTTTCACATTACTGCGTTGCCACACATACCAGACTGCACTTGAGATAAGAGATGTAGTTGTGACTCAGGAGCTAGAGGGAGCCACAACTATATCTATATCTCAAGTGCAGTCTGGTATGTGTGGGGCCACAAGCCTAGTGAAGAAATGAAAGATATTAAGTCTTGAAGAACTGATTGTGTGGTTGAACATCATGACATCTAAATGCAGTAAACCGACAAAGTTTGACTTTCTCTGATTTCAGTTATGGAGAACGACTCCTGCAGCTGCTCTGATTACTGCAGCAGAACTGGTATTTTAATCCTCACAAAATCGCCAAATTATAATCTAAGTAAATAATACTGATGATGTTTTCCTTGGTTTTTAGATGCATATTACACTTTTCAAATTTCAATAAAAGATCCAGACATCAATATTTCCCATGTCCTGTCCATGGTGAGTTCACGTGAACACTTCAATTTCTAATGTAAGTCTCTATTTTGCATTGGTTAATTTTGGTAACACAAAGTATAATTTAATTCCTCCAGATTTCTAAGATAAACCAAACATCAAACTGCTCCGAGACGACAAAGTGAGTTTTGACAGTCTTCAAGCATATCCACATTAAATTTCACATATTCTTTGATTACCTTTTCAAGACATTATAAATTACATACTTTTGTGATGTTTATTTGCAGTGTTACATGTCCACAGTCCATCATTGCATCAGAATACAAGGTAATACAGTGCTAGTCCTTTAAATTTAAGCCATTAAATAATTGGTATGAATAATCTCTATTCTGAAAAATAATGTCTTAATATGACAAATTTTGTCAAGAAAGAAATAAACATAAATTTCTATATATGTGCTTCGATTTGTATATTTTTTTGCTAAATCCAGATTTTTTTTCACATGGAAAAAGGAAAATCCAAATGCATGTGTCTGATTGTTTACATCAGGTGTTTTGGGAAAGCAGTCTTTAAATTCTCTTTACATTCAGTAACACATGTACAAACTATTTTACACACACATACACACACACATACACACACACACACACACACACACACACACACACACACACACACACACACACACACACACACACACACACACACACACACACACACTACTGCCAGTCACCCAATGTTATTACCGCAACTGACATAAAAATCCAGCAACTTTTGTGACACTTCTTGAGTTTATTCAGTAAAACACAAACAAAAATATCAAGAACTTCTTTGCCTTTCAGTTGCAAATGCAAACAGTTTATTACTCTGATTAAACAGTTTAAAACTTATAGCTTAACAAAAATGAAAATTTCTTCTCAGAGTGCTGTTGTGACCTGTGGGAGCACAACAACAAAGTGAGTCTTTTTTTATTAACAGCCTTGAAAGATGCCTCCCATGTGCAGTCGTGTTAGATTTAATCCAATGTTTTCATTCCTGTGGTCAAAGCTGCTCGGTGATTTTAGGCTTCAGCAGAAAGGTCCCTATATGTGACGTGTCGAACGCTATTGCAAATGTGTTTGATTCTGAAGAAAAGATCCACTTCACCGGACCCGTGACCCGAGCAGGTGTGTAATTTAACTGACAGGACTTTAGTCAAATCAGCATTCGCAAATTAAGTCAGTATTACTCAAGGTCCGTCGTCTAAATCGTCTCATTTGGGTTTTTGCTTATTTGTTTCACAGCAATTTGCGGCAATTCAACAATCAGTGACAATCCACTAAACTCCCAGTTGACATGGGTTGAAGTTAACCTAAGGCCAGATAACTTTTGCCTGATAATAGAAAAATCCAACATCCTTGACTGGTTTGTATTGATCTTTTAGACTACAAACTCTTTTACAAACTCTTTACAAACTTAGTGGCATCATACTACTTTATTCAAGACTTCAACAATGATATTATTTTGTCTTTTTTTTAGTCAACATGGGGAAACTGTAGTTGTGATACTGGAAGAACAGTGTGTTCTGGAGCCGAACCCAGAGCCTTCAACCACACCAGGCCCAAATGTGACGACCGCACATCCAAACGCCACCACCCTGTCTGTTAATCTAACTACAGCCTCACCCAGCCCAACAGCTCCTGCCCCAAATGCCACCACCTTGTCCGTAAATGTATCTATATCCTTGGTCAACACAACAACTACTGCCCCAAACGCCACCACCCTATCTGCTAATGTAACTACAACCTCAACCAACACAACAACTACTGCCCCAAACGCCA
This sequence comes from Antennarius maculatus, assembly GCA_013358685.1. Taxonomy (NCBI): domain Eukaryota; kingdom Metazoa; phylum Chordata; class Actinopteri; order Lophiiformes; family Antennariidae; genus Antennarius; species Antennarius maculatus. The sequence goes on along the minus strand of CM023617.1, from coordinate 19,119,614 downwards.
CCACCCTATCTGCTAATGTAACTACAACCTCACCCAACACAACAACCACTGCCCTAAATGCCCCCACCTTGGCCGTAAATGTAACTACATCTCTTACAAGCAATGCAACTGGAGGTCTTGTCACAGTGACAACTGTCAACACAACTACAACCACTGCCAATGGATCAGTTTTGGTCACCACAGAAACGATGCCAACAACCACAGAATCAGGTTTGTTACTGTCAAAATTTGAGTTGATGGCCATCATTCTGCAGGAGCATGACCATAGCATCTGTTTTTAAATGTCAACTACAGCTGAAGGCCAAGCCTGCGCCCTGCTTGAGCTGACCCGAAATGTGTCCAGTCTGAACTCCAGTCAGGTGGATCAGCTGGTTGATGAACTGGAGAATCTTTTGTCAGGCGAAACGGTCAGCCTGGAGCTGGGAAACTTGTCCATCCACATCGTCAGCAATCTGCTAGGAGCATCTCCGGAGACACTGTCAAACTCTTCCAACAGGTTACAAATAAAACACTTACAAAATAAATATTAAAATATACTGAAAATAAACAAATGTCCTGTATTGTTATTCAGCTCATAGAAAAAAATCATAAACATTTCTATGCTTTCCTCTATGTAAATGTTCCAAAGCCTCATAGGGGACCTAAGAAGCACTGGCGTTAATGTCTGTCATTGTTCAACAGGATTATAGGAGTTGTTGATACGGTGGCATTCAAGCTGGTCCTTACAAATCCAACTGAATCCCTGCTGGCCCAAGACTTGGGTATTTCTGTGAGTGCAGCAGATGGCACGAACTTTCAAGAAACAGTTTTTTCCATTTCAGACCCCAACACTATACAGGTATGTGGTAGAGCTTTACAACTGTAAGGAGTATTCACCACTTCAAATTAATGCTGCACATTTAGCTACATGTCAGATGGACATCCATCAGTCAGTATTGATTTGTATGGTGCCTATTCATCTAAAGTTAAGGAGAACAGAGGACGAGGAGAAGGAGTCATTGTGAAATAAAACGATAAAAGCATCAATAAGAAAATAAAAAAAACAATAAAAGAGAGAGGCAAGTAAAACATTAAAAGAATATGGTGAAATATAAAAGCAGTAAAAAGTAGATGACAATAAACTTAAGTATGAATATGAGTTAAATATTTCTAGACTAGTCTCTACACACACCCTAATTGCTGACTCCTGTGATCTCCTAGTCCTCATCCAGGAAACGACCACAGATGTATGTTTTTCCTCAATTTTTTTTTCCCTCAAAACACAGTTTTTGTCTGACACATTTCTGCTTGGCAGAACGAGTGACTGAGCTCATGTCTTTTAGTGAGTTTTTACTCAAAGACACAAACCAGATCATGGGTCGGCAACCCACGGCTCCGGAGCCGCTTGCGGCTCTTTGGCGCCTCCCCTGTGGCTCCCTGGAAGTTAATCACAAAATAAAAAAATAATACTGAAAAGAAAAAAATGGGCAGATATTCTACTCATAGCTTAAAATCTTGTTAAACAAAACTTATAAATTCCTTTTTTGTGACATTTTTTTCTTGAATATGACTACATTAGACTTACGTTTCAACAATTCTTTCAACAAAGAATTGCGTTACACATGTTTCAGTGCGACACTTTGCCAGGCGGGTGTGCTTTTCTCCCCAATGACAGTGAAGGATAGGACACACAACATCACCAATCAGCAAATCAAGGATATTAATTCATATTCACACTCAATTAAACGTGATGGTAGTCTACTGTCATCTACCCAAAGAAAAAATAGGCATTAAAACTTAGTGATAATTATATATGTATTTTCAATATATACAAGTAAAATGTCTCTGTTCATATCCCATGTGCGTTGCAGGTCAATGGGAACTCCAGGACCAGAAGGAGCGTGAGAAACGACTCCTCCATCCCTCAAGGTTCCATCAGACTTCCTGATTCGCTCACACAGGACCTCACCTCAGTGCAGCAGCAACAGGTCTCCAGAGTCCAGTTCAACTTCTACCAGAAGAGCACAGTGTTCCAGGTCTGTACACTCAGCCATCCCATTCAAAACCAGAGAGATATTATTCTAATCGTGGACTAAAGCATTGCTGTTTTTTATGATGGGCTTTCACTGTAAACCACCTTTTGTCTCTAAATGGTCATGCAGGACAGATCTTTGGGACAACGCAGACTTAACAGTGGCATCCTGGGCTCGAGTGTGGCCAACCTGACACTCACGGGGCTGCAGGACGACGTTGTAATTCGCCTAAAGAACACAGAGCCTGTACCGGTATGGCTGTTTTCCAAAATGCATAAAATAGATAGGCCACCACCAGAGAATCTTAGCTGTCACTCCCAATGAACATAACAGTAGCATAGCAGGTTCTTGAACAATATCAATTATTGTGTCTCATTCCAACCTGCAGGCTAATTTTGTGGCTGTATGTGTATTTTGGGACTTTACATTAAATGGTAAGTTTTTTTTCAGCAATATCAATCCGAATTTTATATATATAATAGATGTGGAAACAGATATTTGGAATATAAATATAGACAAAAATTTAAATGTGGTTTATTTATTATTTCTACAGACAGAACAGGTGGTTGGAACTCAAGTGGCTGTTTTGTTAAAAACAGCACAGACAAGGAAACTATTTGTAGCTGCAACCATTTAACTAGTTTTGCTATCCTACTGGTGAGAAGATCTTTTTCCAATACCTTTCATAGATACAGAGTTATAAATACATCTCTGATTTTACTCCTTTATTTTGTTTTTGTCTTCCTTTTGCAGGACCTTTCCAGAGAACCAATAACCAATCGTGTTCAAGCCACCATCCTTACCTTTATCACATACATTGGCTGTGGAGTATCTGCCATCTTCTTGTCTGTCACCCTCCTCACCTACCTGTCCTTTGGGTGAGTGACCTTTGATGACACTCCACGTCAGACACACCTCCTGAGCACTGCCAAGATGCCCTTGAGCAAGGCACCGTCCCCAAGTTACTCTTGGGGGCGCCCCACGAGGGAGCTCCTGTTGCTCTACCTCACACAATATATCTGCACACCTACAGGCCCCTTGTGTGAACATATGCTGTACATATATGCACACACACACACACACGCACACATATACATATGTATATACCTATATACGTGTGTGAAAGACTTTGAATGGAAAGACTAATTTCCCCAACAGGATTATTAAGAAACATTTCTTCTTCTATTCAAACACACATTGTAGTCTTATTTGATTTCAGCATCTTGACTTATGAACTTTGTGGTTTCTAGCCAAAGAATGAAGTTACACTACAGGACAATATGAAGCAATAACACAAAAAAGTTTGTCCCTACAATTGTTGTTTGCTATTAATTTGAGGTCATAAATCAATCTGACAATATTAGCAAATACATAAAAATAAAGAAAACTAGAGACATTTCACTGAAATCCACTGAGATGTTTCAAGTTGTCTAAACCGTTTTGTTTGCAGAAAGTTGCGTAAGGACATTCCATCCAAAATCCTAATCCAGCTGTGCCTGGCTCTGCTACTGCTGAACCTGGTCTTCCTCGTGGATGCGTGGTTGGCGCTCTACCCGAACGCCGTGGGCCTCTGCATCTCCACTGCTTGGTTCCTTCACTATTTCCTGCTGGCCACCTTCACCTGGATGGGACTTGAAGCCGTCCACATGTACTTGGCCCTTGTGAAAGTCTTCAACAGCTACGTGTCCCACTACATGCTGAGGTTCTCATCGGTTGGCTGGGGGGTCCCGATGATTGTAGTCATCATTGTCATTGCAGTGGATAAGGATAACTATGGCCTTGTCTCCTATGGAAGGTTTCCTGATGGAACCAGTGATGACTTGTGAGTCTGCTTGTTAAATGTACACTGTTTAACACAATGTGGAAATATTTCACAAATAACAAGATGCATTTACTTGAAAATGGCAAGAATTACTAACAATGAACAAACTATTTAATTTCTTTCCATCCTTGTCCTCTCCCACAGCTGCTGGCTGAGGAATGACATTGCTTTCTATGTGGCAGTGGTCGCATATTTCTGCATCATTTTTCTCTTCAACTTCATCATGTTCATTGTGGTGATGGTGCAACTGTGTCGAATAAAGAAGCAGAACCCTCACAATTCACTTCACCGGAGCGCAATGCAGGATGCCCGCAGCGTGGTTGGGATCACTCTCCTCCTGGGACTCACCTGGGGCTTTGCCTTTTTTGCTTGGGGGCCCGTCAACCTACCATTCATGTACCTGTTTTCCATCTTTAACTCCTTTCAAGGTGACATGACTCATTTGACATCATAGCATATCAATCATCAGGGTTCCACAGCAATTACAGCACAATTGACAGAATTATAATATAGCCTGTCATTAGTTCATACCAACAATTACCGCATTACTGGATAAGTTATGTCAAGCAATCATCAATAGCAAATTACCCCGAAGAAAGGGTAGTTTTACCTACTCTGTCTCTTCTCATTACTTCTCATAGAAGTTCTTGTCACTATTTGTTGATAAGTGTAAATAATGACAATGACTGACATACAGTTTGCACATGAGTTTGGAGAAAAAACATTAAACTTATCAGTTTTTGAAGTTATTTAGAACATTTTAAACTGAAAGTTGCTGTAATAAAGTCATAGAATCTCCGTGATGTACCGTAGATGCCGATTTAATGTGTTATGTGTTTGTTTATGTCCTGTATCCCAACCTCCAAATTCATGACACTCTACACAGTTTTTGGTGTATTATCAAAAAACTCTTTTTCTGCTTCTTTTGCTAGGTTTCTTTATATTTTTGTTCAACTGTGCATTGAAGGAAAATGTGAGGAGGCAGTGGAGAATTTATCTGTGCTGTGGCAAAATGCGACTACCAGAGAACTCCGGTTTGTGGCGTTCATTTAAAATTTCATTTACGCATTAATGTACTCATCTCGTCCTTATACATTACATGGACATTTAGTCCTTCAAAATAAAATATTCAAATGTATTAGATGTGGGTTGATGGTAATTAATTGATTTTGTTAGATTTAGTCTCAATCTTATGGGATTTTTTCTCACAGAGTGGAGTCGCACAGCAACACAGAAAACTGCAAAGAAATCATCACTGACTAAAGCAACATCCTTTCATTCCATAAACTCAAATTCAAACAACTCCACCAGTTCCTCAACTTTCCTCGTCAATGGCTCTACAGACCAGATGAACAGCATTGGTGAGTGAAACGAGTCATTGTGGATGTGGCATGACTTGGACAAGTTACGTTACTTTACTGAAAAATTTTCACAATTAGAATAATAAATTGTAAACTTTCAGTGCATACAGTCTATTTTTAAATTGATTTGCAGGCAATTCAAATAGTATTTTTCAGAAATATTTATCTGCTGATTTTATTAATTATAAATAATGTATTACTGCTGTGTTGCAGGAAGCCCATTTGATGACAGAGCAATAACAGCTGATGAATACCCCAGTATGGACGTCGTCCTTAATGAGATCAACAGGCAGTACATAGAACGGCATGAGCACTGATCCAAAAAGGACAGAAAACTGTTTTACTGCTCTGACTTTGAAATCCATGTATATATTGTAAATTTATAGAATAACATAATTTATGTAACATTCATCTGTATCTCACATGTTACTTTGACTTGTAATGGCACAATGGAAGACTGACAAAATAAGCAACCCTACATTTTTCATCATGGATAATCAATAGTGAAGTGTAGAAGATCATTTAAAGCCTGCATGTGAGACATGCCAAATGAGATACCAAGCCCCCAGGCCCGTCTAACCAACTTCATGTGCTTATACAAGAATAAGCAGATGTGGCATTGCAACTGAAAAGTTTTAATGTACGGTAGTAGCATGAGATATGAGTTTAATTCGTTCTGTGGCTGAGCTTGTAGGTCAATCTGCTCCTATCTCAAATGAATTTTCTCCATTTAAAATAACTAAAATATTTGAATCCATGTCAAGATACTACTGTGTTTGCACTGCTTGCAAACTTTTAGCCACCTCAAACATTAAAAATACTTACAGTAAGTGCATATTAACTGGATGTCACCAATAGTTTTCTATGTGTGTATTTGCATTTACATAAGCATTTAAAATAACATCTGTGGATGTAATTTAAATATGAGAGGGATTGTCTGGGTTGTTACCTTGACACAGTTCAAAATCCAGAATCCATGATGGTATGTTGGCACATTGGTGCACATGACATGAGTAGCTTGCACAAGAAAACAAGAATGAGAAAACATCCCACTGTCAGATCCACACTGAAATCATTATCTTCAGTTCCCAAGTGGTTACAACGTGTTGTTAAAAGAAGTGATGCAACATAGTGGTAAACCTAACTTGTCTGATATTTGTTAGTAGTATCAAATTCTCAGAGACGACGTTATTTTCAAAAACATTTTACATTTTTAACATTTTATATTTTGTTTTTGTATATTTCCAGTCTATAGTGTTTGTGTAACATTTTGCAAAAGCACACACACACACACACACACACACACACACACACACACACACACACACACACACACACACACACACACACACACAAACAAACATGTCAAAAGTTTTAGAACACAGCAGTTTTTCCACTTTGGTATTGAAATTCAAGTATTTCAAGTCCACTGAACAATGTGACATGGCGAATTGCCAGAGATTAAAACAAGCATTATTTGAACAATATTGTACTGTAGAAAGTAGTGTGTTACTGTAAAAACGCCAAGGAAAAAGCAGTTAACGATAGGAGAGAGACAGACCCTCATAACACTTAAAAATTTAGGTGTTTCTTACAGAGAAATTGCCAAAAAGTTGATATGTCACTGTAATGAAAAACACTTTAGTCAAAGCTATCTGTGAAAACCACTGACAGCTGCAGGATGTAGGAAGATAGTTGTGTCCTGAATAATATAGTCTTGTACAACAGATGTTGTTACTTCCTTAAACTCAGAGCGAGTTGCTTTGTCTACTTGTTCTGAGAATAAAGGAAACCAAGAAGTTCACACCTATAAATTTGACCTATAAACACTCAGTGTCAAGTGAGGTAACTTTTACTGCAGTTGCTTCATGTCTCGATTGTTTCTAGGGTACTTGATCTTCTCGATCTCCACCTTTGTTTCCTTTTCTTAGCTGCAGTCACGGTTGAAAATAAATCGAGAAGCATGCAATCAGGTAAAAACAAAATCACAACAACTAGAAAATAGTGCTTTTCTTCCTTCATAAATCATTAGCAACATGTGATCCAACAGGCAAGTACAGGGTTTAAATTTTAATACATATATTAATATCTGTGTGTGTGTGTGTGTGTGTGTGTGTGTGTGTGTGTGTGTGTGTGTGTGTGTGTGTGTGTGTGTGTGTGTGTGTGTGTGTACATATACTGTACTGTACATTACATTGTCACTGTTATTGAGGGTTTCTTCCCTCTGTAACCGCACCGCCAATCACCGCATCAGCCACGCCCATTCCCGGAAGTGTCCCGGCAGCCGTCGCGCGCTGGAAGCAGGGCCCTCCCTCTGTCTTTGCAGATAAATACTCGTAGCCTGGCTGTTCAGGCATGGATGACAGCTGTACTCCGACATGGCAATGCAACACTTTATTCTCGACTTCAGCCTTTCTACGCCAGGTAAAGTCCGCGCGAACAACCGATTAATGATGTCTGCATCAAGGTTGACGTTCTTGCATCCAGAGCTGCATGCTAGCTGCTTGCTAATAGCAACCGACTAGCCTGTCGCTGCCCTTCAGATCAGCAGCAACTGCCCACTGATTTGGGTAAAGCATGGCTGATAATCAGATTTACTGTAATACATATTTTGGAGCTCAGAGCTTAAAATTATTTTACGTAAACTATTAAATTGTAAAGTAACTTCTTTAGGGCTTGTGTTGCTAGTGTCGCATGTTGCAACTTGTCCATTTAGTCCAGTTGCTCTGGTTAGCCGCGTCGGCTAACAATGCGTAAAAATGTGTTCATTCGAGCGGGTCGTGCAGGAGAAGCATGTCGGCCATTTATGTAGTTTAGTGTTCCACTTTCACGCAAACGTGTATTTTTTTCAATTTCAAAATGGAATTACCACACCATTTAAAGCAGATATTGAAGTTTCTTCAATTGTGTGTTGTATAATTTAAGTGGATATGTATTAGTTGTGATATTTGCTATCGTTATCACACGTAAAAGTACTGATAATTCTAAAACCAGACGTAACAAATACATATTGCCGATACATGTAAAGTACCAGTCGTGGTTTTAAAAGACACGTTGTTCACTTTGTTTGCTGAAAATTCCCTCTTGTTAAATTCATTAATGAATGCATAAGCCACCCAGAACATCACTGTGTGAAATCCTGTAACTTTTTGAAAGTTGGATTTATTGATTTTGTTTGTGTACCCATCAATTCTCAAGTCTCATTAATCTTTCTTTTTCCTCTGGAACCAATTAAATTTTGTCCAGAACATCCAAGAAGTTTTAGAATTCAGTTCAAGGCTGAAGGGAATGAACCACAATTGATCAGTTCAGACGAGTGTTTTCAGAAAGTCTGCTTCAGCGCGGTGCGCCCCGGGACAAAGCCAGAAACCCGGTTGAAGAGGTCAGAGCAGTCGGAGGCCCCGGACTGTTGCGTGTGGATCACACCCCTCAAACGACCTGTTAAAGGCCTTTGGGCTCATAATGGTCCACAAAAAGGTTAATTATTATATGTCGTGGCAGTGGTATTTGTTTAGAAATGGACAATGGAATTATGTCGTCATGCTGGTGCTGCCACTGTTAATTTCTCAACTAGTTGTCTCTATAATAGCAGTACGTAGTGTTGATAATGATATATTTTACATATCTTTTCAAAGCCATGGCATACTACATGCACTTGTATTATTGATTTGAAAGGGGTTGCAGACACCCACACTGAAGAAAAACAAATACTGAGGTCTAGAAACAGAATTCCTTGATTTGCGTTTTAAGACTTTTTGAAGGCAGAAATTGGATAACTGGTTTAAAACCAAGTCAAATTGTAAATGTTGGTCAGATTTGGAGAGATATAGATAGAAGTGTATTATTCTTTTGGGAAGACTCCTTCGGGGAAAATGCCAGCATTCAACTAACTAACCAGTATAGTTGGCTGTTGCCACAGTGGTTTCATCTACCTGTCACATTTTCAATAACCTGTGTCGAGTTGTAGTGTTAACAAGATTGTTACCGCCACACACACGCCAAAAATGAAGCTCTGCAAGGTGATTTTGGAAACCACAATATATGTGCAAAGGGCTGGTACTGCGTCATCCCTGGGACAGTTTTTAAATGATTTTACTTAATGTGGATGTAGGATTTTTTTGTGTGCCCCAAAGGCAATACTTTACTGTGAAGTGTCATGTCTTCTTTTAGTTGATCCTGCTACAACTGTGCCGGGTTTACTCTCCATATTTCACGAGCAAGAAATGACAGAGACTGTCCATGACATGAAGGGGCATGGATACGTCGCTACCCTTGTAGGCGAGAAAGGCCGGTAAGAAGAACATGATTGTTATCACAATATTTCAGACTCACTCAGTCACTTTGTGTTCTTTTGTGTGTGAGATATTTGCAGAAACATCAGTCTTACAGTGATCCAATACTGTACTGTATTTGTTAATAGGAGTGGCCATTGAGAACTGTTTCATATATCACACATGTGACTATGATGCAGAAAGAATTTATGTAACCCTTGAAATGGGAGTCCATGTACATAATGTCAATACTTATTATGAAAAGTTTAGCCATGCACACCTACTTATGCACTGACACTGACTGCAAGTTTTTATACATATACAAAATACTTTTGCATAAACAAATGGCAGTCACCTTTTTACAAAAACCATGTGGCTTTTTTTTTTTTTTTTTTTGCGGTGCATCAGTTGAGTGAAGTGAAATTATTCATCGAATTGTTTCCGTCTTTTCTAAACCACCTTGTTTCTCAGGGTTGCTATCCTGCGAGTGCATTCCCATGGGATGGTCACCATTGATGTACAGTGTTATGAGGATGATAACGTTGCACAGCTGGATAAAGTAAGTGATAAGACGTAATGTAATGTGGCCAAGTCAAAATTTTTTATGTTTTAGGGGGGGGGGGGGGGGGTGTCACTTCTTGCAGTTTGCACCTTACAGGCACAAAAAGACCTGTTGGGACCAACTTCAGTTTCCTGTAAAGCATGTTAAGTGTTTTGTGTGCTTGTTGTTGCTTTGAGGTGTCATTTGTAAATCAGTCAAGCAATGCATTGTTCTTTGTACATTTGTTTGGATAGTTACAATATAAATTTCAGTAGTACCTTCATATACAAGCGACTCAACATATGAATTTTTCATTTCTCTGTCCCTGTTGATATGTGCTGTACTTCAGGACACCACCACTAGTTGGCTTATGAGTACAGCATCTGAGACCGCATTTCGTTGTTTCCCACGTGTCAACATGTAGTTCGTGGGTTCATGTCACTTTTGCATTTCTATTTCATCCATTTTCTTCCGCTGGGTGTGCTGGAGTCTACCCCAGTGAGAGGCGGGGAACACTCTGGATGCATTGCCAGGGCATCATGGACTTTGTTTAGGCAACTTGTATGTAAACATGCACAGGCCAAGTCTGCATATTTATTGGCCGATTTAAACTAAAAAAAAATTTTAAAATTTTTTCCAAGGCTAGAACAGATTAAAATTATTTTAAATGGAGAAAATTAGTTGCAGATTGACTTACAAGCTCAGTTATGGAACAAATTAAACTATTATGTCAAGGTACTTCTGTATTCTAAGGTGATGGAAATGATTGTGTACTTAAGTTTCCGTTTTTGACTTATTTTTTTCCCCACAGCTTGTAACGGCACTGGAAAACAAGGTAAAGGTTCTCCTGGAGGGTAATATCACACGGATTAAAAGGTGAGTATCTGAGAGTTTGAGCTGTAGAATAATTTATATTGATGATGCCATGTTTCCTAATCGTGTTGTTCACCTTTCACAGACTACCAGTCCTTTCACGAGGAGCAAAAATTGATCGTTACTGGCCCACAACTGACGGCAGACTGCTTGAGTACGACTTTGACCAGGTGCTGTACGATGAAGACTCTGCATACCAAAACATTAAAATTCTGCACTCAAAGCAGTTTGGAAATATCCTCCTACTCGATGGAGACGTTAGTAAGTGGAACGACACTGCAGCACATTGCACGTTTGCCAATTTTGTCAAAATTTATTTAAGGCCACTGCATGTTAATGTGAAACATTGGTATTAAAATGTACCAGATGACCTGATTGTGTTAGCTTATTTATAAGAGTTGATCTGTTTCCATGTGAACAACTTTACCTTTCAGACTTGGCAGAGAGTGATTTACCCTACACGCAAGCCATCATGGGAAATGGGAAAGAGAATTTTGAGGGAAAGGAGGTGCTGATATTAGGAGGAGGTGATGGAGGCATCCTTGCTGAGATGGTCAAACAAAAACCAAAGATGATCACAATGTTGGAGATATCCTTTTATAATTGTTGTCTTTCTGGAGGATTTTCTCAGGCAGTTGTCCAACGCAAAGTTGGTGGTTCTATGCAGTTTGAGATATCATGCCATTCCTGACGAACGTGGCTGGTTGACTGAAGAAACACATGGCAGATGTTCTTTGTAATTTTTATCCATCTATCAATTTTCTGTCACTGCTTTATCTGATGTTTATTTTTCTAATTGATGCCGATTTAGCTTTTGTTTTCCAACATGTTACATCTATGCATAATTGTGCCTGAAATCCTGGTCGATTTTTCCTTAACGGTTTGTACATTGACCAGAAGGTGATAGACGGGTGCAGAATGCACATGAGAGAAACCTGTGGTAACGTCCTTGACAACCTGAAGGGGGACTGTTACCAAGTGAGTGTCACTCGTGATGTCATAAAATCTGTTTTTGCCTTTTAAGTGGCCGGTTATGAAGAAGTCTGTCTTGACAACATAAAACGGATTTGATTTTATGATCAGTTGATCTCCATTTATAAACTGACAAAAAACCTGATTCTACTCTTGAACACTTAATTATATTACGAAAGGCATATCTGAACACATGACTAAAATGTCCCCACTGCCCTCCTCCAGTCTTGTTAATGTTTAGCGGTTTTTCTTTCTCTGCATCACAGGTACTTGTTGAAGACTGTGTTCCTGTGCTGAGGCAGTATGTCCAGGAGGAAAGGATGTTTGACTATGTAATTAATGACCTCACTGCGATCCCAATTTCCACTGAGCCAGAAGAAGGTTTCCCTATTTAAATAATAGTGTATGCAAGTGATTGATTCTGCTTACTGCACTAATGCAAATACTATTTTTTCCAGACTCTACTTGGGACTTCCTGCGTCTCATCTTAGATCTGTCCATAAAAGTCTTGCATCCCTCTGGAAAGTATTTCACACAGGTGAGGCCTTTTCTTTTCCACAACTACCCTTGTCCCACTCCCCCATACACTACATTAAAGAATATATAGTGGTAGACAAATGTTGACATTAAAATCCCAGCCAGACCACATTTTAACAGAAATCTTTGTTGGAACTGGTTTTCTGGGGGGGGGGGAGGCGGCATAAATTTGTAGAAGGATTAAATTGTTCATAGCGTTATAATTTGTGGTCTGTGTTGCTGCTGTTGTGTGTAGTTGTCAAAGGTTTTATGTGATGTTCAACAAGTGATGATTAATTTTACTGTAGTTCAATTTTGGAATACAGTAATCCCTCGCTTATTCGCGCTTCAAGACGTGCCACTTCACTACATTGCGAATTTTTAGTAGTCACGTGATACACGACTACCTACGTGAGCATATTAACCGTGAGTAACAAGGGATTACTGTACACCATTTCCACGAATATGGTTTGTATTTCAAAAATTATTCATTACTGTATGTGTGACATTACTATTTCTTTTTTGTGCCGGTCTTCAGGGTAATGGCGTAAACTCGACAGAAGCACTGAGTTTGTATGAGGAGCAGCTTGGAAAGCTATCGTGTCCTGTGGAGTTCTCCAAACATGTGGCTTGTGTGCCCTCCTACTTAGAATTGTATCCTTTAAAAAAACATTGAGCCAAAAGCGCTCACACTCACACCTGCGGACAATTTAGAATAACCATTTCACCTAAGCTTCATATTTATGGTGGTGGGAAGAAACTGGAGAGCATATTGGAGATTGGTATGAATAATTTTATGTTCAACAATGAGAATTCTCGTATTTAACTACAAAATTCACGGAAAGTACCTTGATAGTGGAGCAGTTGGTAGAACTTGCTGCTAAGAGGAAGTTGGAGAAGTAAAAGAGCCAGTTGTGAACTGTAAATATTATAAAAAAGAATATTGCCAGTACATGGAAAACGATTCTTGAACTTTTCTCATTAGAAGCCACTTTAGAACAAGTGCAAAGCATTGAAATTAAACAAACTGAAATATTTTTTAGTCATGTTTTCATTAAATGTTTTGTTATCCTCAATTTCACACTAAATCGGTTATAAATTACTAAGTTCTCAGCTTCACAATATTTTTTTTTTTTTTTGCCAGTGTCAATTGTTATTTTGCTTGCTTGTCACGTTTCAGAAAAATTCAAAGTTCTGAATGGACTTTCATGATTTTTTTGGAGGTAGAGGTTTTTGCTCAAAGAAATACAATAAGGTTTTGATGACCTACATCATCAGAGGATCCAGAACTTTTGGGAGTCTTTACGGCTCATAGGGTTAGTTGTGGAACATGAAAATGATAATTCTACCGATTTGAAACTAACATCAAATTGTAACTGCAATTGTGATGGAATGAATCTGTTTGCCCTTGTTCCACTTCAAACCGTTTTTTTTTTAGTTTTCACAAATATTCAGAATTGTTGACTTGAATTCTGGAGAGAAGAGGATGCAAAGGACAGGGCTAGATGGAGGCAATTGATTCGCTGTGGCGACCCCTGAAGGGAAAAGCCGAAAGGAAAAGAAGTTGACTTGGAATTCTGCACCATATGTAAACAACTCTGATCACCACCTAATATTACAAAAGGAGTTTTGTGTTAGAATCAGCATTTAGATAGGGAATTTGTTAATTTATTGTTACATTTTTAAATTTGTATAGCTTCATCTTCATTTCATAAATGTTGTTTAATATTGTTCGACACTAGTTTCTACTGTGAATCTGATTTAAACTTTTTTTGTTGGTCTTAATTCAGTAGATTTGGACTCTTGTTCTAACTTATTACCCATTAGATGCTGTGATCATGACGTTTTTTATTTAATTCATGCATCTTTGGTGAAAATAGGCTCCAAGTATTTCACAGGTTGATTGAATATGAAGATTCCTGTAGATGCTTAAAGTATAATTTTGAGTCCAGCTTCGAAACACGATGCAATGTGGTTGTTGATAAACTGGGTTCATTTGCCTGTCTGAACAACGGATACATTCAAACAAAGCTGTTGTGTCAGATCCTTAATTCTTGTTTTCTAGATGGGTTTTCTACACCGTATGGAAGAAATGAAGGCCTGCAGTTCCCTCTGAATCCCCAATGACTGGAATGTTTGTGGTTTTCCTATTTCTGCTGCAGTTTTGCTTCAGGCTTCGTTCAGACTGAATGTGACATGGGAATCAGAGGCAACACAAAATTTTGACTTTGTCAGTAGCTTAAAAAATAAAAGATATTGAGTCTAGAGAATAATTACAAGAATAACACCAATGCAGTGTTCCTGTATTGTAAAACGAGTTCATTATGACACAGATACGCACATCATGTAGTTTTTATGCCTGGTTGGCCACCGCTATATCGCAGTTGGCTGGTTCGACAAGTGTAAACCTGAACACTCCGGAATTTAAGTTGGTGTGAACGACTCAAGATGGGAAAAACACTTTTCTGTCTGAACATGACAAGCGGCACAATGAAGCTTCATTATTCTCGCACTTAACCCCAGGCTTCCCTAATCTCCCTTCTCTCTTGCTGTTGAGTTTTACTACGGTTTCCTTCGACTGAAATTGTTTTGAGTTACTTGGAAATGTGTAGAATGCAGATATGCTTGTACTGTGAGAACTGTTACATGTTTCGACACAATGATATTGTGAAATAATTCCTCACAACAGATTTGTGTTCTGTTTTTCTTTTTTTGTGGGGGCGGGGGGACTGGTTTTCTTTTGTTATAAGCTCCAATTGTGTGACAGTCTGTGGGCTCAACGCGGCTGAAACGAGCTGCTTTTTGTTTCTGACTCACAAATGTGATTTCTGGTTCTATCAAGATGATATGTACATGTCCATTGATGCTAAAGAGTCTAAATGTGTTTTTAAAAGGGAAACTATTCCACCACTAAAAGTGTCACCTTTGTGCTTGTGCAGATTGTATGTTTTACTAGCACCTTTGGTTTCTCTGTTTTTAAGGCTGCTTTGGTGCATGTTAGGATGAGGAATGTAGCTTGCATGATCAACTCTGTGGGGCTGAATTACATTTATTTATACAATTCACCAAATGTTGTTCTGTCGTTAATCATTTTTGTGACATCTACAAATAAAAAGTTATGGGGAATCTGTGTTGACTTTCTTCCATTTTAAGCTGAATAATTGAGGACAGGAGGTGTTAATATCAATTAAACAGATACTTAAATCTATATAAACTAAAGTACCAACTTGGTTAAATTTTTTTGGTACCAACCCAATTTTGGTAATTTTTTTTTTTTTTGACTCTGCTTTCACCATGACAATGGTGAGCAACGGGACTCAAACCCGCAACCGTCTTGCTGTGAGGCGACAATGCTATCTACTGCAACAATGTGCAGCCCAAGCGTAATGTTACTTGATTGATACTGGTTGTGTGTCAAAAACTCTGATTTGCACAAACGGTATGAGATTACCACTTATTGCACTAGAGGGAAATGATGAGTTATGTTTCCATGCAGGTACAGTGGGGTAATCTCAGGTGCTTGTTGAAAATTGTGTCCCAATGCTGGAGAAGTTTTTCGAGAAGAAAAATTTTTCATTATATAATTACCGCAATACGCATATCCACAGGGGCAGAATCAGGTTTCTATATTTAAATTAAACTATCATACTCTTTCTGTCCCTCCATCTGCATCTCTCTGTCCGACTCTTCAAAATGAGAACTACACAGTGAACCTGTTTAATTATTGGTTTTAGGTTCTACATGGGAAATGATGCATCTTATCATAGATTTTTCTACAAAAATCCTGCACATGTAAGTAAATTAAGCATTTAAAAAAAAACAACCTTAAATAAACCCTGAGTTTGTAATTGGATTGGTTAAAGGAGTAAATGTTACCGGTTCAATCTGCTGACATCCTGACACCCGTCTAGTGATTGCCCAGTTTACTTTTCTGAATGAGGTTTAGTTTTGTTGACTATTACTCATAATTATGAAAATGATGATTATTATTATTGATATATTCTACCGCTGTCTTCAGGGTAACGCTCCAAACTCAGCGGAGGCTGTGGAATTCTCCAAAGAGGTGGCCTGTGTGCCCTCCTTCTTGGAGCTGTATCCTTTTATTAGATATTTTCTAAATGAAATAAACTCACTAAATTGTGGATATTGTATCTGAATTCACAATAATAGCATTTTCATTTATGATTTAGTGTGAATTTGTATCTTATTTTGGTCTACATTGCCTTTGTTTTATTGGTAATTATTACAGCCACCTGCTGTTATCTTTTGTCTTTATTACAACCTGTCTTGTCTGAAAGCTCACAGCTTTCAATCAATTTGCATTCACTTTGTTTTTTTTGTTTTTTTTACTTTAAAACAAAAAGAAATAAATTTCAGTCTAAGCCCATTGTGTTAAAAAAAGAGAGAACAAAGTAGGGATTAACTTGTTCATACATTCCTGAGAGAGAAAACTCATGAATGGCTGCATTTCACTGTATTTATTGTGTCCAATCCTTAGTTGTTTTTTTCTAGATGGGTTTTCTACACAGTGTGGAAGAACTAAAGGCCTCCAGTTCTGAATCGACTGGAATGTCGGTTACAAGAAATCCAATGTTCCTGCATTGACAAAGTTTACACACACAGACACACCCATACACACACATACAGTACACACCCCAGTTTACGCCTGTTAGGGAGCTGATTGACCACAGCTGTTCTGTAGCTGTTTTTGTTCAAAGCAGTGACTTGAAAACATTCCAGCAGTGAACGTCTCAAGATGGCAAGTCACTTCATGTTCTGTGTGAACACAAATAAACAGAAACACACCAGTTTTATTCTTCCATTTCTTATCCCGAGACTACTTGGAAAGGTGCAGATTGGAGCCGTTTGTCGTGTCCACCTGCCTGTGCTCTGTGAAAACTGATAAGTATTAAATCAGTGAGTAGACACACAGTGTTTGTTTACTGTGGTGTGATTCTTCTTGTGTTTGTTCTTTTTTGTTGGGTCATTCTTCGCTGTGACTTTTGAGTTCTGTCTGACTCAAAACTTCTGAATCGTGCCGCTTTTTTGTTTCTGACTCAAAAACCTGAAAGTTTATGTCGCCTTTAATAGCACATTGTAGATTCTCTCAGTAAATGTTATGTTTATTTTTTGTGCATTTTTTTTTTTTTTTTTTTTTATCAAAATCTACAAAATTGACATTGTGTGACATAAAACACTATTTTTAAAATAAAAATAAAAATTCTTTACAAAGTTATATCAGGAACTATCAGTGATTGTACCCGACATTGAGTCATTTTACTATCTTGAATATTTGTAATGATGTGTCTTACTTGAGCATATGGAGGTTATCATTGTTTCCTCTTCAAACTTAATAAATTAATATATAACTGCACAGTGTGTGTTTTCAGGAGGAACACTGTTAGCTGCTGCTCCTTGCACAAATTTGATTGGGCTAAGAAGATATGTCATCATCTGACGGTTCCACCTCTAAAATCTTGTTGCTTTCATATCATAATTAACAGCAGATGAGGACAAAATGTTACTTATGGCTTAAGAAAAAAAATAAAAGGAAAGAACGGATAAGAGTAGAAGACAAAGACAACACCTGGTGAATTTTATTACATGTGAGGTTGACTTACACATAAAAAAATTGCTTCAGATGAACAAACATATATAATACAGTAAGAAGTGGATATCTAACGGAACATCAGTCAAGGAAGTGGGAGAAAATGTGCACAAGTGTCGCAAGTTGCAAATCTATTGGTACAGACAGCAATCACTGTATATAATCAAAATAAATGCATATTTATTATTATATATAGCATATTATATGTATCACAAATAATGCACATGATGGAAGAAGACCAAAAATTTATGACACAACCTTCCTCTTTAAGTTCTTTAGGAGTTACAAAAAGTCAAAAGTAATTTACACAAAACTAACAAGACAATCAATCGTCCTTCACGTTGAAAACACCTCAGTGTTCAAAGAGGAGGACACATCAGTGGAGGCTGTCAATGAAATGATGACCAACAGTGGGAGTCATGTTGAAGGGAATAGATAACAAAAAAAATCCTTAGACTTGTCTTCGTCTCGTCATTTAGACAAAGCATCCAAGAAAGCCTCTCATTCACAGCCTCAATGCAGCGCATCCTTAGAAAGTAAACCCACCACAATCAAAAGCATCAAAATCAGAATCTGCCATTTCAAAGTCGAAGCTGTTGTAATGGGGGGAGTCGAGTGGCGGGCTGCAGGTGTGGTATCCTCCTGCTGGGCCTAATCCAGACAAGTCTGTGTGGATCGGCACGTCAGGAGCTTTGGCCTCCAGATTAGAGAGCGAGCATGCACCGAGGTACCCCATAGCAGAGGAGGCAGCAGCCCCCCCCATCAGCAGATACATCGCCCTCACCGCCTGAGCATTACTGATGGTGCCGTGACGCAGACACCCCGCTGAATGGGCCCCCCCTTTGTAAGACTTTGAGCGAGGGGAGTTCCTGCCTGTTGATTCGAGAAGTTGAAGAAAAATTACATTTTGAACACAATTCAAGCAGGAATCTGATCATAATGAGAAAACCCGACAAAACTCTCCGCTCACCTTTCTCCTTTGGGGAGGCACACATGGGGGGCCCCGGGGAGGACGCCTCCGTGTCGCTAACTGGTGGAGTCGGTGGATCTTTGTCCAGGATTTGCTCAGGAACCAGATCTTTTAGATTAATGCGAGGCGGTGGAACATGATGTCGTTTACAGGGAGGTGATGAGAGGCTCTGGGGGGAATGAGTAAAAATAGACTTCTTCAATCTTGTCACGACCCCCAAATGTGAACCTCATTTGTACTTTGTGGACTGATCTTTAACAAATAAACATACTATGAAGCTAAGTTCAACATGACTGCATGCATGTAAATATTACTATTAAGAACATTATTATCACCGAACTGCTAGCATGAGAATCTTATACAAAAGTAATAATATTCTTAATAAATATATTTGATTTATAAACTCACATTTTTCACTTTTCTCAGTACATTCAGCCATTGACTAAAGAAGAAAGATTTATTCTGTTAGTACATCATAAATTACACCAATCAATACATCAATAAAGTGCATTCTGATAACATAACTGGTCCAATGTGTCAGGGCCTGTTTTGTGGATATTGTTGTAAACTGTTTTGACAAATCTATTCAAACAGCAGGTTTACAGGAATGGAAAATATGTAGGTAGTTACACGTCAACAACCAAAGAAGACAGACAACAGAAGATAACAACAATGAAGCGTAAACTGTTGCGTCCTCCATCGCTAAACGTCATGCATACAATCAACTGAGGTAAATCCATCTAAGTATGATGTGCATGAGTCTGACAAACAAGACATTCTCTGTTGTTGTGATCCAGATCACTTATGGAAAATCACTGCAGGCATGGTTTCTATTTGTGAGCACACATGTGTTCAGATTAAAACCAGATGCAGATCACTTCTGATTATGGACATGAGCTGTCATGTGACTAAATCTAATCTGGGTGAAAAGATCAGATTTGAACAATGAGGTTTGTAATTTGAACGTAGCCGAATTAACTCGCTGCGTTTTATTTGTATATCTACTAGTTTGAGTTTCATTTGGTTCTTGTATGTGTCAGTTATTTTGGCTGAGATCAGTAGACTGTTACTTTATAGGGCTGAGGCGGGGGTTATATTGGGGGAGAGGTTGTGGGCTCATAGTATACTGTTCTAGTTAATGAAGCCCCCTGACCTGCAGTCTGCAGGGGTTTCAGCGAGGAGCAGCAGGTATTTCTTCTGGGGAAGGATCAGAGCGAAGCAGCAATCCCTGCAGCAGCCGGAGGGTAACCTGGGCAGGTCCAGGATCTCCTTCCCTTCCACAATCGCCTCACAACCGCTCTGCAGTAACACGAGCTGGTCGGGCGTAGACGAAGCGTCGTGGCACACGAGGAGGCTGCCCTCAGCTGTCAGGAGCAGAAACCTCTTCTTCCACTGTTTGAAAATAAATCCACCTGGACAGAAGCAAGTTCTAAAATCACATTATAGACATTACTGTGTATATAGTAAACTGTACACATGAGGGAAATGAAACTTTTCAAATTATAATCCACAACCAAAAGCTTGTTGACTGTTAAGCATGGTCTCAGTGATCATGGTATTGGGAGCAGCGTACAGCTGGATTAGAGCATGAACATGCTGTTATTGCATCATCCCCATGGATTAGAGGCCGTCGTACGGTTGGAGGATCAACAGGCTGTGATTGTGGGGATTGACCAATCAGATGATGTTTACCACTGTCGGTTAAATCTGTCTTTATATATATATATATATATATATATATATATATATATATATATATATATATATATATATATATATATATATATATATATATATATATATATATATATATATATATATATATATATATATTGGAAAAAAAACAAACCTACATAGGCAGAATTTGTTAATAAACTACCAAATTACATTACTAGTACAAACAATTGAGATTGTGTCTGATGTGTTTCTCTTCTTTGTGTTTTGACAGCTCTGGATATTGAATAATTTATTTCATAACATCTTTTCTTTAAACCTCTTAGTGAGAATGGATGGTTCTGCTAAAATCTTCTTTTTTGAATCTCATACTTGGTCTAAAGAGTTGCTGATTATCAACAGCATTTCAGACATGCAGCCAAATACATAAAATACATTGACTATCCTACTGAACACCCATGGCCATCACACCTCCATATGCAGAATACATTCAAATTTAACAATTATGATAATGAAGATCATTTTAAGTTTTACAGTAATGTGACTTGAGCACAAAATGCACTGAGGTTTTCAAATATTATCCTATAAGAAATGGAGGGGAGAGGAAGTGGATCAGCTCACCGTACATCCTGAGGGTCCCATGATGGATCTCCGACATGTTCATGTTTAAATCAGACGTGTCCAAGTCAAACTAGCTCAGAGAAATGCTCGAGGACGGGATGGATAAAAAGCACACGAGTCTCACTGTGAGTTTTAATGCTCAGCTTTAATCCACATTCAGATGGGATGTTCCACGAGTTCAACAGCTGGGAATGAAACTGGGTTGCGTTGAGATGTCACACAAAATCTGTTGTAGTGCACAAAAAACTCAGCATTATTTAGATTTGGTGTCAGTCCAGTTCTACACACATAGAGGTATTTTGATTCCTTACATGTAAATCCAGATGGTATTGAAAACAGCCTTCCTTTATCCAGAAAAGCCTACAAATTAATACCCATGTTTGTGTAATGTCGTGTCTTTTTGTCTATAATTCTGCTGTTATCAACTGTTATCAATATTTATTGTAACATAATTACATCAAATCAAAATAAAATTACACAGCGTTTGGAAAAATATCAGAATTACAAATCACTCAGCTAAAAAGGTGGAAATTGATCAAATAAATTTAAAGAACTTTTGACCACATATAGCTTGATCAACACGTAAAATTGATTTATTCTTTATAGTAAATGTTACAGATTAAGACACATGTCCATAGCCAGTAATCACTTTAACTGATAGCTTCATTCATTATACAGTCAGTATTATAGAGTCACTGCCACAATGCAATGAAGCTCATTTTTACACAGAATTTATTAATCATTGCTGACATGAACTTGTCCTAACAAATATTAAATAATTTAAATCCAAACCTATGAGCCAGAAAACTGAACAAAAAAATCCTTGATGCATAATTATTGACACAATAATCAAAAAGGTAAAACTTTGTAATGAATTTGACTAAAATAATTCATTACAGACGTTTTTGTCGTCTCTTCAAAGACTCAACAGACAATTTTTTTCCCAGCCTGGAAGTTACCAAAGTGTCTTCATCATTTGATAAAATGCTTTGTCACCATCCAATCAAATTGTGTTGTGTTTTAACAGATAAATAAATTTAAATAATTTCTCATTTTGATTAGCACACTCAGAACAACACTTGTAGGCTAGGAAAGCTGGTCCTCATATTGCTTTCTGAAGCAGTCCCCAGCAGGGAAGAAGTCCCAGCAACGCTCCTGGTACATCTTCCACACGTAGGACTCCTGATGGGGAATAAAGTAAAAACAAAAAAAAAAAAAAGTAGGTCAAAGCCTGATTTTAGAAACTGAAATGAGCTCACAGTCAACAGCCAGAGGGAATTCTGATGAGAGAGCAGCTTGGACTGACCTGACCGGTGTGTTCTGTCTCGTCTTTATTGATGAGGTACATTAGAAAGAACCTGAAAAGGACTCGCATGTTAACATCTCCACACATTTGCGTAAGCCGCATTCACACACACTGTAACATGGAGAAGAAACGCTCACATGTAATTTGCCAGGTTGTGTTCATCTAACGTGTGGGTCTCAAAGCCGTGTGGAGTTGTATCAAAGTAGTCGCTTCCAATTCCACATATGAAGCATTTCGTCTGCACACGAACCAGAGATGACCATTAAATCCACGTTTGAAGAATTAAAAATGGTTCCACAGTATTACACTTTACCTCCATGTCTTCCTTGACCTGCTCCTGTTGGTCTCTGAGTTCTCCAAAGGCATCAATAATCAAACCTAAAAAAATAGGATTAGAAGTATTTATGAGTAAAAAGAATAAACACATATAAGAAGTGACTTCTAGGTCTTTACCCTGAATAATGGCCAGGAGAATGACAATGACGAAAAAGAAGAACGTTATATCGAACACCACCCGATAGAGCTCGTATTCATCTCCAGCAGGATCTTCGATCTCATCCCCGATGCCTCCGCCGGCGCGCACGCCCACGTACATGTGGAACAGGTAACACTGTGACGTGTTAGACGACATGCATCATTTAGGAGGTGTTGCTGTCACGGCGAGAATCAGGACTCACCCGTCAGTCACCCGTTTACTCACAGTCATCATGTCATCACATTTCATGTCTGGTTCGTCTTCGTCTTCACTCTTGTTGTAAAATTTGCGGAAGAAATTGAAGGCGACGACGGTGTACAGGTACACCACCACAGCCAGCAGGCCTACAGTCATCATCAGCTGGTGGACACAAGAACAGCACAGGTTTAGTACATCTGAACTGAAGCCAAGTACACTGAAAAGTGAATTGTTTGTTTGGTTTTTTCTTTTTTTGGGGGGGGGTACTTGCCTGTTTTCCATTGTGTGTGACTGAGGACAGGATGGTGCGTAGAGTCTTGACACCCATGGCAATATCCAGCAAGTGGCAGGCAAAGAAGAAGTTGTTATAATGTCCCAGCAAAGACATTATGGTGTACCAGCAGAGATATAAGAAAGTCTGCAAAGAAACAACACGAATCGTTATTTGTAAAGTTCTAAGCCGAGCTGGAGGTGCAGGAAAATGAAGATGTTGAGGTTCTCTAGGAGTCACCAGGTCGGATCAGAAATGAGTTCATCAGAGGAAGAAGGTGAGGTGTTCTGGAGACAAAGTTAGAGAGAGCAGACTCTGATGGTTTGGACATGTCTAGAGGAGAGATGGTGAGGATGTTGGTGAAAAAGGTGATGAGGATGGAGCTACCAGGAAGGAGGACAAGAGGAATACCAGAGAGAAGGTGGATGGATGAAGTGAGGAAGACGTGAGGGCAGTTGGTGTTAGAGAGGAGGATGAAGAAGATAAGCTGACATGGAAAAGGTTTGACACCCTGTGGAGACCCCTAATGGGACACCCCCAAAGGAACAGAAGCAGGGCATTGGTGAGGTTCTGTCAGTAGAGGACACTCTGATGTCAGTTCTTATGACATAGCATCGCTCTACTTTGGAGGTGTATGCATTCAGTGCGTGTGGTGCAAAGTAGAATGGGTTTACTTACACCGTCTGTGAACACAACACCAAATTTCCAGATCTGGTACTTGATGTCAATGGAGGTAATCCTAAGAAAACATGGCAAAGTTAGTTGAAATCCGTTTTAAATGAGTAGTGTCTGAAGTCGGTACTGTACCATGCAAACACAGAGTTGTCCTGCTCTCCCTGTTTCTTCTCATGTTGTTGACTCACGTCCAGAGAGGCTAAATCAACTCCCAGGAGTTCAGCGATTCTTTCTCTGCCGTAGATGTCTCCATACTTATCAAGAACCTGGACAAAGATGTTACCTCAATAATTAACCTGCATCTTCAACACACAATCAAACACAACTCACCTTTCGTTTGACAAATTTATCCCAATAGTTGTTTGGAAAGGAGCTGTGAAAAAAAGAGATGATTTATTTTATTTTATTTTTATTTACTTAATAGCAACACCACTGAGATCGATAAGACACAAATGGCTTCTTTATCCACATACGGTGTGTTCAGGACCAGTCGGTCCCACTGGCCTTTAATGTCTTCATCCTCAGGCTGCTCTGTTATGTAGAGACCATCAAATTCCAGCTTTCTTGCAAGTTCTTTCTCCCTTTTGAAGATGACGAGTGGAATCTGACAATTACAAACGCAAACAGGGTTTAAAAGTCAATTTGGTTTTAAAAAAATCTCACTATATTTATAATTCTTATGAGGTACAAGAGTGATTTTTTTTACACAGGAAAATCAACATTGTGATGAATGCCTGTCATACTTTGAGACAGTTGTAGCCGATGATGCAGATGAAGGAGATGACTGTGTGCAGGGCGGCGAGGAAGGCCAGTGTGGGCTGCATGTAACCAGTACTCTCCTCTAGATAGAAATAAATTGGGACGTCTTCATCATCGTCATCTCCTTCACCGATTCCAGACCCCTCAGTCTCGTCCCCTGATCCGTCAAACAGCCCTGAGCCTTCAAACAGCCCGCTTCCCTCTGACAGTCCAGACCCCTCCATCTCCTCGCCTTCAGGTGGTGTGTCCGACACCTGCACACACACACACACACACACACACAAAAAAAAAAAAATGTCTTTGCAATGAATTGTCTTTTACAGGGATAATAAATGCAAAATAACTTTCTCTCCTCAATTATGACAAATATTTTAATAGAACAGGAACGCAAATTTGCTTCTTAGTTAAGGACATAAAGCATCACAATGTAGGGAGGGTAAAATTCATAAGTTGATGATGCCAAAAACATGCAGTCACATAATATAAGGAAGGAAGGAGGATGGAGAGGAAAAGGTGTTGAAGAACACAGCTGCAAGAAAAACTTTATTATTATTAATATTATCAGAGTTACTTATTGTCTTTTTCTGAAAAACTTTTGCGAAAAACGTGATTTACTACTGAAAATGTATCTTTCTCTTATTGATTCCAGCATTGCAAGCATAATTTTTTGCACTAGAAACAAAAACCAACTGCTTGAAGAAACACAACATAGTTACTTAAAGTCATGTTGTTGTTTTTACCCTGTAGAAGAGCAGAATAAAGTTCAAGGCGAATGCCAGAAACAGAGCCAAAAAACGCAGGTTGTAGAAATTTCTTGAGAGGTAGTTCTGTAAAATTAAAAACACACAAATGTTTTTTTTTTATTGACGATGTGTCTACAGACAAACATTCATAAATCTTCTGCGGTATATTTTGTCCCAAATCTATTCCCGAAAAGAACTCCAGCAAATACATCACCATAAATTTATTTCTTTGGGTTTCCAGCTCAGTCCAGATCTGAAAACCTTCCAACCCTTTAGGCTGCTTTTCTTTTTTCTTTGCTGACTTCTTTGGTGCTTCTGACTGTTTTTCCTCCTTACTTTGGGATTCCTTCTCTGCTTTCTCCCTGGCTTCCACGCTGTCAACACAGAAGTCATGAAGTTTTGCTATTTCATCCGTGTTAAAATCAAATCAGAAAACATTTACGGCTGTCACTTTGACAGAAGACCACTTCCACACACACTCCAAGCGTTCTCCTTATTCTTCTGCAATAACCATATCAGACAAGACCAGAATAAACTTGCCATGAAATGCTACATTTAATGAGTACTGCATTTTCAACAGGACTTTAGATTACTATTATTGCTATTACTGTTACGAGCGTCACAATCACTACCATAATACACTGTAGGTAGGCTGCTCTTTCAGCATTCTTCTTTCCCCAGACATACCAATTATCCATCGGCTGAAATAGTCACACTTTGTTTCATCATCCACCAAACAGTATTCTAAACTTCAGTGTGTTATCCAGACGGATTTGAGCAACTGGAGCCAGTTTTCTTGTTCTTTTGGGTCAGTACTGAGCCAAAACCTGCAGCCTACCTTCATAGATTTACTTTAACAGTAGTCTTTTAGCAAATATAGTAGGAGGAAAGAACATTTAATCTGTTGTATTGAGCTATTTAAAGTGTTCTTGGGTGATCTGGTTATTGCAAATGGAACACAAAAAGGAGACTTGAATAATTATGATTCGAAACTGCAGATAATGACGTTTTTGAACCATCACAAAACTGTTATAGAAAAATATTCTGTTCTATTGTAGGCGATGTGGTATTGGATGAAAAAAAAAAAAGTCTAAAACCCTGATAATGGAGTTAGAAGATCAATAGACTCTCACTCAGCCTTTTCGGGCTCTGGTGGAGGCTCCTCTACTGGAACAGGTTCAGGTGGTTTCTGACAAGCATCGGTCTCTTCCAGCGGCTGCAACAAAGCACAACCCACATCAACAAGGGATGCTCCTTTCATCACGATTGATAAAAGTGGTAAACAATGAGCTAAAATATTAGTTTAAGCGGAATATTTGAATGGACTTTTATTCACTCTAAACCCACCATCTTCCTCTTTGTTATGGGAGTTCCTTCAGGAGTCGGCGGTTCGACAGTCGACTCCACACCCATGTCCCCAAGTCCTCCTGGAGCATCAATACCTGGTATCCTCCCACCCTCTTTTTCCTGGGTGTCCTCCTCTTCCTCCTCTCCACTCCCACTCTCCCCAGTATCCGTCACTCCCCCAGTGTCTTGTTCCTCCCCTGTCCTCGGCTCCCCTGGTCCGTCTCCGTGCACGTCGTCCTGAGTGGGATCTGGCATGCTTGCTAGGATCTCAGTCACGGTGATGTTTTTAGCGCCTTCCACTAAACCCCCTCCAAAGAGAGCTTGCCAGATGATCATGAAGAAACCTTTGCACACATTGTATATGAAATGTAGTATACTCATCAGGATGGTCCAGAAAAAGGTGGTCAATGCCACTACAATCTCCTTGATGGTCATCTTCCTCACTCTGCGGTATTGTCTACGGAGGTTACGGAAGGTGAAGATGCTGAAGAAGCATATCATGCTGTTAATGAAGTCAGCAAACGCAGAGCTGGATTCAGGCTGCCCTTCCTCTCCATTACTATCCTCATCACCTCCTCCAGTTGCTCCCCCTCCCGGTCCTCCCTCCCCTCCACCTTCATCTACTTCATCATCTCCTTCCCCTTTTTCCTCTTCCTCTTGTTCTGAAATTTGGGATGCTATATTCATTTCAAAGATGGTGTCCTCGCAGAAGTTGACGAACATCTCCATCTTCTCCGACTCGCCGCCCTCGTTGACGACGTCGAAGATGAACTGTCGTTTGGATTCCCTCACCTGAGGCATCTCCCACTGTTTACGGTTTACTTCGCTGATTTCAAAGTAGATGCGTTCAATCTTTCTGCTGGCGCCCATTATTTCAATACGGCCCAGAAAGGGGCGGAAGTAGTTCAGAACGCTCTCCGCTTGTCCCAGGAAGTTCTGGAGCCTGGTGTCATGGGGGACGTGTTCAGACAGGTTGGTGAGCAGAACCGCGATGTTAAACCCGATATCCTTCGCGGGTTCCTGGAAGCGACTGGCGAACTCCTCATAGTGGATCATGTCATTCTCGTCCGCTTCAGAGCAGGACAAAAGAAACTGGATCTCAGAGGGGGAGTATTGTTTCTGACTGTCCATCGCCTTCTGAAAGTCTTTCTTGGAGATCAACCCTCGAGGGTCCGTGACATAATCCCTGAAAGCATCCGAGGCCACGATGTCTTTCAGCTTGAGAAACATGTCAAAGAATTTGAGGATCATCTCCACGTTGCTGGAGGACTCCACCAGCATATCAACCATTTGCCGGGCTATTGTGCCGTTTACTACGTTTCCTGAAATGTATTTCACATAAAAAAGTTACACAGGTTTTAAAATGACATGACAGGAAGAAATAAAAACAGTTTATAAACTCATTTACCCTCTAAAAGTGACAGCAACATAACAACCATGTCTTTCTGCAGGTCGAGAAGCTCCTTCAGCAGACCGATCTGGCTCGAGTCCTGTGACCATAAAGAGACGCAAGATCTTACAGTGATGGCAAAAGAGCTATGATTTTAAAAATATTAGAGGTGTACATATATTTATGAAGACAGGGAAGTGGAGAACACTTTTCGAAAATATCACACAAAAATTGTTCTAACATACAGTATAGTAAATCAAATACTTGTTATGATCCGAGGTGCCAATTGAAAATCCTCTGTGTTGCAAACATTTACATTCAGAACATAGGAGGTGCTGCAAAATGAGGTTAAATAACCAAACCCTCATGCTGACATAAACATTTTTTTGGGACAAAATGTGAAAATGTAAACAAAATTCTTAATTTCCCTTTGGGGATTATAAGTGTATAAAATTAAAATCAAAAATTAAATGTGAACCAGCTTCAATAAACTAGTTCCTGTGATATTAACACAATGAATAATTTCCTAATGATCATTACTGTATTATTATTTCATTGTGGTAGATGTGAAATACAAACACAAGTTAAAATATCTGTTATTCCTACTTAAACTAAAAATTCACGATACAAAACTGATTGACTCATATTTTATAGCTGAGGCTTTTGTGACACAATAATAATAATAATAATAATAATAATAATAATAATAATAATAATAATAATAATAATAAATGATAATAATAATAATAACAACAACAACAACAACAACAACAATAATAATAATAATAATAATAATAATAATAATAATAATAATAATAATAATAATAATGATAATAATAATAATTTAGATTCATATAGCGCTTTTCTGGACTCTCAAAGTGACCACCTTGGCTTGAGGAAAACCCACCAATAAATACCACAACAGTGATGTTTCTTCCTGTGCAACAAACAAGTAAATAACACCTGCAGGAGCTAATAATCAATAGTTCAATTATTCTTCTTTAATTCAGAAGGGCATCACCTCTGATAAAGTCTACAGTATGAAATATAAACTGGAACACATTAACACCACAGTGTTGTTCTCTTTCTATGGTTTGTGTTCGGACGTACAGAGCATCAAAATACTGCAGATATAAAAACATTATATTAATTTTTAGTGATGTAACCAAAATAACACAATAGAAGTAAAAGCAACACAACACAAGTGAAAAGCATATTCCTCCAGGTTAATAATTAGTGAATGAAAAGAGTGACAGAATTGTAACCCTGTTAAATGTTCACCACACAAAATGGATGTCACATCAAAATGTATATTCCAACACCAAATAATTTAATATTAAAAGTGTAAACTCCAAAAGTGGAGGTTAAAAGTCGGCCTCTTTCTCAGGACAGTTTGTATCCACCTGCTTTTTAAGTTAATAATCAAATAATTCAGCAAAATTTTGCTTCAATTGTAACACCATAGGTTTAAAAATGTCACAGTGTTGTACTTGAGCAATAAGGAAAATATGGCTGGAAACACAGAATATATTATTATTTAACATTTTATTGACAAAATTGACCTGGTAGAGAGGATACCTCGCTCTGAAATAATAATTTTTTTCTGTTACATTTAGACAAAAAAAGATGTTTTAATGCTGTTAAAACAAATTAACTTTTATACATCTTAAATACCATCCAAGATAAAGTTCATCTTAAATCCTTGATGGTCAAATGAAATGTTTTTAAATAAACATTTTTCAAAGAGATTAAACAGGTGTTTTAAAAAAATGGGAGATTTAAGAATTTTAAGTTTTTCCATCATTGAATTACGTTTTGAACTAAAGCAGAAAAATACCTGCTATCAGTTCCTTTTGTAAAATGTAACACCCTAAATGTCTTTTCAGACACTCTGGAGCTCTCTGACAAATACAGCAGTATTTACTGAGGTGTGGTTTGACTAAATAGCTTTTGGTTGGTTTGGTTTTGGTCTTGGCACTGGAATTGTCACAGATCCTAGTTTCTTCCTGTTTTTCCAGTTTTCTTTAAGCCTTGTCTCTTCTCTTTTTGAGTTTGTTATGACAGTTCTGATATTCAGAGGCTGTAGGCTTGTCATAACTAACTCAGCGACCTGCCTGATCGACAATTTAAAACTCCCAACTTGCTCAACTGGGAAAGATACTGAAGTAATCATTCAAAACGATTGGCTCTGACTGACTCTATTCACTGTGGAGGATTGAAGATGCTTTTCTGTGGCGTCTCTTTAAAGGACGGTTTCTGTTAAGCTCTTATTACATGGTTTTTTTTTTTAAAAGCAGGTGAATACAAAACAATCTGTTAAAGGAAACCAACATTGAATAAATTTCAAGCTAGTAAACACACTATCACATCAATAGATAAATAAAATGGATACATACTTTACCCTGCATTGACCATGTGGAAGACAGTTTACATAATGAATTACTCAGGTGTTAAGCAATTGAAAACATTATTACAGTCTCAGAGGCTCTTTTGTATGAGAAATATTATAAAACATTCTTTAGGCTATCAAAAACTCCCTCAATAAATACAAATTATCTTTATGAGCTGTACTAGGATTACAGTTTCATTTAAGGAATTACACATTTAAAATATCCCATCCACTGGTTCACCACAGTATCCCAGAATTCATGGCAACAAAACAGAACAGCTGATTCTTGTGAGATTCACATCAGGAAGGGCAGAGCAATGGAAATTTTAGTTAGATGCAGCAAACGTGTTAAGCGTATGCTGATGTTTTTGCTTGGCTCTAAACTCAAGTGTATGATTAAAGCATTATGCATGCAAATGTTGTGCTAATAATTAAGGAGTGGCATGAGTCAGAGCCACGCACAAAAAGGTCACTCGAGTTCCCTGTGAGTATTTTGGCTTTTCATTTGTAGTAATGAACTTGCACCATGTAGTCTAATATTAATATGAATCATCACTGCCAGTCAATAATGTCTCTTTAATTAAAAAACAGCATGGGCTTTAAGAAACCTGAGAAGTGACGTTGCTTTCTGTTCATTCTGTATGTCCTACGAGATTGAATGACACCAGGAACCTGACAATGAAGTAGCTAAATGGAATTCAGCTATCAGTGGTTTTACTATCTATGTGCTTTTTTTTTTTTTTTTTTAATAAAACTTTCATATTCATACCAAAATTCTGTCCATTCAGAATGAGGTGAATGTAAAACACCACACATTTGAATCCAGCTGTATGAGTGAATGCTACAGTATATATACAGTGTATTCTGGCCACCTGTGAAACAGAAGCTTGCAAGCATGTCTAATATTAAGCTTGTGGCAGCAGAATTCTTTTCAAGAGCTGCTGCATGATTTTTATTGTTAGATGTCACCTCCAATGAATATCCGCAGATGGACATTTATTGGCAATGCAGGACTATTTAGTGAGCTACCACTAACTTGATGCACAATGAGATGAATGGAAGCTATGGCTATAGGAAGCAAAAATAAAACTCAAAATACTGGGAAATGCACAGTTGGGATTATCATGACTTTCATAGCTACCACTAACTTCCTTTGAATTATGGAAAATAAAAAATGCGATAAAAATGGATTTGATAAATACTGATAACTTGGTATATAATAAGTGTCTAATTGTGTGTTTGTAAAGCAAAAAATTTGGTTGGGGAAGTTTGATGGTAGAATCATGTGTGTGTACCTGAGCCAGCTTCATCATCATGTGAGCAAAGACATGAAGGAAACCAACAATAGCGTCCCACAACCTGCTGTGGGCCAGCGACTGCTGGTTGCCTGTGCACGGGCCCTGAAGAGAGATATTGTTATGTTATTCACATGATGGACAATAAAATCATCTGGTGTAGATATTTAAAAAAGAAACAAATCACCTGAATGTATTCTGTTAGACTGTTGAAGATCTGCTTTGCAACTGTCATAGCTTTGGAGAAATTCTTTTTGCCTGGTTCATCAATGACGTCCTTGCCAGAGTAGTACCAGTAGAAATCACTGATTGACTCCTTTATGGAAATAAAGGGGTGAGTTGAATTTGCTCATGGCATAAAAAACTCCAATTTCTTTTGTACCATAGCAAAAAAAAAAGAGACATTAAAAAATCAGTTTACAATATAAAATACTATAGACAGACTTTTTACAGTGTTCTGATGTCTGGGCTGTGTGGATGATAAAATGACTGGTTGGATGTTTGCATCAAATTATCAGTGACCCATTCAAATATGCACCTTTTACAGCACATGCAGCTTTGCTGAAAAATAAATTGTACTATACCCTTCCAAACTTTTGTTATTTTTTTCATGTGCTCTTTGAAAACTGCCCCATGTTTGTGTTAAGCCAGATGTTGCACCTGAAGTCGGAGGAGGTAATCTACAGTACAGATGATGACGTTGATGGTTGTCGTGCTGCCAATCTGTGTCCGCAAGTAGTTCTGAAAATCTACGGTAAATTATTTAGAATTTCTCATCATTATTAAACAGTTTAAAAAAGCAGGATTCTGTGAGAATATAACTCATTAACTATAATTTTGGTTCAATTTTACTCATGTGAAACACACGTCATTCTCACCGTTATTGTGACCCTCGCAAAGCAGCTGCAAGAAACGGAAGAGGTCGCAGGTGAACTCATCGTCCGCCATCACTTTTTCATCTAGAAGAATTCAACGAAACAAATGTTATTTCACCTCCTAAAATCAGATTCTGATCAAGTTAAATGCAATAAAACCATTAAGCTGTCTGCGTGGGAATAGTACACTGTAAAACTTTGATGTAAATTTACAATAAATTCTGAACAGCAATATTTATTTCATATATAGACATTTAGAGAGGTGCAGTCCAATTCTACAGGAGTAAAGTGCAAATACACCACATGTCATTATTTACACTTTCATTATTTAATAATTACATTATATCTATACCTTTGCATCATACAAAGGTAAAAAAATAAACCTAAAATATGAAAATGAAGGGACATGGTAAAACCGTCTCAGCACTTTGTGAAAGATGTTCAGAGCTGCAGTGATGAGGCAAACTCCATAAGGAAACGAAACATAAGTCTATATATTGCTTTCTTAATTAGATTTTTTTTCAACAGTACAGTATTATCATGAGCAGTCGTTACTCTCGTGATAGACAGTCGCTCCACCAAATGGAAGGCTGGTGAATTGATCCCTCGCCTTGCAGACTTTATATCTTAAGGCAATTTGGTAAAAACTGAATCTCATTAGTTGGGATTGTGTGAAAAACTTTTGCTTTAAAAGTTTACTTTTGCTTTAAAAGTTTACTTTTGCTTTAAATTACCATTGTGCTTTAAATAGTACCTAAATGTTTTGGATCCAGATACAATTTACATACTGGGGCGATTTATTTAGAACAATGTGATTAGAACTGCATTCTTCATTTCCAAGAATATGAAAAGACAACACATCATAAAAACCAGTACTTTATGCAAAGCTGCTACCAATTAATTACTATAAATTTACAATCACAAGTTTTACAGTGTTAATAAAATGTAATTTTAAACTTACCATTATCTTCCAATTGATTTTAGTTACAGACACTGCAATAGCCTCCCTTGACCAAGTTGTGTAGTTTTCTTTTCTCTTTTACAACCAAATAAAGAATTTCTTAAAATACTATTAATAAAAGCAATGCAAATGGATATGATCTGACACAAAACAAAAGCCAAACAACATACAGGAGGTAGGAACATGACAAGCATACAGTTAATAACTCAAACTACAAACAAATCATATATGCAGTCATATGAACAACATGTCTAAAATACAAAGACAATAATAATTTGCAGCTGCACACAAAAAATACAATATTCAAGTTAAAGTACTGCAGTACTCAGGGGTGAACTGGTAATTCAAATATTTACTCATGGGCTGAACTTTCAACTGTGTGTTGTTTACTTACTTGTTTACTTATAACTTTTCAGAAAAATTAAAAAACAACAACTACAGGAAGACATATGGAGAAATCAAAGTATTGCAGAATTTTTAAATATGCAAAAAAAAAACCAAACTAAAATAACAAAAACTGCTTATTACCTTCTAAAATCCCAGTCCACCTCCAGTCCTGGTGAACACACACACAGACACAAAATCATGCAACTCACACCAGCTGTTAAAGGTCAGAGAGGTTGGGGCATTGTCCATTAAATGTTGAAGGGAATCTAGTGCATGATATACTACACAAAAGAATCACAACATTGTAGCTCGTGACTAGAGTTATATTATCTACAAAGTGAAAATTTTTCATGGTTTGAATATAAGAGAATGATTAAATCATTAAATATAATTCAAGACTTTCTATACTTATTTTCATCACTGTTATGTATTTTTAAATAATGCTATGATTTTGTGAATTTGTATGCCCGGTCTTATTGACACCAGTGAAAATGCTTGTGAGATAAACAAAAATGTTGACGTTCTTAGTGTTTCCACTATGCTTTCTTATCATATGTACAAAATGCCAGATTCCATTCTCGACATTTGCAGATGAAGAAGAAAAGTGAGAAATGTGATGCAATGCATGAACAGGAATGATGGACAGAGACATCCAATCCTCTCACGATGGAATGCCGATGTTAGAAAAAGAAGTGAAGGAGGGACAGGGGAGAGGAAGAGAAATAAGAGAACAGAGAGGCAGATGGACAGAAACATGATTTACCCCGATCTCTGTTCAACTCTGAGGACCATGAAAGGAGGGACAAGGGAGAGGTGGCAGTGATCGTGGGGAAGGGAGAGAGGATCAGTGTGTTGACAACAGTAGAGGACTAAGAGATGAGGAGGGGGAGATTAACAACATTCCATGGCAAATTCGGTCAGGTAGAATTTCAAATGAACCTCAAGAATTAGATGGTCGGGCAAAAGTAGGTGAAGCCCAATGAACAAGTTAAAACTAAAACTACTCGTCTTGACGAATCAAATCTTTCCATTTAATAATGTAATTGTTATTAAGTGTTAATAAATATTTAATGTTAGGAAACTAATCAACTAAATCAATGTTTTGAGAGTAAATGAAAGGTGGAGGATGAATTAATAGATGTTCAGAATGTCTTAATCATCCTTCTATTATCGATCTATTCACGCCTATGTTTGTGGAGAAAAGGCAAAAACCTTTTTTTTTTTTCCTTTCATAAATTTGACAAATCTGACTCATAATCCTGCGAAATCTGATACTGGACTGAGAAGATTAATCTGATCTCTAATTCCAAAATGTACATCATATTGATAAATAATATTAAATCTCCTGTGAGTTTAGCACATCATCTCTAAAACGCACACCCAATTTGCGCTTGTCCTGGATATGCAGTATATACAGAACCCAAGACCTGCGACAAAACACAAGTCAGCAACTCTTGCACATCTAAAACATCAGTATTTATATTAAAAATCATGATTTCTAACATACTGTTGATCATTTTGCTGATATAAAACGTTGTCTTCTGGAGAAATGCTACTGAGCTGAAATTTATGGTAAAAATAATAATGCTAGTAACGATAACATTTGGACTCGACTCATTCCTCTTTTTTTTCTTGTTGAAAAGTCTCTACAGTGAAAAAGCAGTCTTGAGAACACACAGTGGATTTCTATCCAGTTAAAATGTGTAGCATCTTCAGCATTTGTACCCCACTGTGGTGATTGTGTTGATTATTGTGTGATGAGATGGATGATGTAAGGATATTGTAATGTAATCCTCAGCCTCAAACAATGCAGGTAATCTATTACATGATAATTTCAAACAATATCAAACAAACAGTGTGACGTTTCTCCTGCTGTGAGGTCACGGAGACTTACTGGTGCCCTCCTCTGAAACCATGCCCAGCCCCTCCGCCTTGTTCTGCCTCTCAAAGGCATTTAGATCCAGGACACTGCAGGTATCATAATTCATTTTAGATATGCACCCATAACCCCCTTCACCTTAAAAAAAACAAACAAAAAACTCAAGATACTTCAGAATTAACATCCTAAAAATGTGTTGATTGAGTTCTGACCAGCATGTCTGCATCAGTGCCTGGACACTCAGAAAGAAGCCAACATCCTTCTTATCCTTCAAGTACTCCAGCATTTTCTGGTGAAAGGAAGGGAATAATCCAAAAAGTAGTCTTAGAGAGGGGGGGGGGGGACTTCAAATTCAAAATCACGACACATACAGTTCAGAACACATACCCGTTGAACCTCACTGTTCCCTCCGTTAAGGATAGAGATACCCAGCTTGAGGGTTGTGGTCACCATTGGACCAGTCTCTCCTGAATGAAAGAAGATAAAATCACAAAGTTGGTTTTGGTAAACTGAATTAAATGCAGACAGGTTTGCAGGGAAATCAGAATCAAGCGTACCTTTGCAGGCGCTGATCATTTGCAGCACCATCTCTGCGGCGCCTCGGTTATGAAGTCTGGACTGCTGGTAGAGGAGCCTCTGCTTCTCCATTTCTTTTTCCTGCATCAGACATAAACGTTATCAATATTTGCTGCTGTTATATTTGTTACAGAAAATTTAATTAGATTCAGTGGTTCCTTTCGGGTCAGATATACAATCAAATAATCATTGGTGATCTACATTACACCAGGAGGCAGTTACACCAGCTATTCATAAATTGCTCATTTTAAACGTTGTCATTCCTCGTTGTCACTGTATTTCTCCAAGGTGGTATGGCTTAAAGAAAAATATTTTAAGAGGAACAAATCTTACAACTTTTCGTCTGTACACATAGATGGAGGCGTGCTTTGTTTTAGTTGGTTCCATTAACACCAAATTATTTTTGAGATGTGCATTGCCAATCTGTTGATAAGTCTTGTGTAATAAACCAGAGGTTACAATATGTGATGCTGTCAGCAAGGCAACATATTGTTTCAAAGGTCTGTGTTGTTTGAGTTGATGGAGTCAGTTTGTGCCCTCAGGTATATCAAAACTAAAATTTCTTAAAGCCCTGCAACATTTGTCCTGGATGCCTGGTGCTTCTAATTAGATCATATAATTAAGGCCAAAACCTAATATTTATCAAGGAACATGTTTCAGCAGTGCAGCCTGTTTTAGTTCAGTAATGCATATAACGTGACTACATAAATAAACTGACAACAGCCGGTGAAACTGACTCGAGGTGTTCAAGTTCAACTCACATTCATTCTCCTTTCACACAAGTCCCTACTTTTCCTGCCTAATGAACATACCATTGTTTTTCCTACGTTCCATAAATGCAGCATTATATTTTAATGCACCGTTATTTCAAAAGGACTGTTAGTTACTTATGTGAGGGTAGAGGGTACAGAGAGTGACCTCTATTGCTTTTCTCCAATTCTTTACCAACTTTTGTGTGCTGTGTGATTAATTTTCTGTGTGTGTTGATTAAAAAAAAACACCCTCCACTGATAAATAAGGAACAGTCTTTCAGAGAAAATCTCATTTAACTATTAAATTCTGCTTATCATCTACTAAGAAATTATATCTGATGTCTCCATTGTTTAATAGAATATTATTATTATAATAATAATAATATAT
Source organism: Antennarius maculatus (assembly GCA_013358685.1). Taxonomy (NCBI): domain Eukaryota; kingdom Metazoa; phylum Chordata; class Actinopteri; order Lophiiformes; family Antennariidae; genus Antennarius; species Antennarius maculatus. Next base: position 19,081,707 of record CM023617.1, on the reverse strand, counting down.
TTCTTTGGTATTTGCACAAATTCATAATAGGTTATTACTACACATCTAAAGGGTCTGATTGACTCTTGCACACATTCTGTCACCCCACTTTATTAGTTATGGAGTTGTTACACTACATCCTCACGTTTGCTGGCTGGAGCAAGCGTTAGACTACAGGAAACAGCCCAATTGAATTAGCATTTCAGTCATACAGCTTACCAAAGCGTCCTCATTGCAACAGTCCTGCAAATAAGATACTTTGGACCAGAGCTGTAATCTTTGCATATGAGATATTTTTTTTAGAATTTCAGAACTATCCACCTTCATCTTAAGAAAGTGTTAAATAGTGAAATAAATTTACATTGGTGCAACTGAACAATCATCATTGATAAGTTAACAGTAATTACATGACATAATAAAACATAATCAAATGAATATCTCTGAATCCAGAGGGCAGACTGACATTCCTCTGTTCAGCAACATCACAAATCAATTGATAATTTTCCAATATGGACCCTGGAACAACCCTCCCACCCACCTTCCCACATCCAACCCCCCTCCCACCCACCCACGTATGCCTGCCGACGCTTTACCCACTATGTGTCGTGCTGTCAGACGTGAAAAGTAAAAAGTCGCTAACTGTCTAAAGAATTCTGGTATTGGACTCTACACTTCATGTGTGTGAAGTGACCTTTGAGACTAAAACTATGTGTCAGAATCTACAGTTTTAAATGTTTCATGATCTACGCTGGCTTTCACTGTAGTCTGTCAGTATGCTATGTCAGTGGGGGGAGGGAACATTGATCAGTAGCATTCAGTTAATGAATTATATTATGAGGATGAGTAGGATTACATGGAGCAATGTAGAAAGAGACAGAGGAAGACAAATGGAACAGCTGTATAAACTGGGAGGATTGAAATCACTAAAAAAAATTAAAAAATAAATTAAAATCAAATCACTAGTCACTTTAAATAATATGGACTGATCTGTGAATTTGAGAAGCTTGTAAAAAAAACATATCCCTCATCATAATCTGCAGGCTTTGGTGTCTTTTGGCAAATCAAACTTCCCAGTTTGACATAAGCCCTCACACCTTTGTAGGAATAAATTCATAATCATTTCTTTTAGTGCTTACAGACTATTGTCTGGAGTATTTCGAATAGTTCAGCTCGAGTTGCTTCCAAAAATAAATTTGGAGACATGCATGTCAATAAATGACTTGAAACTTGGCTAAAGCAGTAAAAGCCTGCATGGTGGCAGCTGGAGCTGTTTTTCAAAATAAACCACTTCCTGTCCAGAGTAATGGTGTGGTAGGTATCAGGTATGACAGAAGGAAAAACTCACTGCTTTATGTTCAACTTCATATTTTTCAAAATAGTTTAAAGGTATGAATGACAGATTTTTAGAAATGAGTAATTATTAGTGTGAGTTCTATGGTTTTAATTATTAAAACTATTACTATTGTTTATGTTAAAATTGCATTCTGTTATTTCAATTTAATTTGACCCAATCCAGATTAGAAGCACAAAAATAGTAGACAGGGCTAAAGACACATTTAAAAAATTAAAAATACTCTTTTGTCACAATTTGTCGCAGGATTTAAAAAGATTACAATACTTTTGGTAATTGATATGATAAAAAAACAAAAACAAAACAAAACTGGATTGGAGCTTTCATTTTCTAACTCAAGCAACTCACAATGAATGAAGCCCAACATACAAACAGAGGAGACAGACGGCAGACAGAACAACGGACGGGTCATGAGACAAAACAAAAGAAAGAGATGTGGTTGTGAAGTAATGTGCCGATGATGAGGTCACTCAATGCGTTGAGAGCTACCGCTCCACTGTGTTCCTGGTCCCCAGACCCTGGCCGCCCATTACCAGTTCTGACTGTCGCACCTCAAAGGACATCTCATCCTCAGCATTTTCCACCATTTCCTCTCCCCCTTCTTCTTCCTCACCAATATGGCAACTCTGAAGAAATGACGAAGAAAGAATTATGAGCGTTTTAAAGTACGTGTCCACCCTGAACTTAAAGCACAAACCCCATGCAAAAACTCACTTTTGCCATAATTTCGGCATACGCCATATATAGATGGTCTGTATCAAGTTTACTGAAATTGAGAAGATGGAGAAGACACCTGGTGAACAATTGGAAAAGTATCATCCTGTGATTTTCAGTGTGGCTCACAGAAGAACATCTGACCTCTTCTCTGTCAGAGCAGTACGACTAAAATGTAGAATAAGCTGGTGAAGGGGATCAGGCTTTGTTTCCTTCTCCTCCTCTTCATCTCCTTCTTCTTGCTCCATTGCTTTCTGGGAAGCACATGAAAAAAGTGGAGCCAGCAGCGACACAGAAGAAGTAGTTTTAGATGAAATAATGCGTTATCACACTCACAGATAAGTCATCTATCATCCTGTCTTCAAATGAGTATCCCTCAGTGTGCAGCCAGTTGCGTTTGTATCCTTCGAGGAACATGTTTGAAGCTCTGTGCCTGCAAATTTTAAAAAAAGAAAGTTTTTCTATTTCCATCATCTGCTGTGATGTGAAGTTTTACGATGATCCCATCTTAACTCTGCTCCGATAGCTAGCTCACCTTGGAATGTTGTAAAGCGGCGTCATCCTGAAGCAAGCGACCACAGCCCTGCGTCTCTGCTTGGACAACAGTTTGTGCCACACCATCTTCTTGGATTTAAACGGGTGCTCTGTCTATAACAGAGAAAGAAAGTTAACAGTTAAGTATGATTTGGTGCCGACAACACCGGATCAACTCCATTTGGTAGGATTGTGAATGAGTTGCTCACCACTTCAAGATGGTAAAGGACAGCAGAAACCTCCTGAACTCTCTTGACAACTTTCACCGGAGCATCGGCATCTTCAACCTTCCCCGCCATCTCTTTGTACAGAGCCATCTGCCAGCGCATGGATGGGTTGTCCACCTTTTCCGCAACACAGGGACACCAAGCTGTTTGTATTTTGACTTATTATCTCTTATGACATGTTAGATTCCATGGGAATAAATACAACACGAACTGAAAAAAAACGTTCCGCATTCATACCTTGCCTTGAAAATGAAGGTTGTTCTGAAGGAACTCTCTTACTTCTTCGTCAGTGTCTCTCTGTAAAATAAATCACTTGTCAGCCCGTCGTTTTGGAATGTAAAACAGGAACTGGAACGGTAACCACAAAATATTGTATAACATGATTTAATCACATATTTAACAGAATAAGTCAAAGCCAATAACAAAATACCAAAGAGTATCTGATCTTGGCCAAGTTGATGAGCTCCTGATCAGCGGGAGAGCACATATTGAGGCCTATGGGGAGCATCTTTTTCAAAGCAGCCACAATAAGTGAAGTCTGCACAGAGTAACGGTCCCCTCGCCTCTTCTTCTTGGTGCGTTCGGTATCCGAGCCCCCACCCTAAGAAAAAGGGACAATAAACCGAAAAAAAAAACATTCACGGTATCTCATAAAATGCCCGAGGAACGTCACCACAGTTCACATTAAACACAACGCAGCATCAATAGATTCAGCTGATTCAGACACGGATATAAACCCTCATTGGTAATTAATTTCTATAAGAGTATAATGCAAATGATTCTAAACAAAATGCATATATCAATACAAGCATTACTGTTTTGACAGAATTAATTTATGAGGAACATCATAACAGTATGATTGCTTTGATACTGTTAAACACCCTCCTACCTTTAGTTACGAGTACTAACAGTAGGGCTCCATGTAGAAAAACCCAGCTCCATTCATTGTGAAATCGTTTATTTTTGGATCCATTAAATGAACTTTCTTAAGAATGTCTACTTCCTGTTATTCCCCCAAATATAGACTCATCTTTTCTCTGAGCTCAGAGCGGTAAGTAGAGGGTATAGTGAAAATGTGAGGGCAAAGTGAGGATATAGCTGGTTTTGGCAAAGGGAAGCTGAAAGGAATGGCTTTTATAAAAAAAAATTTAAAAAAATCAGTAAGAATGCATTTACACAACGTGCATCAGAAAACAAATTTCATTCACATGACAACCCATTCAGCATCCATTGAATAGGATAAACTAGATTCTGTAACAAATGCAGCTCTTAATGATTAAAATGTAAGATAAAGTTAAGGAATACAACGGTTGAAATTAGAATTAGACTCAGATTAGTAGACTATTAAATTCACACAACTACTGTAACTCAGACTGTCTATGGGACACGCCCATTGAACTCCTGTTCTGTTCATGTCAGAGGTCAGTCCTTATGTTATCAGCTCTTTCTGGAATCCTCCATGAAAAGTAAAGAAATGAAAGCTAATAATGTATAAATACATTTAATAACATGAGTGTTGGTCTATTAAATAGATGCTCAATAAATTGGTCACAACATATTTCTATTTCAGCCATATACTGTACATAGAAATAAATGTAAAACAGTAACAGACACGTCAGACACGTGTTCAGTGTCACGTTACCAGACTAACTTTGGGACTTTTGCAACAGTGTTGATGAATTATATAGAAAGTCTATTCACATGTATGGCACCTGGAAATTACTGGGAGCACCTGATTTGATCTACTAACCACTAAACAAACTCAAAGTCAATAATTCTGTTGTTTTTTTTACAGTGGCTCGGGTGCGTATTCCCTCATCTAGCCTTGTGTAAATCATATCCATTAAGAGGCCCTATGATGCTCCATCCAAGTTGAATAACAAGCATCAGTGCCAGATATGCATAAGCCACCGCTTCTACTTCAGTTCAGTGTCAGATGCTAGTTTGTTATGGAAATCTAGTTTAGGGGAAACAGGGAGCAAAGCATTTTGGGAAATAATTTAGATAAATAAGAGTGAATTAATGTATTGGTTAGGTTCATGGTCAATTTGAACACATCCTAGAGAAAGAAACTAACAAATGTGTTTGCTTTTTTTTTTTTTTTTTTTTTTAAGAAATCTGCTTCAGTGATGTTAAGCATCAAGTAATGTGTTAGTGTTGGTTCTAGGGAGCGTAAAGGAAACTGAACTGTGAAATGACATTTGTAGAGGAGAGAAGAAAGAGCACAGAGAAGGCTAATAACATCCCCTAGTGGCAAAGAGCTGCAATACAAGAGCTACAGTTCAACCATCCTTCAATGACAGGAAACAAAAAACAAAAAACAAAAAAAAAACATACTAGAAGACTCCATCTATGATCAAAAAGAGCAAACTCAGTGACGGGATGATGGCACTGCACTCTCACTGCCTCCCTGGGTTTGGTGTAAAGCCCAGTGCCATGAGCCCAACTCTAGAGCCGAGTACTTTCATCAAGCGCCTCCAGACTCCCCCCTCACACACTGGCAGGACTGGGGAAAGCCTTGCACATGGGGCCTGCCCTTTTTGTCCAGTGATCCTTAATCAGAAAAATGTGACTCCCTAATGCCTAATCATTACACGTTTTTTTTTTTTTTTCTTACGTGTAATGTTGTACTAGTTAAAGTCTTGGGTGTGAAGGTTTAAATCAGTAAGTTTGTGAGTCACCGAACGAATGCAAAGGCTAACACACTGGTGTATAGCCATATGAACGCAACTGTAAGCGGATCCTAACTCCATCTGCTGCTCCTCTGAAGAAACTTCTGGCCAGGATTTTCAGATGTTATTAATATAAATTAGTGTATATTTATAGCAATGACAAATTCTCAACTGAGTTTTGTTCGCTTGAGTTGAACTCCAAAGTATTCATGACTAACTGGATGCAGCTGCTTGTAAAAAAAAAACAAAAAACATTTGTCACTGGCACTAAATTAGATTTCTCAGGGTCACGTCGCTCTCAGTGGAATGTGCGGCGCCTTATGGTGAGTCTGCGCACAGTCGAGTGTGTATACTTGTGTGTGTATCTTTGGATTTATGCGGATCAGATGTGCCAGTGTGCTGGAGAGGTTGATGAAAAGCTCCCTCAAAAGTGAGGTGCCATGCGGTCAGCACAGCGGTCGTGCACAAACACAGTCTAACCTCTGAGTCCCCGCCCTGGAAACCCAGCCGCAACACAAAAGAGACAAGGGGACAGCCAAAGAGAAAATAGTGTTAAAACAACTGCTATCGTTTTTCAAATTTTTGCGAATTGAAAGACCTCAAAAAGTTATAGCAGGCTTCAGTATGTTTAACCCAGCCCAGTAAACAAGAATACAGTATAAAAAAAAGGGAATATTTAAAATAAAAATTAAAAAAAAATCAAAAAGATGGCAAAAATTTGCAATAAATGTAAAAATAAGAATACAGTATTAAAAAACAAGAATACAGTTTAAAAAAGGAATATTTTAAGTAAAAAAAAAACACAAAAGATGGTAAAAATTTGCAAGAAATGAAAAAATAATTTGTCCGATTTAGTTTTTTAATATATATTAGATACTGTAGTACCTCGAGTTACAAGTTACGACCATTTTTTCTTAGATTAGAGCATCCTCTCTGTTCATATGTTTGACATACGACAGAAAATCCGAGATACAAGCCATTTTTTGTGTGTTTCTTTTCATACTTTATAATTGTTTAAGTAACTTATATATAATAGATTAGATGATGTGTTTTTTTCATGATTTAGAGAGTTTGGGGCTTTTTTTTACTAGGCTGGAATATGGATTAAAATGATTTTAGTTATTTGAAATGGGGAAATGTTGTTTGACTTAAATGGAATTATATTTGTATCTCAAGGTACTACTATATATTTTTCCTAATTCTATACTATGTACAATTGAGTTTTAAAAAAAATAAATAACTGGCTGAAAATGGACTTTAGAAATACAAAAAAAAAAAATCTGATAAAAGAAAAAGGTTACAAATGAATAAATTTATCATGTAACGGAATTACGCGACACACCGTTAATGTTGAAATACGCACTATGCCTGTTGTGACGCTATACCTGACCTGAAGCAGCACAGCTCTGCCTCTCATTAACTCACCTTGCTCATTTTGCTCTTGCTGTCAGCAGTGAGGAATGACATGTTATTGATCTCATTCATCACCACAAAGTTCTGTTCCTCCCGTTTGAAGTTCTACAACGGAGAGAGAGAGAAATGGGATGCATACGAAAAAAAAAAAAAAGTGTGTGAGCTGTTAGACATGGCTGCATTCAAATGTCAGATGAACATATACTCACGTGAGATTTGGACCAGAAAATAAAGACCTCTCCGACCATTCTGAAGAGCTCTTCTGCATCTGGGTCTGGACACGTCAGCCACCGAGCCCTGAGTCAGAAAAAAACTTCTTGAAACGATCTTGGCTAATGAACAATAAACATTTTTAAAGTGGATGAACATACCACGTAAAAATTAGGTTCAAAATGTAACATTTGTGGCATTTTTGTACCTGTTGTTGTCGACATAGCGAATGAGTAAAGGGTAGAGGGCGTACAAGTCTCTGCAGAGGACAGCAAATTCATCCCGTATGGTACCGTCCTCTTCGTCCCCCTCTGATTTCCCCTCCATCCGCAAATGGTCTTCTTCAGCCACCACCTTCGAGGTGCGTTTCTTCAACTTCTCCATCGTCGGGATGAAGTGGGACTTCAACATTTCTGGTTTCGCCCTGCTGACAATGGGCTGAGAAAACACTGGAAAACAAAATACACACACCGTCAGTCACCTACGCAACAACACACTCACCGCACATTTACTCAGGCTTTAAACGACGCTCACCAGCCAACCTCTTCATCCAAGATGCTTCATCAATACCCAGATTGTTCACTACAATTTTCATGATACTGCCCAGCAGCTGATTGAGGTGTTCTGATGTGACATCCGTGCAGAGCTGGCTCTCCATCTCGGGGAAGTTCTCGAGTCCTCTCTCCCACCAGCGAGGCAGGTAGTTGCACAGCATGGGCAAAGTGATCTCAATCACGTGAGGCATTTCGGTGTATCGAGCCCCCGACTCCGCTAAGTCTCCGATCTCCTTTAGCAGAATGTCCAGTTCTGGGATGTCAGGACATAATTCCTGAACCTCGTTGGGAAGACCCAATACTTTGCCGGAGAAAAAAAAAGTGAAAATTAAAAGATTTTGATTGACTGCAAAACAAATCAGATTAAAGATGGATCTACTCACTAGCTCTCTCTCTTGGTGTCTTTGTCGTGTAGACGGAGAAGGCATTGAATTCATTTAGATGAGGTTCCAAGTAGGCCACCGGCATAGCTGCTGCTAGGTGAGCTAAACACTCCCCAAGAGCTGGCCTCTGCCTGTGAATGCAAAGGTTACAGTATTTTCTACACTATGAGGCTACCCTAAAAGCCTTTAATGTTCTCAAAAACGGACAGCGCGCCTTATAATTCAGTGTGCCTTATATATGTAAACAGTTTTAAAATAGGCCATTCGTTGGGTTCTCAGATGAGTTCTCAATTCGCAGCTGTAACTTCAATCCAGTGCGCCTTATATATGAAAAAAAAAATTTTTTTTAAATAGATCATTCATTGAAGGTGCGCCTTCTGATCCAGTGCCCCTTATAGTGCAGAAAATACTGTAATTTCAAAAATTAATAGATCATAATGTACACAGATATGGAGTTACCTCTCTACATGTGGATTCTTGACAGTCCCAAGGGAGTAGATGCTGCACATGATGCGATAACACGACATCTGTAGATCATCAACTGTGTGTCAGAGACAGTGACAGGCACAGCCGTGTCAGGATACAGATGGATAAACGCAGACCGTGCAAAATGAGCCACACTACCGATGTGAAAACACTCACGTATGACGTCATCTCCAAACTGATGTTGAGCAATATGATCGAACAAGGACGTGAGAACTGGGAGCAGGGCTATTGTTGTGTAGTTAATGTTCTGTGATACACCTTTCACTTGCTATAAAGGAAAAGGAAAAGAAACAGATCACGTGCAGCGGTCGATGACAGCTACAATTTAAATAATGGCGTCTTTTCGTTACCTGATTTCCCTTAGATACTTTTCCCAGTTTGAGGTTTTCTACCATCTTCTCAATATCATCAGCAGCACTCTCAAAGAAAGACCGCAGACCTGCTTTAACAATCTCAGGTCCAGACTTCATTACTGTCCTAATCGAGGAAATAAAATGAAAAAAAATGAGAAAATGTGTGTCTTTATAATATTACTCAGCATGTTAGGAGTTTAAATAATACTAAACCTTGCATCCAATGACCGTGCCAGAATGTGAAGGCAGTTGACGATTGCCGAAGCATCCGTTCCTGCAAATACAAATCCGTTTCTGCTGTTTGAAAAAAATTGATGTCACTGCATTCTGCACTCAAATTTAAACAAAAGCAGCTACACGTCCCTAAAACCTGAGTACCATACCACCTTATGAGAAAGAAACTAACATCTTACCAAAGAGAGAAACTCTGTGTCTCACCAGACCAGACATTTTACAGAAGATACTACAATGAGAAGGAGAGGAAAAAGCAAGAAAAAGGAAGTAGTGGTAAGAAGGGAAACGTGACATGAATAAACTACAAAACACATCACAGAATGTCTTTATGTGTCATATGTACAAGAAAAATCACCTCGCAATCATCTCCTTCTCCTTATTGGAGGAGTGGCCACCGCTACCCAGAACCTTGGCAGGCGTTGACAAGAAGTAGAGGCAGTGGTTTTTGAAATACTGGTTGATTAGAGGCATCAATATCTGAGAGAGAGGATTTTCATTATTTTTTAATACAGTGATGAAGGCAGGCAGGGTCATCAAAATTCTGACTGCTCAAACTTGACACCAAAGTCTCACCTTGGCAAAGAATTTGATTTCCTGTTCATGAGGTGACTTTTCCACTCGTCCGCTGCTAACCACAGCCTCTGTCAAAGGCAATGGAAAACATGGTAACATCCCCATAAAACTGGCCAAAAAAAAAAAAAAAAAAGAGCCTCTTTAAGATTTAAGCAAAAGTAATTGAAGCACCGTACCAAGGTGAGCGATAAACTCCTGTGCAATTTCCATCCATTTCAAAAGCTTCTGCAGAAAACCGTAAGCAAATCTCTTCTCAATGGATGAGATGTCAGATTCCATATCCTTCAGGCCCCTGAAGTCAAAAAGAAATTCAAGAGTTGTACTCTATATCTGAATTTGCTTTAAAAAAAAAAATTGCCTTTTTTTTCTGGCGGGATCTTTGGTTATTATCACAAATTATTACCAAAGTATCACCTACAACTTAAATACTGTACTTTATATGAAGAAGAAGAAGATATGATACGTGAATTTTTACTTTTTAGTACTGCTGCATAATGGAACAGCAACATGCAAAAAGACGTATGTACATAACATACATAAAATGCAAAGCGTGAAACAAATGCAATTACCAGATGAATGTTCTGTATGAATTGTTGTGCATTATTACCTTGTCACAGCATATCCATTAAGCTGCAGGAACTTGAGCAGCTCGTGAGCTTTCTCTCGGTCTCGTGCCTTTTCTTTTGCTGTCAGAGTATCATAAGGAACCAGCAGAGGATGCGTTCCACCTCCTACGCAAATACAGGCACAAAAAAAAAACGAAGTGAGCAAGACGTCAGCCTCTCGTTTCACGTCCTGACTGTACTCATATTCTCTGCCCTAATTTCACCTTTAGACTGCAGCTCCAACTTTTTCTTCCGTCCCCACGTGTTATGGTAATTTTCTGCCAGTTGCTCTGCCATGGACTGTGAACACATGTACATGATGGTTATTGATCAGATGCTGATAATGTGCCAGAGAGGGCTAAATTATTGTACCTGCAGGTCTCTTGACAGAGCCATGTGTGTGATGTCAATCGGCTGTGGACTGTAGCCATGGCTTGGGTCATAAGTCGCCTTAAAAAGAAAATAATATCATTACACATAACAAATAAATGATATTTTTTTTCATTATCAATACATTTGTACAACCGCTCTCTACCTGAGCAGTCTGTGAGATTTTTCGTGATGCCGCCTTCTTCTTGTCCAGCTCCTCTTCCTCTCTAGCTTTATCGATGTTCCACTCCCATGCGATCATGGCTTTGATGGATTCTTTGATTGGCCAGCGGTAGATCTCTTTGTCCTGCAAGACAAGATGTAATGAGATGGAAAAGCTGACGAAACTAAAGTATAGCAGGATTCAACAACATGACTGTAGACTTACCTTCTCTGAGAAGGTTTTGTATGGCCTTAGCATGGGATGAGTTTTTGCATTTTCATCCAGCGCCTCACCATATGACCAGTTATTCTGAATCTGGAATACACACATACAGTATATACCACTTATACTGTGAGTTTTAATTCATGCTGACAAATACTCAACAGATTTCTTCATATACACAGTAAGTTTGCATCTATTTTTTTTAAATTAAAATGCAACTCTACGGCCATTCCAATCAACTCAATCGAGCACGTTGTTCCATAAGGAATAGTATTAGACGATGGTGAGTCACTACAATGAATTACAACAAAGCGTTACCTTTTCAAAGGCCCATTTATCATGTGTATATTCTGCATATTTGTTGATGAAGGGATCCAGTCTCTCAGGGATGATGGTGCTGTGGATAAAGGAAGAATCACACATTCATTACATTTGGCTTCAATGTTTAGACAGGAATATTTTTTTCTCTTGAGAGTCGTCTCACTTTGTGGTCTCAACTGGTTTAGGATCAAAGTTTCCTTCTGCATCTACTGATGCTTTTTTCTCCGTTTTGGAGGAGTAGCTGGCATCTACATAGTCAGGAGGAATCGCTCCAGCAATTGCGCAGATACAGGGCATTGAAATTTTGAAAATCTCGGCATCAAATTTCTGAAAATCAGAATAAAAAGATATCACAATAAGCCCATACAGCATGTAATGAACTGATGATCTACTAGTGCAGCAGCTCCACCTTATGCGCCAGTGATTCAAAAATGCCCCAGAACAGCTTGCGGGTCAGATGCAACTCCTCTTCTGATGCAACTCCAAAGTTGGCCCAACCATTAGGAAGGCAATAATATTTCCAACACCGCTCATAGTGATTGGTCAAAAGCTGTGGGAAGAAGAAAATATGAGTGACAGCAAAAAAATGAACACAAAGCAAATATGTGTACTCAAAGGAAAATTTTATTTTGGATCTTTTACCTTCAGTGGCATTTTGGCATATTCGTTGAGAATAGGAACATCAAACACTAATCGTCTCAGCAGGTGTTGAAGCATTGATGGACGTAGATGTCTGGAAGAAAAAGAAATTGAACTTCATCTATGAACCAGATAACTCCATTAACCGTCACATAAAACGTTTCCCATAAGCTTAAACTTACTTGCACAAACCCATGAGACATTCTTCAATAATATCTCTTTGGGCTTTTGTGAACGCTCGCCCACGAGACAGCCGATAGATGGTGTGCAGCATGGAGTCAATCATTATGGCTCGGTGGTCACTGCCGGCAAAGAGCGGGGCGCACTTGGTGATGAGTGGCAACACGGCGGAACACAGGTACCGGTTCAAAGCGAGGGCCATCTCTGTCGTACTGAACGCAGCCTGTCGGAGAGAAACTCCAGCCGTGAATCAAGTCCAGGATGGAGATTATAATCCAGCTCTACCCAACAACAGTATATTGTTGGATCGATGTCTCACCGTGTCGAGGGAGGCGGCAGCCCTCATGTCAGGCAAAAAGCCCACCTCCAGCACATGGAGCAGGAAATCCTGATTGTCGATACCATACACTCTGTCCAGGAACAGGACCATGGGAGCCTTGTGATCCGGAACAAAACTAGCTGACATCCTTGGTTCGATGATGCTGTTGTCTGAGTAAAACATAGAGAAAAACAGTCAGGAAACAACATTTATAAAGTTAGAAAAATGTCACTGGATGAGAAAGGATGCGTTTAGAATATACTTGTATGCAATGTATGGTAACATCACATGGAGTTAAACCTTGAATGACCATTAGTTGCGATACTAATACTGTACTCTATGCATTGATTTAAGGAGGTTTAACAAAGAAGCTACCTTTCCCAAAGGAAGGAATTTGAACAGGTAGGCTGATGACTCCCACCAGATCCTCAATTGGTACCAGAGACCTCAGAATGGCCCTGATCCTCAGAGCCTCTCCCTTGCCAGCCTGAATCAACTGTGAAAACCAAAGCACGTTTTCTTCAAAGACATTTGCAAATGGATTTCCTATTTCTGAATCTATTTGATAAATCCAGTACGGTAGCAAAATAAAACAGCTTACATGCATTTCTGGAGCACAACGTCCCAGCAAGTCAATGAGAGCTGAGTAGAAAGACATGATGGCATTTCCCAGGTGAACCCTGTTCTCTTCATGTTGCTCCTCTCCTCCAAACCTGATAGATAAAAGATCATGGTTGCACATCTTTCTGCAACAGTATCGTCTAAAGATATGGAATACTCTTTTGAGACCTCATAAAACACAATTAGAAAGCTGAAATCTCATACATGGGAAAACGTCTGTCTTTCTTTACACTGGGGCCATCTCTTGCTGGGTCTTCAGATATTTTGATGGCCTCCTCTATTGCAGCCAGCAGACCGTTACCGCCCTCCCCTCTGAGGGCTGGACCGAAGCATTCAGGTCTACGGATGAGGAGACGGACCACCACATTGGCATTCTCTTCTACACTCTCTCCTAAAGCAGAAATCATGTTAATTGTTATTAAGAAAGGAGAAAAACACAATAGAAATAAATTTTGCATGGTGTAGCGAATGAAAAAAATCCTACCATTGACAAATACAGCAAAGCGGAGAAAGTCAAGATATTTCTCTCCACCGCAAGGATTCCAACCAATGTCGGGGTAACCTTTGGACAGTAGCATTGGACAGCTCTGGAGTCCACATCCAGCTAAATATTTCACCACCTGGAAAATATAATCAGAGTGTGAAAAATATTGCATGATGAATACTTTGTCATTGCTTGTTTTTTACCATTTCTAGATCCTGCTCTTGGAGGGCCAATGCCAATTCGTTGTTGTCAATACAAGAAGCTGCAGCCACGTCCAATGGAGTGGAGCCACGCATCCCTAAAGAAAAACACAGACCGTCCAGCTTCACCACTGGTCACGTAAAAAGAATAAACTACCCACAATTAACCAGAGGTCAGAAAAAAAACAATCACCGAGGCCGATGCCACTGTTTTGGAGAAGGTAGCTGAGGTGGTCGAACATCGATCGCTGATTTTGACGACTGATTCGACAGAAGTAGCAGAGAAAACGGCAGCAGTTTGTCACCACTCGAGGGAATCTGATTTCCTGTTGAGATAAATGTTGAAAAAAAAATAAAATAAAATAATTATATCAATTATAATTGATGTTGGTCACTGAGAACATGGTCATTTTAGAACATTTTATTTCATCTTCCAATGTAGATGAAAAAAACTTTGAAGTTTACCTTTGAATCCCCACCTCCCAATACATTAACCATGACCTCCATGACAGTTTCATGCATGCCCAGAGCTCGCATCAAGTTGGGGTGCTGATAGAATACTTTATTACTCATAATGTTCCTAAGAAAGATAACAAAAATATTCCTTACTGACACACAGTTTCTATTGCATGATATAATCAGTGCATGTGCTTAAGAATTTAGAAAATGGCATATTAACCCAATGCTCTGAATCATCAGCCTTTCCTCTTCTGGACCCATCTGGACAATAAGGAGTGAGCGGATCTGACCCAAGCATTCCAGCAGGTCCATGGTATCATTAATAGACACCGCGTTTATGGTGTAGGCCTTAGGAAGAGCACGCATGAGCTCACCCAGCCCGTCGTACTGCCTGTGCAGGAGGCTGAACATCATACGCACTAACTCAGGGTTCTGGATAAACGACTCCTGGGCCCAGTGGATCATAGTATGAGAAATCAGCTCCTGCAATGTGCCTAAAAAGAGAAAAGCATTACAGAAGTGCACAAAAGATATAGTAGTATTTATAGTAGCATCTCTAGCTACAAGAGGCTCACTTGGCTTTTTGTCTTCTTGAGGTTCAGGCTCTACCTCTACTTTCTTCTCGCGGAGTTTTTTCACTTTGTCCAACAATCTGAGCAGTCGTCCACGGACAGAATTATCCAGTTCTTCTTCTTGTTCTTCTTCTTCAATATGAACACCTGGGAACGTTTCATATGCAGCACTCATATAATATGACTTTGTATTCTATTCTATGTAAAGCTGCCCGCTATAGTGATGTTCCTAGTGCTTTAAAGATTTACCGCAGTGCCCCAGCAGAGCGTTGTGAAAAAGCAGCATAGATTCGCGGACGTCATCGGGAACAGGGCATTCTTCATCATCAGCACAGTTCTTGAAGTTCATGAGCATGTTGACCTAGACAACAGCAAGCACATTAGTTGTAATATAATTTATAAAAGGCAAAATCGCCTAATCTTCATTTGAAAATTTTTTTTAAAAAAAGCGTCTTTATAGGTATTTGTGCGGGAGTACCTGCTCTTGCGGTGGGGAGCGAAATTCACGGGTCTTGCGGGCGGTTTCAGCTGCGCTCATG
The DNA here is from genome assembly GCA_013358685.1 of Antennarius maculatus. NCBI lineage: Eukaryota > Metazoa > Chordata > Actinopteri > Lophiiformes > Antennariidae > Antennarius > Antennarius maculatus. The sequence continues at coordinate 19,066,331 of CM023617.1, read as the reverse complement.
GTGAAGGCCAGCATGAGTTCATTGTAGCGCTGCCTCTGGTTGGACTGTATTTGGCTGACAAATTGTTCCGAAAAGGCGATGATAGCCTCCACTCTGTGACGTAGCTCACAGTCACAGAAATACTGAAGTAAAGTACACATCTGAAAGTACACAGAAAAGACAAGGAGAATCACCCCTGGGGCATTAAGGATGTCACTGGAAAGACAGATGTTTCTCATGTTTTTTCTCAAACGAACAGCCGTACCTGCAGTTTGACTGACTCTGGTAGCTTCATCTGGAAGAGTCCTTGACCTCGATGTTCTTCTTTACTCTCCCCACCTGTTTCTAGAGGTTTCTCTTTCTCCGTCTCCTCAGCTCCTTTCTCTCCACTCGTTCGTTCTGCCTCAGTTTCTTCCCCCGCCGCGATTGTTTCTGTGTTTTCTAATCCTTCCTCATCCTCCATTTCCTCCTCTTCTTCCCCCTCTTCTTCCTCCTCCTCCTCCTCCTCCTCCTCTTCACCCAAACCATCATCCTCATATTCTTCATCTTCTTCTTCCTCAAGAGTTTCCTGCTCTTCTTCAATCACAGCTTCCTCCTTCGTTGGTGCTTTTAGTTCCTTCTCTTCCTTCGCGTTGGTGTTCTCTTCAACAGGCTCCTCTGCTTTCTTACCGCTGAAGACGGTGGGCTCGAGCAACTTTAAAATGTGTGTGACATCTCCGTCGTCGAACACGCCCATGATAAGAAGGGTGCTGATGAGCTTCAGGATTGGAACAAAATGAAACTCGACGCTGCCTCCCACTGGATCTCTCATGGCCTGACCGCCATCTTGAACGGCTTCAGTCAACATGTTCAAGGCTTTGGTCTTTAGCACCTAGAAACAAAGGCGAACACACACTGATCAGCGACTTGGGATTCTCCTAAAAATGTGGAAAAAACTGTTCAACCTCACCTGTAAAGGGATGACTGGACTAAGTGTGTAAATGTCTTGATCCGTTCCTACAAATCCAGTGGAGGAGAAATGGAGTTTGGGACGCAGGCATGTGGTGAGGCCGACTCCGGGTAAAGCGTGCGATCTTTCGGCAAACAGAGTAATGCTACGTGTTTCGTCTGTCATAGGAATGATAAATTCCTTGTTAGTTCCCAATCGGCCCCTCTTTGCTGACTCCAGGTGCATGCTGATGAGCAGATCATAGAATCCGCTCCTCATTGGTCCAGGTAGGTAGGTGTTCTCTATGGCATAAAAGAGCTGGGATTCATCGACGTGGCTGCACAAGGCGTGAGCCACGCGGTTGTTTCCCAAAGCGCACACCGAGCCGTACAGCTTCAGGGTGTGATGGTGGAACTTCAGTAAGTCCATCCTTTCTGACAGCTCCAGGATGTCTATACACCTGCAGGAGACAAAGGTGTCAAGTTTTATGAAGAAAAATTAGGTAAAGACAGAGTGGGGGCAGCTCTGACCTGTTCTCTTCTGGGATGTGAAGCGCCATCATGGTGAGCGGCTCCTGACATTGCACAATCCAGCCCAGCTTCTCACTAACGCGACCTGTTTCTGGAGCCAGGAAATGGTTGGGCATGCGGCTCCAGATGACAGGGGTTAACATCTGGACGTCCAGTCTAGGAGGACACTGGGGGACGGGGTTCTTGCGCTCGCTCCTGAACATGGCGGCCGAGATGGGCATTATGTTCTAGATAGGACAAGGAAAGCGTTATTTAAGGTATTGATATTTTATCAAGAGCTCAGTTTTGACAAATGCGCAGAGGAATAATTTGTGACCGACCTTGAGTTTGCCGAGTTCAAACTGAATCATATTCTGACTAGAAGGAAGCACAAAGACAGCTGGGAAGAGTTTTGTGTTGGGCTCCACCTGCGTGATAAAAGATATGCAACTTTATTTATTCAATTTTATTTATTTATTCAACTTTATTTATTATTTATTTATTTATTTTAACTTTATTTATTTAACTTTATTTATTATTTATTTAGCTACTTTATTCATTTATTTACTTTATTTATTTAGTATATTATTTATTTTTTATTTACTTTATTTATTTATTATTTATTTAACTTTATTTATTATTTATTTTAACTTTATTATTTATTTACTTTAACTTAATCAATTAATTTATTTCTTCAACTTTATTCATTCAACTTTATTCATTATTTATTCAACTTTATTTATTTATTAATCTTTAATTTTTATTTATTTATTTATTTTAACTTTATTTATTTATTAATCTTTATTTATTATTTATTTATTTATTTTAACTTTATTTATTTAACTTTATTTATTATTTATTTATCTACTTTATTTATTCATTTATTTATTTACTTTATTTATTTACTTTATTATTTATTTATTTTAACTTAATTATTTATTTATTCAACTTTATTTATTCAACTTTATTTATTATTTATTCAACTTTTACGGATATTATTATGAAAACTTTTTAAACTTAACTTACCTGGTAAAATGTGTTGATCTCTTTTCCATTAGCAGTAAATGTCATGAGACCAGTGTCCAAATCAACAAGACATCCAATCACAAAGTCCTCCTGACTGACTCGGGTCTGCTGGGAGCTGCTGAACTCTCCTCCACACACCATGTAACAGTTACTGCGTTTTATACTGAGAGAGACGAAACAAAAGTCATATTCCATCCATATTCATCATTTTTAACAAAAGCAAGCTGTTTTCATATAGAAGGCGAAGGTACCTATCATGAATGTTGCCTTTATCATCACCTACAGTCACTGTAACGTTCCTCACTTTGTTCATGTCAAAATGAGGGTCATACTGGTGATAATCTGGTGTAATCCAGCCCACCCACACACCACCGGGCTCCTGTCCCGCAAATACTCGTACAGAATAATAGTACTGATAGGGGAAGGGGGTAGAAAATAGATATGAGTATAGTTTTCCAGTGAAGTTTATTGAACACAAAAACACAAAAAAACTGTGTATGGTTGAGATTTTGTGATATGAATGCAAGTTTTAGTCATACTGTGGTGGTGTTGAGGATGATGTCAACATCGTCTCTGTCATCTGGCACCACATCCTCCACGAGACGGGGTATGGCTGGAACAACAGGGGGCGGCGTTATCAGTGCAGCCTTCTTAGCCTTGAAAAGGAATCTGCAAAGAACAGCAATCAGAAATCAGTCACCCGTACACCCCTGCTTAAGTCGGTCAACACGAGTCTGCACAAACCCTTTCTTCTTGCTTTTCTCTGTTGATACATCCTTTTCATTCTCTCCATTTTTGATGGCAGGAACCTCTTTGGGCACAGAAGGTTCTTTCTTCTCTTCCTCCTGCTCTTTGCGAGTGGCTGATTTCTTGAGAATTTCAAAGTCAGAGTCTGGGTCCACCTCCAACACCTCGTCCTCAGGGATGGTTAGAGTACGAGTGAGAAGTGTGGTCCCAGCTGGGACTTTGAAGGTCTCGTGAAACTCAATTGGCATACTGAGTCTGAAGAACAACAGATCTGTATTGGCATTCTGAGATCCAAACGTCTTGTGGGTCACTTTAAGACAAGGGGGCGTTTCCACCGTCCCATCAACACGAGACACCTAAAGAGAAAATGAAAGGAGGAAAAAGGTCTAGGGTGTAAGATTTGGTGGCGTTCAATTGTGAGGCTGCAGATTACAATCAAGTAAACACCCCTAATCTCACCCTTCTTCTGATGGCCACTAGATACCTGAAACAGCCTTTCTACAGGCCCTGTTTAATTCACATATTTTGGGATACAAATAAAGTATGGTGATGCAACATGGTGGACTACTTTGCAGATGTCCTATTGTTTTCTTGATCATTTCAAACATCCATTGAAGCGATGTAAAGACATCAAACCTAAAAGTGGTACGTAAATACCTTAGCGTCTAACTTTAAGATGATTATTTTGGAGAAACTAAATGTGAAGGTAATTTTTGTTTTAAATTTTATTTATTGCTTATAATTTGATGTTGTACGTTTGTTGTGTTGGTGATGCATTAAAAATCAGAGAAAAAAGAATTCCAGCCTTGCATTGTGACAAACGGTGGGATGCTAGAACATTTTACTACAATGCTGAAGACTATAAACATCAGATGGTAAAGCTGCACGTGGAAATCAGATAAGAGGAGCCACAGGAAATACATAAAGTCTCATTGTAAGATAAAGTTTCAGGTTGTGAATACCACATTCATTTTCTATCCTGGTTTAATACCATTCCAAACAGTGGACCTTCAACTAATAATGGAGGGAAAACTGTTTCATGAGAATACTTGAGAAAATGGTGGATACCTCAACATGATGATGATCAGCAGGCACCGAGATGAACTGAGGAAGACTCTTGCTGAACCACATGGTAATATCTCTTTTCATGTTGATAGCAAAGGGTTCAAATCCCTCCTGCAGCCCACAGATGGTAAAGTAACGAAGACTGCTGACATTTTGACCCAAGTTGATCCTGCCGACTTGAGACAAACCCAGACTGCACACAGGAAGGAATCCTAGAAATATTTCATAAAACGTATGAACATTGATGAGAAACGCAAACCCACATGTCCTGATGTCCGCTGCCTTCTCGAGTACATTTGATATTAAGCGTTTCTCCACTTACCTTCTCCTATTTCAATATCCTTGAAGGCCATCTCTGAGCCTGAGTCACTGATCAGCATTTCTCCGTTGAGTGTGAACATGATGTTCATCTCTGTGAGGTCGATCATACAACCCACCACATCTCCAGATTGCCACTGACGACCAAAAGACTCATTCCCCACATGCCAACGTTGTGCCTGAAAGAGAAAATTGTTTTTTAAGTTTAGCTTTGGAAATCCTTCACAAGGACATCCACCGAGTCTCACCCCCACCTTGAAGCCGTTGAAGACATAAGCCAACTCATCCGCACCGAGTTCAGTGTCAGCGCGAACGCTGGGTCTGGCCCAGCCCACCCTCATCTCCCCAACTGTCACAGCTTCAAACTCAAAGTACCACTTCCCCTGCGTGACGCCATACGATTTCTCAGCTCGAAACACTCTGATTTTGTCTCCACGGGAGCTGCCTGGTCCATCCCCACCTACACAAATGAACGGTTTATATAAATAGTGCGTATGTTCAACAAGACACCTGTAACTTCATGAAAAAACAAAAAAAATTCCTGCTATCTTGCTTGAAGATATCAGTGCAAACTCACTGCTCTCCTGGTCAGGTGGTTCTATGTTATAACCATATCCAATGAGAGTACGAACAGCCGAACAAACTGTATCTCTGTTGGTCTTTTTAGTTTTTTCGTCCAGTAGGTTGTAGGGAACGAGACGTGGATTGCGTTTGATCGTTATGTCCTGAAAAGAAAACAATAAAAAATGGGGTAGAAAAAAAGTTCAATGCATAATTTACCCAGCAAAATATCAAATATTTCCTGTTGCCACAGAGAACTCCTCTTAAATTCTAGCACCTACCTGCACAATACTGTATGTCCAGCCCTGGCGTACTCGGTCTCTTGCCCAGACATTGTGTCCATTTTCTGCCAGTCTTTCCACAAGAGTGTTCTGGTTGGGGGTCAGCTTGACATGATTGAGGTCTAGGGGGGCTGGTTTATATCCGCTACTCTGCATGTAACTAACAAACAATGATTTTGGATCACAATTGCTCCTTTTGTAAGCCATTAATAATTTACATGATAAAAGATAATAAATGTTTAATAAAAGTAAAAGAGTTTGCCGTCTACGTTTTGGGAAGCTTGGTCTTCTTCAGATTCTCCTCTGCTTTTTCATCTCCCATTCCTACATGGCATCCTAAGGCCAGCAGAGTCCTTCCCAAATAAAGGAACACACAACGTGTTAGGAACTAATCTATAGAGGGGGGAAAAAAATCACTGATAGAAAGGCAATGACGTACTTGAGCGTCTCTCCTGACATTGCTAAATTGTAGTTTTTCTCTGGTTCAGGCAGACTTTGGAAATCTACCAGGCAGGGGTGCAGCTTCTTGTTGTCATCACGAAACTTGAAATCAATTTTAAAAAGCAGAGGTTTTTACAAGGGCACTGTTATTGCATAAGGCAATATGTACATACTGTATATACATACATATGGGAAAGATGGCCACTATTGAAAATACTTACTGGTCCAAACGTCCACCCTTGTTCAATGCGAGTAACAGCCCATAACTCATGACTATTTTCTGCCAGCTTCTCTCGAATGCGCTCCAAATGAGGAGGAAGTACAATCTGAAGGAAAAGTACCTTCAGTACAGTGGAAAAGATGAGAATGAAGTAGAGACGGGGTAGAGCTATGTACCTGTATTGTGTCCACTGGACAAGGAGTGAAAGCTGTGTGTGAGAGAGACTGAGTCGGCCCCAAAAGGTTGCGAACGCCATCGAAATCATGCTTATACTCCTTGATGGGCTCAATCCGCAAACGGTCCCTGGGCAGCACCGCTTCATAGCACGGAGCGTAGCCCGGAGGCGGGAGGAACTTGAAATCCCCATGACGACCGCCCAGAAGAAATCTCAACCTTCCAGTTACAATGAACATTGAACATTATTCTCTGCTACTGTCACCTGTTCTGTAATTTCAAAATGAGCAAACAAATGTAATAACCATAATTATCCCTTTTAATATCTTACGTGATGCCTGCAGAGAAACTGATAACAGGAAAGAAGAGTCCATCCAGGTTGAAGTTCTCAAACATGCCCTGAACTGGATGCCCATTGATTCGGAAGGAAATACTGGGCACGCTCAGATCCAAGCAGCAACTGATCACATCCTCTGCCGCTAAGATGTGCTGACCGGGTGAGGCAACGTGACGGGGGACACGTCCTGTGGATACAGAGAGGATAAACACATGTATCCTCTCAAACAGACATGGAATCTGTTTGCAAGATGTAGGAAAATGGGCACAGAGACACATGATCGACAACACGCCTTGTTTACTTTACCTGACCAGAGGTGAATTCCATCGAAACCATAGGAGTAGAGGTCATCTCCAACCCCATTGCCCCCCCAGCCTTCTCCCCCACCAGGGTAGGGACTGTAACCTTCTGTCAAAGCCCAACCCACACGCAGGTGATACGGTTGAGCTGTAAGGAACGGCTCCACATGGTCCACCATGACCTCAAAATACCACTTCTTGTATTGGGTGGATCCTTCACATGTTCCAAGGAAAATGTTGGGTCTCATGCTAAAGAACATTACAAAACAGAGCAGAAAAGATTACCAACACAAAACAGAACAAAATATTTTAATGTGCTCCCACAATGTTACCCACCTGGTTACATAGTTGATAATGTTGGTTTGGAGTAGAAGGTCACGACCTGGGAGTAAATTCTCCGTGATGAGATTCTGGTTTGATCTAACAGCTACTCCATTGCACACACAGAGAGAGCAGAGTACATCCAAGACCTGAACATAACAAGGAAGGCAAAAGTCCATGAATCTGTGATCAGTTCAGATGTGTTGGATTTTTTTTTTTCATCTGGCAAACATTCTTAAATGTTTCTGACCTTATGGTTTCGTCCATGTTTATCCAGCAGAGAAATGATCGACTTAATGTGATTCTCTTGGATGATGTTCAACACCTCTGGACTCTCAATGAGAACACAATATAAAACCTCCAGGATTCCTGTCAAAAGATGTGATCATATATGATCACAAAACATTAACAGTACATGTGTAAATGGATGCGGTGATATAGAAATATGTTCTTGAGCAATGCAAGAGCTGTCAGTAATCAAAATTTTTATTTCTTTGAAAAGTCTGTCTAATAAATGTTGGGTATAAGAGAAAATAATATATAAACAAATTCTACTGAACATGTAAATGAGGTTCTACACTTCTTACATACCTGAAGAAGCCTCCAAACGATCCAATTTGCTGACCAGCCAGTCAAGGTTGTCACAGAACAAGGCACAATTAGACCGATTACCTCTGATCAAAGACGCTTTAAAAATGAAAGAAAGCAGAAAAGATTGTTAATATACATGTTCTGTATCAGCTTCGCTTCGCAGAACACGAACATGAAGCAGGGAAGCATAAACGACTGAGCATACCAAGCAATTCATACAGTAGATTGACTATCTCCTTCCAAGATTCCGCCGCTTCTTCCCCAGCGTACTCTGAGAAATGGGCTGCTGTGTTGTAGACATTGAGGCGATCGACACAGTCCAGAACTAGAGTAATCATTCCCTGTTAATAAAAAATATATATATCAAACTTAAAGAGAGGTGAAATACAACGCAAGCACATTTAGGTTCCAACATCCAACAGCATTTTTAAATTTATTCCATCCTCACTAGTTACACCAACCTCTTCCTGGAAGAGGTTCTGTCTATTCTTAAGGGAGCGCAGCTTGAACTGTTTGTCCTCATGTTCCAGCTCCTCTTCTGGGGGTCGGAAGTAGAAAATAAGATCCTGGAGAGACAGCACCACTGTGTCCATGGGCAAAGATGGAGGATTTGCAGATTTGTTTTTTCCACTCAGGGCATCTAAACCTCTGGAGATGTGTAAATAACATTATAAGAAAACCATATACCAAATATGCCCCAGTTAAAACAAAAACATGCATATTTTCTCAGTTTGATTTGAACAAAATATAACTGAAGTTGAGCTACTTGATGAACTGGTTGAAGAGGCCTGTTGTGCTGTAAATCATTCTGGCAGCCTGGGACTCCTCAGTCTGAGATCGAGCCACTGTTAGTGCGTCGTCCATGTGACCTTCTTTATGCAGTATGGCCTAAGCATTAAACATAGGTACTTTTAAAACATATTATATTATATATATTTCAGTTGGCACTGACTACTCTTTTTTTTTTCCACCTTAATCCATAGATTCGCTTTACCTTTCTCTTAAGGGGACCCAGACGGGCAGATTTGGCATCAACAGCTGCATATGTAAGCCACAGGCCAGATTGCACATGCTGAACAAAACACATGGACTCTCCATATTTAATCTCAGGTATACCCATGCCTTCCACATCTCGCTTCTGGGTCACTTCAATTTTCTCCTGCATTTTTAAATAAAATCAGGTTTTTCCATTAAGATTTATGAAAATCTGCACCATGAGTCAAAAAAAAAAAAAGAAATAAATAAAAAAAATCTTCTGGTATGCTTGGCTTTGTATGACAACGACCTTTGAGATTCTGAAGCAGAAAGCTGACATCTTGGAATTTGCCTTTTCTGCATCTACCAACAGCAGACCTTTCTCTTCATCCAGATAAAGGTATCTGCCTGTTGTTATGTGACGTATCCGGAATGACTGACCCCATTTAATGTGACCGCCACTCCAACTAACAACAAGAAAAAATGAATGAGATTCATCACACTGTTAAATTTCACCGAGTGAATGGCTATAAGGCTAAGACATTAATTTTGTTGATTTAAATAAATCACACTCACCCAATACGCAGCGGTTCAAGCCTCCATAAGGATCGAGCGTGACTGCATACGGCTCCTCCTTCGTAATGAGCAACTCTGAAATATGCTGTGATTTATTGATCAATATTGACAACTCTGTCAATATTGATCAACTTGTATAAAGCAATTAAATGTTCATAAATTTCAACCTTACAAGTTGCTGATAATTTAAGTTTATGCTAGTAGACTATGGATATCAATTTACAGGTAAAAAAAAAAACCTCAAATTTTCATCAAACTGATTGCATCATATATTATTGTAACTGCTGAGAAGACACACACTTTATCCTTTTAAACAAAAGTTTAAAAGGATAAAGTTGTCTTACATCTTAAAATACATCTATTTCTACACCTTTGTAATATTTAACAAACATTATTCACCTGCGCTGGTCGTCACCTTGGTCAGCCCCTGGGATTGCCAGACATTCATCCATGTGACCATGGAACAGCCTGAGCACATACCCCCCAGTCAGGAAACCTACAGGTAGTCACATTGTTGGGAGTGAACGGGGCAGTTTATGGGCAAAGAAAAAATATTTTCAGCAACAACATAATTACAGACCTTCAGCTAGCTCACATCCAGACATCACGGGAGTCATGGTCCACAGTGTTTGCATGAAGGATGCATCTACCATCAAGTCACCACTGGCATAGGACAAATGCTTGAGAGAACGCAATTAGTAATATTAGTAAGATATTTGACAACGCACTTTCAAATATAAACATAAATCTAAATAAAATCATGGTTACCAGGTATCGCTCTGAAGAAACGCTGACAAGGATGAGGTCATCTCCCACCCTGACCTTCTCACCTTCTGACCTTTGTTTGGAGGCTGGATGGATGGTCCACCAGCAAGCCTCACCTGTGGCAGACAAGAAGATTTAGAAGACAAAAATATTTTATCTGCATTGGCATGTGTGCAGCGCAGCGTGTTATCAAGTACAGATTCACCTGTGGAGTCTTCTTGTAAGCCCACGTCAAAAGCCAACTTGTCGGTTAGTGAACGTGAAGTAGTTAAACAGCTCAGGTACTGACGCATAAAGAGACAAATGAGAGATCATAATAATCATAATGAGTTTTAGTAACTCTATTACCCCCGTAAAGCACAAGTGCCCCTCACACTTATGTTCATTAAGTCCTTTCTTCTGAAATCTAGCAACTTTGTCCCTCTGTGGAAGATTAGATTGAATTAGTTACCTTTCTAACTACATGCTTTGTGAAGAATGTGCTCACCATGCTGGAGTGAGTGTGTTTCAAGAGGATGGCATGTCCATACAGCAGCGTTCGGTGACCCCCACCTTGTGACGACTGGAAGAAAAAGGTTTAGCTATAGTCAATTAAAAATACAAAAAAATAAAAGTTTATCTTTGAGGCAGTAGCGCAAGACTATATCTTGAAGAATTAAACCACAGCCAGATAATGAAGATGGAAGGGATATTGTAAACACACTTTTAATATTTAAGAAATCATTTCAGGACAGATATGCATTTCAGTATATCACTTAGGAAGGTTGGACAAATAATATAGATATAACTAATACTTCAATTTCTTTTTTTTAAAAATGTTTTTATTATGCAGAGCCACGCATGACAACATAGTTCCGTTTCCCTTCCCTCTCTCTGTAGTAAGCAAACAAGAGACACCTTTTGTGGAGGCGAGGTCGAGGTAAAGGCACGCCCCCCCCCAATTAGCTATTTAAGGCATTGCAGCTGCACCTCAAAAATACATCATTCTGTGCCATGTGATCCAGAACTGTGTTTGGCAGCACTTGGAAATTATGGATTTTGGCAAATTCTCCAGAGCAGGCTGCACCCAGAAATCCGTTCGACGACGGCTCGTACTGGATTCTGATCCGCAGGAGAATGAACCTCTGGCTAAACGTGTGGCTTTGCTGGAAAAAGAGGCAAGAAGCTCAAGATATGGCATTCACCCAAAAAAAACCCCACAGCGCTGGATTTTAACGTGTTTGTATTTGTAGTTCCAGAATTTACATCTACGAGTGGAGAACAAGAGGGAGCGAGAAGAGAGCCAGAATGAGAAGGATAAACGCCAAAGACTTTCTAAAGGAGAGGTCAGAGTTCAACCAATGGAGGTACCGGAAGCCAGAGACGATGGACTTCCTGTCAGCACGTCAGAGAAGGAACCCGTCCCTTTCACCTCCACGTCCACCGTAAAGAGACACCCCCGTGTGTATCTGGAACGTTTTCTCAGTTTTCCCGGCGTTGGGGCCTCGTCCTCCGGAGAGCAGATTACTGCACCACAAAGGCTTCAGTGAGCAACTAATGTGTTGACTGGTTCCAAAGCCTGTTGGACCAGTCGTCAAGAGAATGACAGGACGATTTTAATTCATTCGTTTTGTCCTATGGCTCACATCTAAACGGAGTTTCTTGGTGGAAATAAAAAAAGACAAGTGCTCTGCAGACAGAAGGGAGTTTTAGGGTGCATTGTCACGTGTTCTCGCTTGGAGAAGGGGGGGGGGGGGTCTGCCTTTAGATTTTGTGCTCCTAAATGTTTTTTTTGTTGTTTGTTTGTTTTTTTTCATGCCGAAAATTTTGCTGAACTGTGATGGCCGAAAAAAAAAAAAAAATTTACTTCTAAATTTACTTCCCGGACTTTTCACGTTTACGCACAGGAATGGACGCGTCACAGATGCTCCACAGCGCGTCACGCACCTCGTGTCAGTGGGCACGAGGTGCCCACAGCATTGACAGCTGACGCTTCCTGCACAGCGTTTCAACTGCTTTTCTGCGTGTGGAAAAGGAAGGAGGAGAAATGAAACGCCGCCAAATTTTTGCTCGGGATGGACTCCAAACTTTCGCCGCGTTGGTATTTTAATAATAAACTCATCCGGCCATCATCGTCTGGCTGGTTTTTAAATTCTGATGTTCATTTCGGTGTATCATGGTGCACACTACTGTCAACTTTTGTTCACTGTCTGGAGCTGTGGAAACAAATTCTGATTTTCATGATTTTTTTTTAATTACTGTACTCAGATGCACACTGCCCCCCCCCCCCTTTTTTTTTTTTCCCTCCCTCCCTCTTGCGATTTCGTTTCAATACCTCAGCATTAATACGTGCAAATGAAATTAGTTGACATAAACACATGTAAATACAAGGATTGAATAAACGTACCCATTTGTCCAGATCGACAGCCTGTAGTTGACGGGGGGGGGGGGGGTAGAAATGGAGAAGTCAGAAGAACAAATTGAGTTGTCAATGCATTGTTTGTGATTTTTTTTTAATTTTTTTTTTGAGGGCAAATCCGATAGAAGACATCAAACTACTTTGACACTAATGGTGATTTACCTCATCCACAGAGGTGTTGGACAGCATCTCCTGCAACGCCCGCACAGACAGGGACTGCTCCAAGATGAAGCAGCAGATAGCGAGGTCTGGAGGAACATTCTGAAACACACGACGAAGGGTTAAATCTGGGCAGCAGCAGCAATTACAAAAAAGGAAAAATAATCAGGGATGAAGCGGTGTCCTTTCACCTGTGCATTTGAGGTGGTTTCCAGGAAACACAGGCGATTCCCAAATCCTTCACAGGACAGACACAGTTTGATCTGTTCTTTCAAAATAGAGGCGGTGCATTGTAGCACCACCTGATCATCCTGTGGAAACGGGGGGAAACCATTGTCTTTTGAACAGTCAGACAGTGTGTGTGCACCTCCCACTGGAGTGACATAAGGCCTCCAAGAACTCGTTACACATTTGTCAGACAGTCTATGAGCCAAAGAGCCAAGCTGTTTCTTACGACAGCTCCTTGTAACCTTCACTTATTTGAGTCCTGTTGATGTATTCCTCTCCGGCCCACCTCTAATCTCGCCGCCTCTCTGGCTCCATGACGCTATCCCAGCACCCCCCCCCCCACCAGCCCCAGGCCCTCTATTTCAAGCTGTTGCACCTGCTGTTCACACATCCCATTCTGGAAAGCAGCAGATATTAAAGATTTGACGACTAGAGAAAAAGATGACCCAGACTGCACTGGCCTGATAATGTAATGGGACAGATCAGCTTTTGCTGAGGAGAGGAAGAACCAGAAAATCAATGTTAGTCTGTTTAGCTGAAAACACCTCCCTCAGCTGTTTGTGTCTGGATCTGCAGGTAATTCAGGTTTTTTTTTTTTCCATGATCGACGCACATGCAGCTACAAGATGGTTTAACAGTGGATTGAAGGTCAACTTGGTTAAATTATGTGACAACTCAGCATACCGTCCCGACTGACAGCAGGCAGATGCCAACATGACAACTGGTTGTTGGGCGTTCATCCAAAATGACCCAATTTTTCATAGGATGATTTGCAATCTCTGATTAACTATTAAATAAATCACATTAAATGTTTTGGAACTGGTCGGCGGTACTAAAACATTATCAGCAGTACTTCAGTAGTGAAGTTCCTACATGGACTGAAGTAAACAGGTGTTGAAATGGGCCAAGTTTTGAACCCTCTAATCCTCACGCAGTAAATATAGAACGCAGCTGAGTTCAGGGTGAACAGCAACAGTCTGACAATAACTTTATGATGCATTGTTGACATATTTCACTTCACACCATGACACAATGACAAATGTTTTTAAGTGACTGCTAGATTAAATATGTAGAAGGCAAACATTTAATTTGCTCATCACAATATTGTATCAATATTTCTTGAGACAAAAACCCAGCAGTCAACATTAGGATAAGTTTCTTGTGAAATTAATATTGTGGTCTAAAGATAATGAGCATCAAACATCAGGCTGAGGAGACTCGGGGTGATGTGGAGCATCTATGATAGTTTATCAAAGTTGTTTATCTGAATAAAGAGTGTTACATATTCTAGACTTATGGGGCCATGATGCCCTTCTGGATTTGTCAATGAAATTTAAACTGAAGTCTGACAGGCCAGTATTCAGTTGGAGTAGATTTTATAGGGATAAATAATTAAAATTTAAGTTTTTCAAGTACCAATATTCCGGCTTTGTTTTCATTACCACGTATTCAAAATGATGCAATGTCCACATTCAGCAATATTGAAACTTTTTTTTAAAAAAATCAAACCTACAAAAATCAACAAAGAAAAGTTTATTTGATTGTATACAAATTGGTAATTTAAAAGAAATACAATTACGTAATTATGCAAAATTATTTTGAGTGCATTTTTGAGCAATAAAAAAAATTGGAATTGTGATGACTTCATAGGATAATAAAGTCAATCATTAAAAATTTTCAAACTTCAATGGAAAACCTTCAAATACTTTCCTGAAAGCTATTTCAAAATGATGTTTCCTAAATCATAGATTTGGTTTGTGACAAGAATGAGAGAAGATCCACACAGTTTTGATGTATTAGGACAACAGCGATGGAATCTCTTGAATGTGAATTTTTTTTTTCCAAATGTTGAGGGAGTGGGCAGCCATTCCAAAAAGACAACTGGTAGTAATTCATCTGAATCAGCGTTAACAAACGTGATGAAACTCCATCACCTTCCGACTGAAGCTACACAAGCATAACGCAATCATTATTCTGATACTGATCCTCGACTATCAAAATCAGAACATCCACCTGAGCGTGAAAATCTTAAGGTGTGGTTGTCGTATTCACCACTTTGAATTATTAGTTCCAGCATTCGTCATCAAACTAATCTCCACATTCTGTGACCGAATGATAAAATACACTAAAATAAAACAGGCACAGGAGTGATCACTTTTGTTATTCTAATTGTTATAACTGTAAATACTCTCCACCCAAGTAAACAAGGTGATGTAACTGTCAAAAAGAAAGAATATTTTCTCTTTCATTAATTTGTGATATCCGTGTGACATTTTCTTCTTTGTGATAAAACAGTAACAAGTACTCAGTGTGATATAAATAGATGACAATACCAACAAAGCTCCCCACCTGTCCTTGTCAATCTGTGACGCGTCCATGTGAAGAAGAGTCCAGCACACTTAATGTTCGTCTATTATCCATTATAAAGCACCAGTTCAATGCACAAAGGCTAATTATCACACATCGTCAATTAATCATTTGACTAATAAAGAGTGACAGCATCACTTACAGTACGTAGGAATTGAATTTCCTCTTCTCCATCTGCACCTTCTGCCATCCTCCAAATGCATTAAACCTTAAGAGAAATGTGTAAATGTTTGCCTCCCAGTTCAGTAGCTTAGTTCTTTAACTATATGCCCACCACACAAGCCAATAAAATGTTGGTAGAGGCGTGTGAAGGGCACTCGGGGTCCTGTGTCTCTCTCTGGCTGTGATAGGAGGCAGAGGGATTGACACTTCATTCCTGCTCACTACAACATCACAGGGAGGTGGAGCCAGCAGACAAAGATGGAGCAGGAATTCCAGGTTATCTGTAAAATTTTTACACCATGGTGTCGCATTATAAATGAGTAAATAAAACATTTAAGTTAGAAGTAACACAATGCCATAAAATATGAAAAAAAAAAAAAACAACTAAATGGAGGGGTTATCAAAATGAACTATTATTCCCAAAATCAGTGTTAACATGTTAACCATCCAGGTTCTCAGTGAAAATTTATTGTTCATATTTTATTCATAGACAAACTTGATCATAACAGCCAAGTTTTTGATTCAATTATAATTTTTCCAGATTATGGTGTTTACATACCAGTTTCCTGGGGAATATCCCAGGTAACTTGGCACAAAACATCTCTGAGTTTCTGTAAAAAAGGAAATGATGGATCATAACTATGATATCAGTGTGATGCTGCACCTCAGAGCCCTTGCTGTGAATCTGTTTGTACCACATGCTGCCAAACTATTGCTAAGAGGATGTTTAGTCAAGACCTAATGGCTGCATTATTAACATCGGGTTATTTCATTTGAAGACAGTTATATCGGAGATTACAGTTTCCAGGATTTAATACAGAATTTATTCAAATTTAATTACTTGTGTATCAATATTTTTTAGTTTTTCAGTTCTAGTTAATCTGAAAGCACGAAAATAGCAATGTGGAGTTTTATTCTTATAAATATTCTACTGACGTTTCCTGATACAGCTATTAATTACCATTTAATGTCATTAACACAGAAACCTGGATGATGATTGTCTGTAGCCCAGACATTCGAGCCTATGCTCACACTCCCATTAATTTCCTGTAGAGGGCAGCAAAGCGCTCGAGGAGCATTAACGGCCGCTGGGTGTCAATTTCAGTAGAAGAAGAAAACGGTGCGTCGGTAAAATACGTCCCTCCTCACTTCCAAAACACAAAGCAATTTCAAGTCAGGTAAGACAAATTAGAAGTTTAAAAACAGTAGCAATGTAACACAATCATAATATGTGGATGTTTCAGTATGCTGCACAAGTTTAGTATATTTGAGCTTTAACGAAAAACAGCTACCCAGACGCCAAAGGTGGTGCTTTAGCTCATCTAGCTGCTAGCTTAGCTTGCTAAGCATCACTCCACAGACTAAAACGGTAGCGATAATGCATTTGTTTTTCCTTTGTCAGAGAGGTTACACAGAGAAGAATGGATGCGCTCACCCACATGCTTACAGACCCTCTTGATCCAAAAGACGAAAACGATGGTCAAATGACCGAGGAATGCATGCTGGGGAGCTGCAGAGTGAGCCTTCCAGAGGTCCTACTTGAAGACGTGAGTAACTGGCATCCAGACCAACCTCTTGACATGCAGTTTTCAGATATTTAGTGGAGTTGGACATAAAGCAGAGTATGCATTAATCTTTTCCAATTTAATCTTGTTTGCAACAGCCTGAGATTTTCTTCTCTGTGATGAGTGAAAGCACGTGGAATGAAGTGCTGTCAGATTCGCAGAGGCAGCACCTTCGACAGTTTTTGCCCCAGTTTCCTGACAACAACATTGCTGAACAGGACAGCACCATCAGTGACCTATTCAACAACAAACAGTTTAAATTTGGAAATCCCCTTCATCTTGCACAAAAATTGTTTCGAGGTGCTTACCAGTTATCTACATATTTACCCACCAACTCACAATTTTATCACAAGCGGGGAACTTTTTGAAATGCTTTATAATCATGATTCTCATTATGTCAACACAGATGGATACTTCAATCCAGAGGTGGTCAAGTACAGACAATTGTGTGCCAAGTCTCAGAGAAAACGACAGTTGTACTCTCTTCAGCAGTATTATCACAAACTGTTGAAGCAGATCCTCGTCTCCAGAAAGGTATTGTGTACGCGTGTTGAAGATGGGTCACACGATCTCTTGCAGGTAGTCTTAACATGTCTAATTGTTGCAGGAGCTGCTGGAGTTTGCATTTCAGAATGGTCTGAATTTTCCACCTAAAAGAAAGTTACCATCCAAGACAAATGCTGAAATGCGGGAGCCAAGGGTGAGAAGAAGATTGAGTCGGATATTAAAGGAGGTCAAAATTGAGTGTGGAGACAGCAATGCGTCATCCGATGACGATGGTTAGTCAGCTCTCCACAACTTGTTACTATTATTACTAGCATTTTTTAATTACTATTATCATTATTGCAAATGCTTCTAGACATATCATTATGGACTTCGGCACCGCAATCACCTTCTTCTCCAACATCTACGATGTCACTCAGAGTCCTTCCCAGCCTCTCCACTCAAGACATGAAGACTACCGGTCAGTTGTTTGTAGAATATTAAAATTATGTTCCTGAAATGATTTAAACAGAGTATTTAAAATATTTAAAGACACTTTTTTTCTTCACAGAAAAAATAGAACTAGGGGAGCAGGACTTGAGAGCCATGCTACATAACCATCGGGAGAAGAGGAAGCGACAACCAGTAAGAGGAAGACCACGGGTTTAGTTTAGTCTTCATTTGTACAGGATTTCTTTAATGTCTGATTTACTCAGGACCATCCAGACTTGATGATTTCGGATATCCACCTTGGAGACATACTCTCAAGAACAAATATTGGCCGGAAGGGGACCATAAGTAAGTAAAGAAATTTTCAATTATCAGTAAATCTAAAGTCAAAGTACTTTTTTTATTTCATGCAACAAAACCCTCATGTTTATTTGTTTTTTGCCTCCAGCGTTATTTGATTTATCTCTCCCCAAGAAAAAGCTGAAGGATGAGCGAAGGAAGAAGAAAATGAGGACAATAAAAGTTGAGTCTGACGATCTGAGTGAAACTCTTGCACCGTCTGACACCTCATCGGCACCACCAGCAAACATCATCAACTCTTTGCCAAATACACCATCGACTCCACTAACTAACATCAAAGAAGAGTGAGTTCAGTCTCATAGTAATGTCAACAATAATATTTCCTTGTTTGTGTGTTTTTGTAACACAAAGAATCATGCCTATTGCAGAATTGTGGAGGAATGTCAGAACAGCCCAGTAATTGTTGAGGAAATTGCTGTCAGTTTCTTCAGCTTGTTGGAGAACATTTTAAGGGCAGAAACCCATTCCAGTACTTCAGCAGTAAGCACACAAATTCTACTATAAAATTGTGACTTCACATACACACACATATTTTTATACAAACTATATTGTGATCTCTCAGTTGGAAGATAAAGTTCAAATATGGCAGTCATCTCCAGCCAGCTCACTCAACGTGTGGTTTTCAGCCGTTCCATGTTGGTCTGACTTGGTTGTTCAAGCCCTGCAGTTTCTTGCAGGAGAAACTAAAGGTGGGTGGAGGTGGTCGACTCGCTGATGTCTTTTAGATATCTGTTATTTTACTCCTTATGTTTCTCACGTCAATTTCTCTTATTGCTAACCAGACGGTATGATGGCCCTTCCAAGTGGATTTTCTCCATTTGTGGAATTTTCAGATGAGACTCAGCAGTGGAGGTGGATCGGTAAGAGGGATTAACTAATCTTTACTTTATCGATCCAGTTCTTGATACTCAAACTGTTTGCATTCTTGAACTATAAGTTTGATCGCTTGTTACAGGCCCCACTCAGGATACAGAGAAGGATATCAGTGCACTCTGTCAGCTGTGGCTGGACTCCAGAGATTTAGTTGTGAAGGTAGTGTATTACCTAGTTTGCACTGGGCTTTGGTAAAGTATTCTTCCTTTATGCTGTCTTCATTTTGACATATTTTCAACAAATTCTTTATCCTCCACAGACGGAAAATGAAGACATGTTAGAGATCACTTCACCCACTCCAAGAGTGTAAGATTCAGTGATTCATTAAGTGCTGCAAACATGAAAGAAATTTATATACTTGGGGGGGTGACGGAGAATTGGGTTTTATATTATAATGTCAGGTTGATGATAGACTACTATTGTACACATGCTTTCCACTGCCTCATCTGTTATCCTACTTACATCCTAATTTAGTTTTTGTTGAATAGCAATTGCATTCTGTAAATTATGAGCATATTTATCAATGTAGATAATCATTATACCAGTATGTGATTATTTCTTGTCTCACCTTAAAATGAAGTACAAACATTATAATGTTTCTAACCCAACAGTTCAACTGATTATGTGGTGCGCCCCAGCACTGGAGACGAGAG
Source organism: Antennarius maculatus (assembly GCA_013358685.1). NCBI lineage: Eukaryota > Metazoa > Chordata > Actinopteri > Lophiiformes > Antennariidae > Antennarius > Antennarius maculatus. The sequence continues at coordinate 19,046,520 of CM023617.1, read as the reverse complement.
ACAAGTGTTTCAAATCCAGGTCAGTGCATTTGTGTATTTTTCCTGTTCGTATTCCTCTCAAATCCTGCACATAATTTCTTCAGCTGACAAATGTGGGTTGTTGTTTTTTTGCTAGGAGCAGCAGAGATACAACCAACCTCACAAAGCGTTCACCTTTAGGATGCACGGCTTTGAATCTGTGGTGGGACCAGTTAAAGGGGTGTTTGATAAGGAGATGTCTCTCAACAAAGCCAGGGAGCACACATTGCTGCGCTCTGACCGACCGCCATACGTGACCATTCTCTCTCTGGGTCAGAACTTTTTTTTGTTGTTGTTGCTTCTTTTGTTTGAGGGAACTGATGCCTTCAAGTGTCCAAAGGAAAACACACCAATCTGACCTTTACACTGTTTTCTCCTGTAGTTCGGGACGCAGCAGCCAGGTTACCCAATGGGGAAGGAACAAGAGCAGAGATATGTGAACTGCTGAAAGACTCACAGTTTCTTGCTCCTGATGTTACCAGTGCACAGGTTAATTTATTTTAATGTTCCATCAGTCTTTGTAAGAAGGTTTCCAGAGACAGCATCTACCCTTTAAATCTTTTTGTTGTCATTTGTGTAAGGAGCGTTCTCTGTCCCTTAGGTGAACACAGTTGTCAGTGGGGCTCTGGATAGACTTCACTATGAGAAAGATCCTTGTGTGAAGTATGACATCGGACGCAAACTTTGGATTTATCTCCACCGTAGTCGCAGTCAAGAGGAGTTTGGTAAGCAGCAAAGGCTTGAGTTCAAGACGTGTTTGACATGTTATATTAAGTGTTTTTACCTTTTTAATTGTAAATTGTAATTTTCCTCTAACCTCACATGAGGAATATGTTTTTGGTCTTTAAGATAACTGACATGAATAAATGTGGACTCTCATCTTTGTGTCTCTCCCATCCAGAGAGGATCCACCAGGCTCAAGCTGCTGCTGCAAAAGCAAGAAAAGCCCTGCAGCAGAAACCTAAACCTGCATCCAAACCTGTGAGTCCACTCTCTCCTTCCGTTCTGCTCATTTCTTTATTTAGCTTATTTTAAACTGTATGAAAATGTTCCACCTGTGCCAGTTTAGCTTCCCAAACATCCCACTTCTCATTCACTGGTACTTGAGGCTATATTTTAGTTGTTGGTAATTACTTTCAAGCCCTTCCTGTTTTTTAGAAGTCTGGAAGTAAAGACGGAGCCACTAAGATCTCTGGTTGTCTGGAAGGACAGGACATCGCCCCCAATCCTATCTCACCAATCCCTTCTTCACACAACATAAACACACCTGGAATGCCTAAGTCACCCTTGCCATGCACAGCCACCACACCAACAAAGACTGGAGTGCCTGATACGGTCAAATCTAGTCCAGGGTCAGTGCAATGCTTATTATTTTTGTTGGTACTGAAACAATATAGAACCACAGAACAATGAGGTGTTTTTTTTCCTTCTTTCTCTTCCAGGGTCCTTCTTGTGTCTCCTCCATCCTTGCCTCAGTTCGGGGCCATCTTACCCAGCAGTCAACCAGGTCCACCAGCTTCTCAGCCAGTCACATCCCAGCATGCAGCCCGGATCATGAGTCACCTGGCTGCAGGCTCCCTTCCTCAGGTGCGAGTCGTTTCTTCTCAGTCTGGGCTGGGCTCTCAAGCAGGAAGTCAGCAAGCCACGCTGGTCCATCAGACGCCTCACCAGATCAGAATGCCATTGTCAGTGGCAGCCAAGGGCATTTCACCGGTAAGATAAAGAAAATAGCTGTTTGTTGCCATGTACATGTTCACAGCTAACGTGTAAATAATTCTTTCTGTGTTTGTCGTCAATCTCAATAGGCAGTGGTTTCTCTGCCTCTGAGGAGTCAGTCTGCTAGTAGTCCAGTGCAGGTGTCCACCTCAGTATCTGTGTCTGCTGTAGCTGTGGCCAGACCTCAGGCTGGATCCCCAGGCAGCCCAGCTAACAATCCTGCTTCCCCTGCTGTGCTGCAAGGAGTTGCTAACACCAGCATTAAACAGGTGAGGTAGTTTGTTCTGGTGGGGAGGCGACGTGTAGAGGCTTTTTTGGGAAGCAATATTCATTTCACCTGGATGGAAGCTAGTTTTTCCACATGTAAGATGCGTCAAAGAGGCTTTGCCCACAAACTACAAGTTGAAATAAAATTTCCAATATACAATCCTTGAATGTCCAAAACCAAATGTTGCTTAAAATGTCAGTATAAAATGAAGTACATCTTCAGCCCCACCTGTGATGACTGAGTAAAAGTGAGGAAAAGAAGTTCAGGATATTTCAGTTAGCAAATTTTTCCTTTCATTGTTGCAACTAAGAAAGTTAAGTTTTATTTTGAAATTTTTTATTTTTTTATTTTTAAAAAGATGTCCATCACTGGCCAGTTGGGAATGAAGACTCCAGGAGGGGCAGGAATTCCAATAACGGCAACGAATCTACGCATCCAGGGTAAAGATGTCCTGCGTCTCCCACCGTCCTCCATCACCACTGACGCTAAAGGCCAGACGGTGCTGCGGATCACCCCAGACATGATGGCAACTCTTGCCAAATCTCCAGTTGCGACGGTCAAACTCACCTCTGACTTCCTGAGCACTGCCTCCACGGGCAGCAAGAGCTTATCAGCCACCCTCCATGTGACACCCCCACACCCTTCACCTTCCTCTGCCTCCAGTGCTGCGTCCTGTGCAGGGGAGGCACAGACCACTAAAGCAGGTCCTGTTGCCTCCACTTTACTGAAGGCTGCAGGAGATACTGCCATTCGTCTGATGCCCACATTAGGTGTCACAGTGGCTGACCAGAAGTCAAGGACCTTCTCTACTGTTTCCTCCCCTGACAAGAGCGGCACCACCATTCGGATAATGCCTGGCCTTGGCGTTATCCCTCAAAAACAGGGCCAGACCATCACAATGACGACCACCACAGGCAGTAAACCTCTCACAGCCTCTACGTGCGCCAATGTCGTGACCATGGCTGCCAACGTGATGGCGGCGGCAAAGGGGAACACAGTTGCGTCTGGAGCTTCAAGCTCACCTCTGACACTTGGAACGGCTACAGCAACTGTGAGACAAGTTCCTGCTACAGTGGTTACCACGCAAGCGGTAAGAACGATTCTCCTGTCTTGTTTGAATGGAACAGTTCACCCGGAAATTAAAATTCAATCACAGCAGAACGGTATTAGAGCTTAAGAAACAACGGCATAGGTACTTGTTTTTTAAAAATAACAACACAGAAGAGGACAGAATGTAAATATTCAGGAGAACTCGCCTCAACTGTGAGGTTATCTAGTGTACTTAGCTCAGTCAGCTCTATTTCCATTTAGGACTGCGTGTTTAATCTGTAATAAAACTGCAATTTCTGAGGGGGATCATGGAAGAAGTGCATTAAACAGTTCAATTTGGGGGAAAACCAGAGGTCTGTTATTTCATTTGTATGCAAAAATATTACGATTCCCATATTTTCCAAATTCGTTCCGCCCCACTTCCGTTATATTCAAGAATAAGCAGACATCTTTTTACCAAAACAAACAACATCTCTTATATGCACCGCAGGTAGGACCAAACGTGTGTGTGTTTTTAATTTTAGGGGTGAATTGTTCCAAGTGTGTGTGTTGATCCATTCAGTAATGTTTATTTTAGAGCATGTGCTCATTCATATCTCTGTGTGTACTTTGACGACATGAAAAGGGGAAGTTACCTGCACGGATAACTGTGCCCCTGTCCGTCCTCAACCAACCACTGAAGAGCAAGAGTGTCGTGACCACACCCATTGTGAAAGGAGGTCTGAACACAAAGTAAGAATGATCATGCGCACTTTTATTGCCCTCAGGTCAGGTGCTTTCCATATAAAGTTGAATGGAGAATTTGAGTATGAAATAGATTCAGCTCTGCTCAGGCGACACATCGCCTCTGTCACAGGTACCACTGGAGTTCTGAGTGCTTTTATTTACCCGTTACTCACCGGTTTTTGCACAGCTGTTGATTTCTTTCCAGACTGTTGGCGGTTCAATCACCAGTCTCATGTTGAAGTATCCTTGAGCAAGATCGTCAGTCTGCAAATAAAATGAATATAAACTTGCTACATTGAAAGTCATATTTCTTAATAATTTTTAATCTTGTACTAAAAGATACACAGTAGTGATATGATTTTCTTCTTTTGGTTTGAACTATTATGCAAATTTAGTGAGGTAATAAAAGGAAGAAAAAAAGAATGTATAGAATATGAAAAGAGATTTCAAACGTGTGTGTATCGTTGTATTGGTTTATTGTTTCTATAGAGTGATGGTAACAAGTAATAAGTGACTTTTTTTTAACCAATAATTCTGGTGTCACAGCAACGGGTATATAGAAGGTTTTATGGTTGTAGATGGAGCCGAACAGAAGCCATCAACACTTATATGGTCTTGGATGATATCCAACGCATTTACCATCAGCAAACAATAGATGTCATCACATTGTGCAGCTCAAAATTTGCACTCTATCTTAATGTCTTGTACTATTCAATTTTAATCTGATGCTCCAGATTTTTTTTCTTTGTTTATATTTTGGGACACTGTGTTGGCAGAAATACAACTTACATATAATTATATCTTTATTAGCTGACTTACACATCTGTGTTTGTTGTTCTGATCAGTATTGGCAGTCTGGGTAGGAACATTATCCTGACCACCATGCCTGCCGGCACAAAGCTGATCGCAGGAAACAAACCCGTCAGCTTCGTCACAGCTCAACAGTTCCAGCAGCTTCAGCAGCAAGGACAGGCCACACAGGTGAGCATTTGTCTGAAGCGTTGTCAACAAAAAGGAATAATAGATTTTATTACATCTGTTCATAGATGCATCATTTTATTTTCACACAAACCACAGCCGTGTTATTTGTGGGCAGTCGTTATAATTACCAACAAACCTCGGAAATAGTCATCCAGTGTTATTTGATGTCTCCAATGTCTCCAGGTTCGAATCCAAACAGTGCAAGCCCAGCAGCTCCAGCAGCACATGGCAGCAGGCTCCCAAAAATCTGTTTCAACAGTCGTAGTCACAACAGCACCTTCACCAAAGTGTGGACCTGATGCTCCACCTGCCCCCCAACAGTGATCCTGCCTCCTCAGCCAGCAGTGAATAGTAGATCCACAGCAAGACATCCATATGTGTGTAGTGGAGTATCTGTGTTCTCAATCTGTTTTGGAGTTGTTTTACATGCTTCTGTTTTTTTCACACAAGTTATTGTAACGGCAGCATGTGTTGGAAGTCAGTCAGATAATTTTTCTCTTTCCTCTTTGTGGGTCTATGCTCACATTTACAGTCACTGTGTTTGAGAGCACTCATTTATAGTATAAGTAGCACCAGTATGAGGAAATCATTATCCCTCAGGTGCATTTCATCTCCTCTGGTTTATCCTCCCTTTAATTAGAAGGATGTTTGTACATAAAACAGCTCATGAGAGTTGTTGAAAGTTGCAACACCAGCCAAGTAGTGTAGAAAACCTGGTTTACCTTCTTTTCAGAGTTTGACTTATTTGAAAGAGTTCATCTGCTGAGTTGATACTTCAACTTGTCTCGTAAAATTCAATTGAGTGTTTGTACGATGTCTTCTTTGTCACATCTTTAAATGTATGATGTAATTTTGAAAATGTGAGTGAGACTTCATTCTGATTTATCCAAAAGTTGTTTGTTGATTTGGTTCAGTTTTTTTCTTGACGTGATGTTTTATTTGACAGCTGGTCATGAACTAAAAAGTACCTTGATATATAATACAGACCATAAGAATTTACATTTCAACAAATTTGTGTTTTTTTGTTTAAAAAAATTATCGTACAACAAAATACACAAGATACAACAGATAAAAGACAAAATGAAGTAACTTTTCAAAGATTGGTAACCGTGCATTCACTCTTCATCTGATTCTTCCAGCAAAGCCTTCTGGGAACCGTTTTTGGTGGATGTGCTTCGCATTCCAATCTCTATATCTCTTCTCCTTCCTGAGAATCTCCTCATGATGCTGTTGGAACGTGAATAAAAAAAAGCACATGAGTAATATAAGGAAATATTCATTCAGCCTTAGAAACAAAATGTCAACACTTGTTCAGCATTTTTAATGGGCCTCAAACGTATAGATCCTCCTTCAGGAAGAGTTGACTAGAACACAAATGCTTAGTCAATCTATTTGTTCAGTCGTGTTGCTAATGCAAGAGCTCGCCTTAAATATGAATACTGTCGACTTCAACTCCTGGCTGCTGGAGCCCTGAGGAGATTCATTGTAAATGAAACAAGTTTGTCCCATTCTATTCTCTCATCGGTGTAACTATCTTTTCATTACCATGAGAAGGAAAATATGGAAAAAAAAAAATGGAATTAATCCCAACAAGCACGTCAGTACTATTCAGTAATTTGAATAGATAAAATACCACCAATTTACTGCTCCTTTCAAAGACGCATCTACTTAAAGAAGTGGGGAAACATTCAATTTCTTTGTTAAATATAATCTAAAGTGTCCTTGGTCTGGGCCAACCTGTAGCTATGGTGCATTAGTAACTGTTAGCTTTACAACATGTACAAGTAAAGAATGGGTTACTTACAACCAAACCATACAGCAGGTCGAGGTCACTAAAAACATGGCCACAGCTAAGTGCCAACAGAAGCACATCGTGACGAACATGGCATTGCTGTGTAGTGTCTCATCCCATTTTGGTCCACTCAGTGGGTAAAGAATGAAACCAATCTGAAATTAAAAAAGTGATGGAGGAATAAACTGCAAAAGTATTAAAAAAAAAAAACAAGAAAAGACAAGAAGACAGGTATGAGATTCAGAGGGTGGATGGTTGGTCAGATTTCCTTTCAGTTCATATTTATACACAATTTTCAATTCTTTTTAAATAATAAAATAGAACAGTTGAAGGAAAGAAAAAAAAACAGAAAATTTTGCTTATGGTTTCCTGTAATGCAAGATGTACCGAGAACCTGTTGGTAGACTTTAATATGGTTTTACGTTTTTTGATTTTTTTTACCTGGAAGAACCACGAGCCGTGTAGGATGAACATGCATGCATTGAACAGCTTCACAATAATGTTGTTTCTTATGAACACTTCCAACATGCTGCCTGCAGCGGCACTAAACACAGACACCAGCAGGAGGGAATGGCAGTGAGCATCCAGAAGAGTCCGACCATGCACGTGGAAATAAAACAGAAAGCCTAGATCAAACAGAAGAGTTCAAAAAACATGGCTTGAATAAAAATCAGCAGGATGTATGTATGATGTCAAAGAATCAAATTAAAATCTCTCCTCTTGATGGTTTACCTTCAACAAAAAAAGCCAAGGAAAGGGTAAGTTTATTGACGCCAATCGGCACCAGACTGGATGCCGTACATGCAAGTTGTGCTATTCCGTAGATCCCATAGAACATATACATGGTACTGTGCTGCCAGTTCATTGGCTTCACCCATGAGCTGTTGGCTGTGTCATAAAGGTGGGCATGTGGCCCATCTACCACAAACTGTTCAACCATAATACCTGAGGAGGGACAAGATCAGACAATCAGAGACCCTTCAAGAGCAGGCTTTTAAAGAGTTTCTGCAAACGAAGACAAAAACTGACCCGAGAATGACGCAAAGACTGCAAATCCTCCTTCAAAGTATTCCATTTTTTTAAAGGCCGGTGGCATGAGTGGTTTTCCTTTCTGCTGATGTGTCCTCCAGTAATGGTGGAGGATGGTTTTTATTGTTGTCCAAAAGCCAAACAACAGAAAGAAGACGCCAGGAATAGCGTGTCCTCCGAAGTTGGCCATTGTTAAGACTGAAAAATGAAGAATTATTCAGCAGCTAAGCAACCAGCAACATTCATGTGACACAAGTTGAATTATTATGAGAATATTTTGCACAAGGCTTGTCCATCGAGCATATTCATTTGAATTCCAGTGGACCCTAGTTTATGATAAAGCTATCACTCAGAGTTTTGTTGTATGGCATTTGGAAACATAACAATTACAAGTGTCATTTAATGATGAGATATCCTCCATAACAGGATCTCACGTATCAGATAACTCTACTTGCTCAAAAGCTTTTCCAAAGAAAGGGGTTGAATAGATCTTCAGACGCAAATACCAAAGGAAAATGCCACTGAGTTAGACTTTAATTTAGTCTAATACTAGTGCATCTCTCTTCATAGTGCTCTCATTAGTCCCAACATACAGAAAGATCTATCATGCGATGGGAATGAGGAAACATTTTTCACCTGTTGCTATATCCTGTATTTCATCTGATAAGGCCTGTGAGGCGAGCCTAGAGTCCAGGTGAGCTTCTCATTTGTCTTACAAATTTGAACACAGCCTAAGCGTGGCTATGTTGTAAATGAACATGCTGGTAACCTGTCTATATGAAACTAACTGCACTTTAAACTAACTGCTTTAACATGAGTGGTTTCAGCCACCAACACACTCATAATCCAGCGGTGCCATTTGTTACTATTGTCATTGTCTGCGGTTGTGAGACTCAGTCATTCTGAAGATTTCTCTGCCAGTCCAACAAGTTTTTCTTGAATTACCCATCCGTCATCATCTTACCAATCTCTTCCTTCCACATTTAAACTGTCTCACACATTTTCATTTGGAGTTTCCATAAATACCACCAAAAGCTTTTGTTATAACACCGGTGCTACACATAAATAGTAATAGATTTCTACCTACCTTTATTCTCTGCAGCGGGTAAATAAAGCCCGGGGAGGTGTTGGGAAATCTTTGAAATGTGGCAGCTGTCAGTGAGAGCACACTTGTCTCTGAGAAACTGGGTAGACCTGTTATTTGTTCTGTTGCTCTGAAATGACATCATCATGTAACCACACCCCTCATTTGCATTGGTGTCTGTGACAAAGAGACAACCTCCTGGGAAACAGGTGCAGCAGCAGGCGGAAAAAAACAACACCTGTAGGCTGTCGAAGCCATTCCTATGGAAAACACCATTCATAGTCTTTTATATTTGAATTATTTAAATTAAACTATTTTCTAGAGTTAAGAAATTCTGTGTTGCATGTGTATTGGGGGGAAATAATGTTACATATGATAAATCAATGTTTAGAATTCCATTTTAATGCAGTTTGATTGCACTCAGTATAAAATAATAGAAACCATGTGAAACATCAGAAGCTTCTGAATCTTGGAGCAACACAGGCTACATTTCATTTCAGTTGGTTTATTCTGAAAGTAAAGATCTTAATTTCTTGTATGATGTATGATTCCAAACTTTTCAATAAACGGGAAAAAAAAAGAACAATTTTGGATTGAAGACTTTTAATTTCTGACTTTCTGTGTTGAGTACAAAAGAACTTCAGGTCCTAGGATAATGAGGCAGCTCCATCTAAAAAAAAAAGAAAAAAAAAAAAGTAAAAACATGATGTAGATTAAACATTTAAATATACTGTATTTATATATCAATCAATACTGTCAATAAACCTAATTTATCTTACCTTTTCATTTTTTGAACAAAAGACATGCAGTGACAGCTTGTGAGTGCTGCAGGTGAGTTAATATGTAAGCTCAGATATGTGAACAGGAAGAGACACCCTTAAATAAACTTTGCACTCATTTTCATGAACGCTTTATTGCTTTTATTTTCATGATGATCATTTTGTTACATTTAGTAACTGGAGAAATACATAAATTGCAAAAAACAATTTTGCAAAACAAAAAAATGCTTTCTTATCGTGTTTGCGATTGAATTCCCTAATTAAAAAGTGTCAGTGTGACATTTCTCTTGTACCTTTGTCTCGTTTTGTGTGTGCTTTATGTGTGTTATAAAATCAGACAGAATAATTTCTTCTCACGAAACGGGTTCTCGGAAGAAGCTACCGGTGTCACTAGAGGGTCTTCTTTGGCATGGTTTTCACAGTACGCCATCAGTTCAGCTGCTGCTTTGGATACCTGTGCAAGAAGATTGAGTTACTCTGCGTGTGTGTGTGTGTGTGTATGTTTATTCTTTTATTCATACCCAAATAACTTTTCCTGCGGCACTCTAAAACTAACATAAGCCAAGGAAAGGACAAAAAGTTTTTCATTTGTGGGGATTGTTAAAAATGTATTGCTTTACAGCAACTTCAAATACATTTGAATGTTCATCTATTTTGTGACACTAAAGTAAAAAATGAACATTTTTCATTCTTTTATTTATGCTTATTTATATTACACCAAAGCACGTTTCCATATTTAACAAAGGTGATTTCAAACATATCCATTACTATGAGCTGCATAATTCCATCAAGTGCAAACTCACCATCATCCTCTCTATGTTGACCTCCAGTTTCAGTTGTTCTACAGTCTTTCTTGCATCTGCAATCTTTGCCATGTTGTTGGACATCCTACACCTTTTGGACAAAAAAAGTGTGTTAACGAACAAACAAAAAAAAAAAATGCATGACTGAAGAGGGATTTTTAAAACACAAACAGGGCAACATTTGTACAGTTCACACAGTAAACACTGTGTGTGGAGATGTATTGAAGTTATCTGAGTCATGGTTGGAGTCTGTTTCAATTTGCTCATTAATTCTGCTCCCTGGGTCTCAGCTGCAAGTGGCACAGGGAGGGTCTCAGAGGGGAGAGGCAGGGGAGGGGAGGCAGAGCATCATCCTCAGGGGACAGTGGCTGCTGGATGACAATGTAAATACACCTAACATTAAAAATCATCCTATTCCTCCCCAAGATACAAAGTGTATTTGTGCAATGTATATAAAATTGCACTTGTTGTAATATTAATCTCACTATTGTTGTTTCTAGACAGCTGTTATTGTGTTGTTCAGCTGCAACCAGCAGCAACAGATTAGTCTAGTTGAAACTAGAGAGCAGCACATGAAAAGCATCACTGGTCAACAATAGATGACTATTTACTGCAAGTGTGAAATTAATACAAATAATTCAGCTTACTTGTACAATCCACACTCAGAACATACGTATGCAGACATAATTTGACATGTTTCCATGAATCTGTACATTAAAAAAAAAAAATCTCTAGATGTATCCTATCTGATAATCATCACAAAGCTCACCCCAAGACCAGCAGCGATCTTTTAGTTCCTTGAGTGAAAGTCTGCCTGTCTTCCAGAGGGTCGTCCACAACAGCATACAGTCACAAACGAAGTGAGATTAATGGCAAAGATGAGGAGGAAGGCTTCAATAGGTTCCCTCCTTCAAGTAATAAGCTGTGGTTCTGCCCCCAGATGGGCTCCGTGCAGCAGCTAAAGGCAACATGTGGTGTGACCTTCATCTCCTGAGTCTCCATCGTTCACCTTCCTCAGATTTCACAGGAGAGCAGAGATGAAAACACTGAAAATTGTTTCTTTAAAGTCGTAATGAGAATTAGATTTAAATTGGTTATTGTGATTTAACATAGAGACATATATCTTTCAACACCTGACGGCGATGCCAAAGGATATAACGCTATAATGAGCAAGCTCTCAAGAGAATGGAGACGTTTGTTTCCCATGAATTTAATTTAATTTTCTTCTTTGCGATTAATTTTTAGGCAAATAGTAAGTCATTAATATTTGAATTTATATTTTGCAACTACATCACTTTGTTCACATTGAGCCTGTTTCATGAGCAGCAATAATTAATAATTTGTGCTTATAATACTTGTATCATGTGGCACAATTAAATCATATTAATGACAGTAAAACACCAACGGGCATCAACTTAAATGATGACTGCTGAATAGAATGAAAGTATTTGTAAAGAATTAAACACAAAACTCAAGTAGCTTGTTTATTACAGGTTCTTATACTTTCTATTACGTCATTCTGTTTATGCATAATTTTAGATGTAAGTTAGATATAAACAGGTTAATTTCTTTGCTACAATTACAAGAACAAACAATAGACGTTGGACGAATAAAAAGTGACTGAATTTCTGACACAGTCTGAGTTTTCTCAGACAACATCATTATTTGACTAAAGTCACAGCTACTGTATCCTCCATGCTGCTGCCAGTCTTTCTTGTTGAGCTGACAGTTATTCCTCACCACAAAGGGGGGCAAAGTGGTAGTGAAACGAACTGAAATGTCAAGGGCCTCATTAACATTTGTTTCCCTGTCTCTTTCTGTGGAGGATGTGGGACCACATGAAAAATAGAGCTGCTATTTCACCTAACCAACCTCTGTCAATAAGGGCCATAAATATAATTTACACAGGGATGTGTTGCATAATTCAGACCAGGAATGTGTAGCTCTGCTAACGCTTTACTATTATTGCCAGTGTCACAAGTATGTAGTGAAACCAAAATGGAAACAACAATGAGAAGAGTATACCTCTGGATAGGTTGAACAATCCTGCATGTCTTTTTAACTCAACATGCAATTCAATTAAGTTTTTGCATACTGTAATTAAAGATGTTATATAAAAATGCATTCCCACAAAACCTCTCTCCGCGCCTTTTGCTGAATCCACCTAAAATTTAATGGGGTCCTCACCTGAGGCATTATCCTTTATTTAATTATTTTTGGAAAACTAAGTGAGTACAGTAGTTCTTGTGTAATTAACTACCAATGCATATTACAATATAGATCTCCACGGTGGAACTAATAACTTATGACCATTTATGCCTCAATAAAATCACAAGAATTACAATCATATTAAGATAATTCCATAGTTTTAAAAAAAAAAGGTTAAAAAAAAAAAAGTCATGGGATAGGTAGTTAAGAGACAGCAATAGAATGGGCTGTTATACTTTGCTGCAAAGCTATTTAGTGAATAAGAGACCACGTGGGGAAAGTCAGGAAACAAACAGCAGAATGAAGAAGCTGTTGATGTTGACTGACAAATACTACTTCATTTTAGAGTCGGAAGGGCAGAGTCCACATTCACTGTCTTCCTTCCTAAAAGAATGTACCTAGATACACAAACAGATTTAACTCATATAAAAGCAGGTCATGGTTGTGTCACATGCATAAGTACAAGAAGCCTGTAATCACCATGACTGTTCCAGCCTCTCATATCACACGAACTGTGAATGCATAGAGCTGCATGACATGGTTTCTGTTCTTAAGTCTATTTAAATCAATTTTTGCAGCAGCTTTCATTCAAAGAAAGCCCTATTAAGTAAGATCAATGTAGTTAAATAAAGAATTTGATGGGTAAAACTAACTTAACACTCAGTATAATAAATTTGTAATTTAGAATTAAAAATACAAGAGAACGTGCATAATCATGGCAACACGAAGTGCAGCAGCCACAAGTTTGCCATAAATTATAGTACAATTGAAATACCCTGAAAACATTTCAATGTCAGGTGCTTGAAATGAAAACTGGACATATTTTAAACTGACCTGAAAGTTTCTACCCCTCAAGCATGATCTGGTTTCTTATTTTGCCTAATAATACTGGTCGTAAACCAGTTTTTCATGTTCTGTAACATATTCATCCATATGAAGAAAACCTAGCTAGTCACAAAATATAAATATAAACTCGAAGAAAGTTAATGTTCTGACTTATAATGTGATATTTGCATGTTGTGTGATGATTGAAATGAGGAAGAAAAAGATGAAAAGCTAAATAAAAGATGTTACTTAAATATCTTTTATCACAATGAAGAAAATTAACATAATCATCATCTTGCTGTGCGTTGTTGCCTCACAGCAAGGTGGTTCTGGGTTCGAGTCCCGCTCTGTGTGGAGTCTGTATGTTCTCTGTGTCTGCTTGGGTTCTCTCTGGGTTCTCCGGCTTCCTCCGACCTCCGAAAACATGCGCTTCAGGGGAATTGACTGATTCCAAATCGCCCGTAGGTGTCAGTGTTTGTCTGTCCTTCATGTGGCTCCGCGGTGCACCGGTGTCGCACCCCAAGTCAGCTGGGATAGGCTCCAGCAACACCGTGAACCCACAATAGTGGAAGAAGCGGGAATGGAAGATGACTGAATGATTCATTTAGATAAATATTAATGGGATAAGATTGTTCGTGAAAAGATTTACCACTTGGTAAATAATAGCAATAGAGTTGTGGTATTACATCAAAATGATAACTATCGAGGCTAAGCATGATTGGCTAATGTTAATTATCCAAAAAACCAAAACAAGCTACTATAGCATTTTCATTAACTCATACAGTGAGAAAATAAGAAAAAAAACCAAAACATTATTAGTATCTACTTTAACTTTCAGATTATATAAATATATTTTATTATTTATTTTGTAAATCAAGGCATTAAATTAGTAGGTGAAATGTTTTTTTTTACTGTAAAATTATTTGTTATTAAAGATTACATATAAAGAATTAGGAATACAAATGTGTATCATATAATAACTCCTTATTTATTATTGACTTAGTCTACGGATTTCATGCTATAAATAGAATGTTAACAATACTTAATTTTTCATTTTATTAATATCAATACTTTTGATGTTAACTAATGACAGAGAAGATAACAACACTAAAGGACTTTCACTAATACAGTACTGTACAGTGCACCCTCGTTCCTCGCGGGTAATGCGTTCCAAAAACCACACGCGATAGAACGACAAACTATTTATCTTATTATTCACGGTAATTTAAACGTTTATGGACTTTCCCATTACTGATATTAAACCACCTTCTATCTGTATTACCTTTTCCTAAAGCACTTTTGTGTCCTAGACTCACGGAACATAGCGCACTTCCGGATGCCGTCAGCCAATAGAATGCGCGTACGGTGTCACGTGACTGCCTAAGAGCGTTGATACTTGTCATTTGAACGTGGGGGCCCTTGCCCCAGGACAGCCATATGTCTAGACACGCCCCTGTTCACCTCAGCTAGCTAAAAAAAAAAAAAAAAAAAAAAAAAAAGAAAAAAAAAAGATAAATATCGATAGTTCATGCAGTTTGCAAAATTATTCGTCCAGTTGTTATCTGGTCGATTTTTTCCTGTTGCATTTAACGAGAAAACCTGTTTGCTGTGTTCGTGAAGAACGTCACAGCGGAGTGTTCGTGCTAGCTCGTTAGCAGTTAATCTTTAAGTTACCGAGAGCTAACGGACGCACGAGACTCGTAGACAGCGGTGATTCGGCTGCTGGTGGTGATCCGGCTACTAGCTACCCGAGCCCCGCTGCCAGCCTCAGCGGTTAGAACGGGACCTTCATTGATGTGGAGCTCTGCCGGTCCGTGTGTGTCGTTTTCCGCCAGTGTTTTTAACCGCTGCGTGTCTCTCTACCGGGATGTATAGGATGTGGGGATGACAGGAAGATGGCAAACGGAATTGGGAGTAAGTAATGTTTGCACGTAGTAGATGTCATGGTATGCTATCCGTTAGCAGCGTGTGGTCTCGTTCCGTTTCGCTCCCTACTTCCAGTCTTCAGCCTCCCGTGGCGTCCTCCTGATTAATGGCTGTTATTATGAGTTGTCAAGTGTCATTTAAATTAGGAGTGATTCTGATTTACGTTTACGCTGTTTACACGTCACGCTTGTAGTGCGGTGATTCTGGCCATAGTCAACTCCTGTTATTGTGGATGAACTGTAGGTGTCATAGAATTAAAACCGAGATTAAGAATAATGTCGGTACCGGGCCTGAGAGAGACAACAGAGAGTTTGATCATACATGACATATTGGTTACACATAAAGCATGGATCATGTCTTCTCCTGCGCATCCCCAGAACACAAGCTGCTGGTTATTGGACCAACAGAGCCATGGTCAGTGAGGGAGAAGCTGTGTTTAGCCACATCTGTCATGAAGAGTGGAGACCAGAACTGGTACTGGTTTATTTATTTATTTATTTTATTATTATTTGATTGTTTTTTATTGTGCATTTACTTGTAAATCTCAGAGTTATGAAACAGTCACACATTTACGCTGCCATTTGTAGAGTGAACATATTCTCATCCAGTTTTAAAAAAGGAGGGATGTTACATAAAATCCCACTTTAAATTAGAAGGTAATTTTTTATATTTCAAATCTAAATTCAATTGAGTACACTATAAAGACAACTGTGAAGAAAGTTACATTGATACCTTTTCTTACAACTTCAGTTTCCCAGCTGTCCAGGTTTCTGTTGCTGTACTTGGTGCGTCATGAGAAAGGTGCACTTAATTGTTGCACAGATGTGCATGAACATCTGCAAATTTGTGCAATTGTGTGTCACGAAAATGCCAGACTATTTACTCACAATGATTTTTTTTCTGTGATTGTCTTAATTTTATTTGTGAATTGAGACCTTCCAGGATGACAGTTCATTCATTCATTCATTCAATCATAAGTCTCATCTTCAGCATTTTTTATGAATCCGGGTCAGGGGTTATGCTGGATCCTAGCACGCCTGACTACGGGTGAGAGGTGGGGTACACCCTGGACAAGCAAGTCACCAGTTCATTGCAGGACCCTGTTCATTGTCAATGATGATATCACCTGTTACCAATAACCAATAAACTGTTATCAATTATCCTCTGAAGTCATCCAATTACACACTTTTGAGCATTCCCAGTCTTTTGTTGTCCTTGTTTCAAATAATAATAATGATAAACATATATTTTGATTGATGTCATACAATACTATTGTATTACTGGTTATAATTGAACAGAATATCCTAAAGGACATCTGGACTGTAGATATGACTCTTGTTACTGCCCCTAACAGGGTTTTTATCTCCTTTTTAGGTCTTGCTGTTTTCCTCACACTCTTGTCATACATACCCATAAGATTAAATAACCATAATTTACAATGGAATCTACACTGTGATGGCCTGACATACTACTCCACAATGTTTCCTACTGCATGCTGGCTTTAAGTTGCATATATTTTGCAGAATAAATATGGACATACTAGGTTCAGAAGAAATTAAACTTAATTTAATTAAGACTTGGATTGTCTTCATTTCTGCAGGGTATCAGTCAGTCGAGCCATTAAGCCATTTGCAGAATCCGGGCGACCACCTGACTGGTTCTCACAAAAGGTACGGTACAATTCAGGTTGACATTTGTAGAACACAAAAGCCCCGTTTGTGACATGTGCAGCATGTTTACCCAATTCTTTTTGTCATCACTAACCTGCCCTTGACTCTCGTTTGGCTCTAATTTAGCATTGTGCCTCCAAGTACTCCGAGCTCCTGGAAACAACAGAAACCCCAAAGTGAGCTAATACGTGGCCAATATATCTAAAGTTTTGTACTGTTTAACAAATGCTTTGACAAATGCATTGATGGTGTATCAGAGTACACGGCTGAATGAACAATAATAACTAAGAATGTACTTAACTTCAGGAGGAAGCGTGGTGAAAAAGGAGACGGAACTGAGACAATAGAGGATCTGATAGTACGGAGGCTGACCACTGACAGGATTGAAGAACTTAACAAGTTGATTAAAGAGACGAAGGAGAAGCACAGGTGCAGAGGCATCACCTCTAAAAGCATGAACACAAATAACCAGAAAATAGCCAGTATCTGTGTTAATATCGGTTGATGTGTCACTTTTTTCACAGGAAGCTGAAGAGGGAGGCTGAACTGATTCAAGCAGGACATCTAGATTCCAAATTAGAAAAGTTATGGGAAGAAACTCTGCAGTAAGATGCTGGAAATGTATAATCTGATCTGTTTTCCTATTATAAATCTCTTTTTGTAAAGTTTAGAATGATCATATGTCTTTTAGGAGGAAGAAGCTGGAAGAGGAGGAAGCAGAGCTGAAAAGAAAAAACACAGATGCTGCCTATCAGGGTATCTCCTCCTTATTTAAGGGGTGTTTTGGGTAAAATATGTAATTATATCTTAATATGCTCCACACATTATATACAAAACATTATCATCTGTAGAAGTGATTGAAAATGAAAAAAAGAATAACTTGTCCATGTCTTATTTGTTTAACCTAAACTTTTTTTATTTCTGTTCAGAGCCTCCAAAATCTATTTATTTAAAACCATTTAATTCATTTCAGATAATATTCTTAGGCTCAGCTCAACATTGCTAGTTTTGGTCAATTTGATCTCCCAGCCTCAGATGGTTTTAGTCAGATTCGGTAATTTATTCTCGTGAGCAGGACAATATGCATACAGTTAGCTTGTTATCACACCGTGGTATAAATGATAAAGTAGTCAGAGGGAATATGATCACTTGTATTTATGTCCTTGTCTCAAACAAAGTGGAATGTTTTTTCAGGAATCTTTCTGCATACAACAAACAATTCCTGAAATGGTGTTTTTTTGGTATTTAGAAGGATTTTCGTTTGAATATTTTGCAATTTTTGCAGTTATATGTTGTTACACTCATTTGTGAGTAGGATTGATCTTAAATGAATGTTAACAGAACATAAAATTCCTAAAATTTAATGTACATATCTCTCACATACAAGAAAAGTTTTTTTTTTTTATATTATAGTTACTAAAACTATGCAAAATACAAAAATTACACTAACAAGCAGTTTAAAATACAATCCGTCTAGGTGACATTCTTCACTCAGATGCAATGTTCAGTATTTCATGTTGTAGACTGTTATATTAGCTTCTGCAGATCTCCGGTGATAGCGTGTCTGACTATAAACAGGATAATAATCCAGTAGTGGAAGTTAAATATCATCTTTTGTATGACTGATAAGAAAATCTCTCTGTGGCACCTCCCTCTTCCAGCCAGGCAGGTGGCAAAGAACGCATCTAAGCAAATGTCAGGCATCACCATCCGTTCCCCCTCAGACTGCTCCCTGAGCCAGGAGTTCAGGCCAGGTGAGCCACTGGAGTGCTTGACGCTGGATCTTGCTTCGGCTAAGAATGTAAGTCACTGAATATTATAAAAGGTCTGCACTCCTTTCCTTTAATCACATGAATGTCTTGCGGCATAAAAAATACTGATAATTATAGGAAATGTAAAGCTTATGTTAAAAATCCAAATAGAGTTTTAAACTTTGAGATGTACCTTAAAGTAATACATGTGAGCATAAAAACTGACTTGAATAACATGATCTTTGTTAATTATCTTCCAAAAATGGTTTTAATATTCCCTACCATCCCGAGAAACGCCTTAATAGAAGAGTTGACTGTGCATTTATCACTGAAAGTGTTATGAAACATGATTTCATGGGCGTCGTCCCCCCCCCCCCCTCTCTATCTGCAGCATTCAGGATCGGTCGTCAGGTTAATGACAATCTCTGCGCCCCTTGATCCTGGTAAGGATAACTTAAACCACGTTTCACTTCTGGATGACCCCACCCAGAAGAAGCTCCTGGTCCAGAAAGCCACACCATCGCCATCCCCACTCCTGTCCGAGTTACTGAAGAAGGGTAATATTTT
The DNA here is from genome assembly GCA_013358685.1 of Antennarius maculatus. Classification (NCBI taxonomy): domain Eukaryota; kingdom Metazoa; phylum Chordata; class Actinopteri; order Lophiiformes; family Antennariidae; genus Antennarius; species Antennarius maculatus. Next base: position 19,027,327 of record CM023617.1, on the reverse strand, counting down.
GGCCACAAATTTCAAATTGGTATGTACCAAGTCTTGCAGTTAATGTGTCTGCGGGACAGCATGTCTTTATTTCACTTTGTGATTAGTTAAAATGCACCAATATCAATACCAGGTCCCTGATGTACACCATTTACATGAGGAGACTTGGTAGACAGACATCACATACGTGTCACTTTGTGGCACAATGCTAAGTGTTATAGTCGATAAATCAATTTTGGAAGTTTCTAGACATTTTGTTAATCCTGAAAACATCCAGCCCTCAAAAATCTGTCAGTTAACAGTTCACATATGACTCAATTTGTTTTACCTTGGCAGTTTTCACTTCAAGGCTTTATGAAGTATAAATTAGTTCCATTCCGTCTCAGACCAAAGTTCTCCAGCAGTGATTACTGAGTAGTGGCTGTCTAGAAATATCCACTTGTTTTATTTGCTATTTCCTCCTGTTGAGTTCTGTTGTTTATCTTTTAGTTCTTCTTAAAGTTTCCTCCACACATTCTTCTGCTAACATTTCTGCTCTAACCTGTGATGCCACCTGTAGGCTGTAAATTAATTTATAATATAAGCACAGATGGGTCCCAATCAGATGTTTATATGGATTTGTATGTATGAAATGAACATCAGTGTAACAAATTGTGTGGGAATCATCAATTTAGAAGTGTAGAGGTTGATACATAAATGTTGTCACGTGACGTGGAGTTTTATGAACCATAAAACAGATTTTTATTTACTGTTTCTCAGCTTGGGGAGGGGGAGCTGTCCACTGTCAACGCCACAGGAGGACATGACGTGCAGCTCAGTCCACCTGGTCAGCTTCTCTCCCAGGCAGCAGGTACAGACGACTGCATGGCGTTCAGGCTTCTTCACACTGAGCTACAGAAATTTAAAGTTAAAAATAGAAAGTCCAACAGCACATGCCTCCACAAACACCATTACCATTACAATTGGAGCAAAATGGCAATAGTTTCCAGACTAAACCGAATAAAAGCCTAATGTAAACAGTCATCAGAGACCTGTCTATTTACATAGAAAACAAGATTTCATTGAAAGGTAGTAGAACAGGTCTTACATTAAACTTCTAAATAGTTAGTCATTCAAATACTTCTTGATATTTTGCTTTAAATAGTAAATGACATAGAGAAAATAAGTCATCATTCGTAAATCTAAGCAGACTAAATATTCTTGATCTTTTTTAAATGATGCCATTATCATATTTTACAAATCACAAAGTCTTACAATACAAACTATGATTGTTAACTCAATCATACTCACATCCAGATACGTTATTGTAATCGATCAAAACATTTTTTTAAGCTATTTTGAACATAGTCAGACAGACGGACAGAGAAAAGCAATTTCAGGTGTAGAGATGACAGAGAAAGATTCAGAATATCATTGAGTTCATGACAAAAATTGTGTCCACTTCTCCAATAAAGGAGAAGTGGATCGTTTTAGTGGGATTGATTATATTTGCTTGTTTTCCTTGTGTTAGCTGTGTGCTCACACAGGATTTACAGCTGCTAATCTCAAAGCTGCATTGTCCGCTCACTGTTAATGTGAATGCTTGAACGGCAGGTGCCCCCATGCTCTCTCGCCTCCTGGAGCCGGGTCCCACCCAGATCCCTCCCCCGTTAGATCTCGTGGTCTGTACAGACTCCCCATCCATCGCTCGTCTCTCCGCTGCCACGCCTGTTTCTGTCGACTCTGCTGCCTCAGCACACACAGGTTGGTCCACATCTGTCAAAAGCACTCAACACATCAAACACAAGCTTGACCTTATATTCTTCATATCAGACTCTACGTTTGTCAACCAACAGGTTTTATTACAGTTTAATTACAGTACAAACAGAAAATGCATGAATTTACTTATTTTGATACTGCTGCTCGTTTAAATTTGTATCTTATCTGTTTGCAGAGGTGCAGATAGATGTCTCTGCAGAGGATAAGGTGTCAGAGCTCAGTGAGGAGGATGGACCTGCGTCCTACATGGGAGATGAGCTGGACCTAAAGACAGTGGGAGACATTATTGCCATCATTGAGGACAAAGTATGAAAAAGACAAATGGTTTCAAATACGTTTGCAGCACTACTGACAATACCTGAACAAAAGTAACTGTAATGCCTGCGTGGGATTTTAAAGGAGTGTATTTCCTCTTGAGTCACGACAACGTTCGCCTCACGTGCTGAATTCTATGGGAATAACAAATGTGAAATAAAGCTTAATATTTACTCACTAGTGTCTTATTTCTTCGTCTACAGGCAGATGAGACTGTGGAGGCTTTGGATGCAGCGGCAGTCGAGGCTGCTCTGTTACTGTGTGAAGAGAACGGCCACGCTTTTTCCAGTGCCTGTGGGCCCTTCCAGCCCCACGAGTCTCACCCCTCAGTGCCCACAGGGGTCACTCAGTCCTTGCCGTCCCCGTCTCTTCACAGCAGCTTGGAGGGGAAGACAGAAACGTGTGACGTTCAGGGTAGGACTTCGGCCTCACTCTCCTCTTTGTGCAATAGCGGAGAAAACTGTCTTGCGGCATACTCCACGGGACTGAGGAACCTCATCCCCACCCCCTCATCTTCCTGCGACTTGAAGAGCTTGCATCACTGCCACTCTGGAATACCTCCACAGCCTGAGGCAATGAGACTGGACACCAGAGGGATGGTGCATCAGACCTATGTCACCATCCAATGTGAGAGTAAGAAATGGGAACGGCAAAGATCAGAGGAACCCCATGGAGGTACAGTATGCACACCCTCGCAAAAAGACTGGAATTCCCTTGCTGCATAACATGAAGTTGGCCTGCAGCTTTTTATTTTACATTTTCATCTAATTATTAATCTTTTCTGTCCCGGCAGACTCAGTATTAAAAGTTAACCCACCGACAGGAAGACAATCCAAGGTATAACATCCAGCGGAGCGAACGCGATGCTTGTTAATGGTGTCATAAAATGCAGATGCATAGCTCTACGGTTCTTTTCTATCTTTCTTCTTTGCTGGACACGAAGGCAGTGGATGGAACAAGTGTTGGACGAGGAAAGACTCCCTCAGGGATTAAAGTGCACAGCGAGGTCAATGGTTTAGAGGAATGTGGAGAAGAAGAGGGTGACACGATGGAGAGATTTTCTTCCGAGCCAGATGGGGAGGATCGGTTTAGCCCCCAAGCAGCTTCCATATCTCTGCAGCTCCACACGAATGCAGACTCCATCCCCAGCAGCCCCGCCTCGTCACAGTTGTGAGTGAGACACTTTCAGATAAATACAGCAAATGAATGAAATCATTAAAGAGAAAGCAGTGAAGTTTTCTCACAGATTGTGATGAGATGAGACAGCTGGTTTTCATTTTCATCAGCTGGCAAAATGTGTTTCTCACAGATTCGGCTGTAGATCAGGTTCTGCTTGATAAAACTTTCCTTCTCATCTGTTCTATTTACAGTGTAAATTTTACATTGTCGTCATCCTTACCTGTTATGTTTGTACAGTTCAATGTGTAGTGAAGACCTTGAAGCTCTACAGGCTCATAAGATCTGGAAGAAAGCCATAATGCTGGTGTGGCGGGCAGCAGCCAATCACAGGTCAGACTGTGACTCCTAACAATAATACCAGTCACTGATGCTCAGAGGGTTGTCTTGTGTTATTATTGAAACAAGTAATTAATGTGGAACTGTTGCAGGTATGCAAATGTGTTTCTGCAGCCAGTAACAGAGGAAATTGCCCCTGGGTACCACAGTATTGTGCACAGGTAAGCGTATCATTTGTTTCACGTGTTCTACTTTATATAACTATATTCACAGCTCATCCGTCACACAGACTCCCTCATTGCCTTCGGTCCTTTAGGCCCATGGACCTGGCCACCATAAAGAAGAACATTGAGACGGGTCTGATCCGAACCACCGCCGAGTTCCAGAGAGAAATCATGCTGATGTTTCAGAACGCAGTCATGTACAACAGCCTGGATCATGACGTGTACCACATGGCCGTGGAGATGCAGCGTGACGTCCTCGAGCAGATCCAGCAGTTTCTAGCCACGCAGCTCATCATGGAGACGTCAGAGACTGGCATCACCGCCAAGAGCCTGAGGGGCCGTGAAAACACACACAAACAGGATTCCACTGACAAGGTGCTTCACTAGACATTTGTCAAAAGCAGAGAGTACAGAAAAAGAGACAACAGGTTGATTTAAGGGTAGAAGACAGAAGTGAAGTTCAGACGTCAACACTTTAGTTACATCTGATATTGAACTAGTTATAAATAAGATAGAAAGCTGACTTTGACAAAAAGACGACTTGTTGTTCACTTTGGTGGAGGTGAGACGAGACTTAAACAACTTTTTTGTGTTTTGAAAAATGGTAAGCCACATAAAAGCATCTGAGGTGAAACTAGTGCTTGTTTTGGGACAAGTGAAGAAGCACAACTTCATCCATCTCCCTGCTACCTAAAACCTCTCTACAGAGAACACAGCAGTCCCGTTCCATCTGAAAGGTGTGTGAAGCACTGGAAATGCTGAAGGCGGACCTCCGTCTGTGATTCCGTGAACAACACGCTCATGCGAAAGAAATCCATCTTTTCCAGAACCCTTTTGTTTCCGACATCGATGAGCCTAGCCTTCTTATCAGTTTGAGTCGGCCGAGTTACAGAACTGTGATGTTCTGAAAGACGCACTCGAGCACGACAGTCTCACTGACCTCGATCAAATTTTGTGCGGCGGCTCTGATGTAGATCATTCTTCTCTTACAGGACTCTGTCTCCATGTCCTCTCCTGCCTTCCTCCTTTCTCTTTTTGTAAGTTCTTTCTTTCCTTCCTTGTTGTGGATTTGTTTGTGAAGCACTGGTGTCAGTTCAGTGTCCAGTCTGGTCTAATGGATTTGGGTTTCCCTGTCTTTCTCTGCAGGATGGTGGCACCAGGGGGCGCCGTTGTGCCATAGAAGCTGACCTCAAGATGAAGAAATGAACGTGTGAAAACAATTTGACATTTTCCCCTTGTTGAAGTGAAAGATGTGATACCATATGACTGAATTTATTCTCTGTCATTTGCACAGGTCCTTACCTTTAAAAGTGTGTACTGTAACCCTCACCTGCGCTCTATATTAAATGTGTACTGTGTTGTGGAGAAGCTCATTTCTTCTGAGACAACCTTGCAGACATGGATTACATATTGTGTAATCCCGGATTACTAGAATGGCAAGGTCAAATATAAACTCGTCTGCAGATGAGGAAGTCTTAACCTGCTCTCAAATACATCAGGTGATAGAAATGAAGGTAAAAGTTATTGCTAGCGTACAAACTGGCTGAAAAGCATGGTGGACAAAAATGCTTGACAGGTGAAAAAATGGAAAACCAAAAGCCAAATTTTCTGATCAACCCAACATTTCTGACTGGAGTAGCATGGAACTTTAAAATGTTTTCATTGCTGGTATGAAATCAGATGAGTTTCTCTTATGATTTCTGATTTGATAAACTTTTCACGTTATTTTTATGTATGACCCTGGTCTGTGATTGTTGTCTGTGCTACACTTCCTGTGAAACAGTGCCCACATGCGTATTCTGAGTCACTTTCAGTATTTTCTGAGAAAACGTTCAGTTAACTCTCATATATTTTACACTTAACAAGAGCCCCAACCCACTAATGTCACCAAGACCAACACTAAACACTGCAGTAACCATCACTTATTTACTAACCTTGTCTCACTGAAATGTAATCTGGTAAAGAGCAGTCAGATGAAACGATGGGGGTCTGGGGGATTGTATGGAAAAAGAAAACCTGATATTCCTATGAAGCAATTTAAGAGTGTTTTTCATACCTTACTTACTTTTATTAAACAAAGCTCTGCTCTGCCGAACTCATGACACTGACGTTAAAATTTCTAAATCAGGGAAGTGGTTTTCTCAGGAATGGGTTCAGGAAGCAGTGGCAACTGTCAAACAACGTGTCCTTTTTTTGTTGGGTTTATATGGGAATGACAGTCGTCCTGAAGAGTCCCATCATGATGTGGGACCAGTGATGATTACTTTTTTTTTTTTGCAAGCTTTGTTCAGTTTGTGTTCAGTGTTACAGATTAGCATGTTCAATAAAGCGTTTCTATAGCTTTTACTCAGCCTGAGACAACTTTTTTTAAAAGATGCCACATTGCCTGTATCAACTTATTATTTATGTTTCCATCAGAAAGTGTTCATTTGTTAGACTGATTGTAACAGAAGATGTATTAAAAACTGAGAGATGATCAGTAGTCCAGTTTGAGATTATAAGCCTATATAAATTGAAAGCCTTGGCTAAATGTACCACTCTCCTAAAGCACGATGTGTGGCCTGCAGTTAGCATTTGCGAGCTAACATTCGGAGTTAAACCAAAAAAATCAATAAATCACATGGGGCGGCATCATCTTGTGGTTACATGTTTAATTTTCTGCTTTTCTTGGCTGAAAACATGTGGCTCAAGTGTCCTACCACACTGACTGGTACTGCATCACAGTAAAAGTTGGAGAATATTGTGAATTACAGTGTGGACCTGAATATTCTAACGATTTAACATGTCAGTTATTATGAAGGAGTGTTCACACAAAAAAAAATATTTAACAAATCAAACGCTCACTGGGGTGCATGCAACAGGACGTGGAACACAAGATTAAATAGAAAATTAAAAAGTGCTTTTGATGAACCTGAAAGTTTTACAAATATGAAAACGGCTAAGGCAGTTTGGCAGTCTTAATGCACAACAGCAATTATCAATATCTGTATTGGATGTGAATGATTTGGGATTGACAAAGATAATTCCACAACCTTAGCATCCTATCAAAAAAAAGATCCGCTTGCTGGTTTCTCTGTGACAGATCTTTACTCACGTTCACAGATATTTCAAAGAATTTTTGAACTTTTAAACACATTTTGTTTGAAGTGAAAACAGGTTTTTATAAAGAATCATTGTAAATTAAATGAAAGTGTTGTCTGACAGCAAAGTTCCTCCAGCTTGTGGATGGTTTAAGATGTAGAAGGTGCTGAATGATGGTTAAGCTGTGGATACCTTGCATATACAGCAACAGCATGCTGGACTGTGACTGGGTTATTTTTGGTTTAGGTGGACTCTTTGCTAGTAACGACTAATATGTAAAAAATATAACTTTTTGAAACATGAAAGTCATTCCTTGAATTTAAACCTCTAACATACCTGCAGAGAAAACACCAGTTCCTCCCTCCCTGACGCTTATCGACCAATCAGCCGTGGATGCAGGGATTGGAAAGCTTTAAAGGAAAAAAACTCCTTTTTTTGGCAACTAAAATCTTTTTTTTCAGTTGAAACATTAATAAGAAAAATACTGTGATTAACATTTTACACTACTTTGCCTCATCTCGCTGCAGTGCCAGAGATCAGATTGCCTGATTCCCCATAGTAAAATTGTCTAATAAATAAAAAGGTCCTTTCATTACACAGTGCATAAAATCTAAGATCTGTCAAAACACTAGTGTTTTTAAATGTAGTTAACTTCCATGATTATTAAATAAATAAACCTAAAATTTCAGCAGGGACACAAAAACATCCAAAAAATAAATACAGGTGAAGAAAAACAAAACAAAAACAAACCTAAACATGTATGTGTGAACATACGAATGCCTTCATAACCCCAAAGGGACACCTATTAAGTCATGCCATTTCTATAAGAAAGTTCATATTCTCTGAGACAAACACGCTGCCACAGTGAGTTTGCACTGCAACCACAACCGTTTCCGGATTTGCAGCGAACATGCAACTCTTGATTTCTACCATCGAAGAGGAGGGAAGGCACGTTGTTTCCAGTAGCGTGATCTCCCACTGGCTGCGCTGTACCTTAAAGGAATTTCTTTACAAAGTGGCCAGACTACAGGACAAATTACAGGCTGGACTTCAGTAAAATATTGTAAAGTCTGTAAAGAAAACCCGCGTTCTCCTCTTCATCAGTCTTCATTTGCCTCTCTGACGGCTGACCAATCGATGCAGCTTCTCACAGTTGTCCAGCCTCATCGACTCTGCCTTCTGCTTTAAGCGCTCGTCGCGGTACAGCTGTCCGAGGTTCGCCAAGTCCGATTCTGAAAAACGAGGAAAAAAAGAAAAGAAAAAGTGAAGACGCATCGCAGCTACTCGTAATATCCCCATACATTTCAAGGAATAGTTCAACTTCAATTAAGTTCTTCACTATCCTGTCTTGCTTTGCTTAAATCTGCCTTTTCGTATCAGAACACCTTACATCTTGTTTGGTATCAGCCTAGCTGACACCCCAAATCAGTTGAACTGAACTTACTTTGCTGTTTCTCTTTCCAGCAGCTGTTCTGCAGATATTCTATGTAGTCGTTCTCGATGGTTTTCTCCAACTCGTCCAGCGCGGCTCCGCGGTATTCCTTCTCAAAACTTTTATCCACATAGTACGGTACGCCCATGTGCTGCGTTTCCCTCGACACCACGAGTCCCATGGCCCTAAAACCCAAAAACATTGCAAAAATATATTGTATGGTGAGTCTATGGTGTCATCCAGTGTGAACCCAGGACGTGATTAAATGTCACTGGGGTGCGGTTATTGGTTAGCCAGACTCACGGTTTATAGAAGAGACTGTAGGGCGGGTTAGTGGCCATCATCTGAGTAAACACTGATATGAGGATTAGCACCAGCACAGGGAGAAGCTGCAGGAAAGCTGTGAAGGTGTTCTGAGGAAAGATGACATCAGCACAGATTACAAAAGCATTCAGTAACACATGTCGGCCATATTTATACAGTCGTGCAACGTCTGAAGAAAACCTTCATCTTCAATGCAATAAATGCGTTAGTTAAGAAGGAAATAAATATAAATAGTCCTCAAAATACAAACACTCGGTGAAGTAAAAGCAAAGGCTAGTGAAGATAGTGATAGGGGTGAAGTGTCTGATGACAACTCTGACTGACCACAATAACTCCTCACTCCTCTTCCTTCACTCTAAAGGTAAGCTACATGCTACATGCTACAGTACCGTACATTGGATCATCAGCATCAACAGCTGACTGTGTTGTTGGATGGGCTTAAAAAATGGGTGTAGAGTTCCTTGAATTGTTTTTTTCGTCTTCTCCTCGTGGGTTAAATTATAATTTAATTTACTGTAAACTAATCTGAATTCAAAACAAACACGAATGGTACTTTCGTATTTAGAGAAGTAATAACAATTAAAAGAGCACAAATGGTGAGTGTAGATTGAAATGTAATAAATAACAAACACTTCAACTTATGTACAACCTCTTGGAACCAATTGTGTTCGTATGTTGAGGACTACCTGTAAATGAAATGAAATTAAACATGGGGAAAGGCCACAGATGAATCACATCACTCATAATCTCAGGTGCACGTTGTTAGAATAATGCTTTATTTCCTTGAAAGTATCAGAGAGTGATCAGGTGATTGCTCGATCGAGATTTCTCTTAGTGTTTTGTGAGTCACTGACCTGACTCTGGTTGTCCTCCACCACCTCCTCACGCCTCTCATACGCACGGCGGCGACGAGGCTGATAGAACTGAGAGTAGGAGGCTCCCTGGTTTGTGTACACATGGACATTTCCTGGAGAGAGACAGAGATACACACAATTCTGTCGAATCAACACTTCCACAATTGAAATAATCTCGTCTGTGAGAAAATTGATGGATGGAGGGAAAGATATACCGAGTGTAGCTGACATAATTGTGAAATAGTTTCTCCTCTTAATTACCTTCAAAAATATACGATTTATACAACTTACAATATATATATATATATATATATATATATATATATATATATATATATATAATGTATACAATATACAACTTATATATGGTTAGTTAATGTGTTACAGAGTCAATTATGTAGAGTAAACTAGAATCAGACAGCGAGACAGCTAGATGTCAACGTCCTGATGGGGTCTTCATCAGCGTAACCCCTCTCTTGACCTCCTGTCACAAAGTAACACTTCATGCAAGCAGCCTCTCAAACACAAACCTGTGGGGAACCTTCCTCCAAAGAAGATGTTGAAGAGTTCCTCAGGGGAAATATCGGCCTCAAAGTCTCTGTGGAAGCTTCGGTAGTGTCCGTGGCGGCTGTAACCGGAGGGCTGGGAGACATTCTGAGCTGCAGACGCGTCTCCGTACTGATCGTACTGCTGCCTCTTCTCAGGGTTGCTCAGCACCGCGTAAGCGTTGCCTATCGCTGTTTGAGAGAGAAGGGTTTTCATAATCTGCTGCAAGGAATCCTTAAAAGGAAAATATACTGAACTGTTCCATGTTAATGAATGTTACGGCCAAGGTTATATTTAAGTGTTTCAGTTCCTGAGTCTGTAGAAAATGCAGTAGGATATGATCCAGATTTTCAAACGTTAGTTGGCCGTGTCTAACTTCGTCTCTGGTTGGACATCCAGATAAAATGTGGAAATTGTTTGAATAATCTTACTTAAGTTGCGCTTTTTACTGTAGATGAACAGCTTAGTTGTCTTCTTCTGTTCATTTTATCCCACATATCTCACCATCTGCACCTCACCCCCTTCACCCCCACCAGCATGTTCCTGATCCTCCCATTTGTGTACCTTTGAAAGCGTCTGTCGCTCCAGGAGCAAAGTTCTTGTCGGGGTGAAATTTAAGAGCCAACTTCCTGTACGCCTTCTTCAAATCTTCATCGCTGGCGTCTTTAGAGACACCAAGGATTTCATAAAAGTCCTTGCAATTCTTTATCCTGCAATAAAAATTTTTAAAAAAAATCATATTAGATGTCAGAGCACAAACCTGAGCTTCCACGCCGAGGGAGGAACTGTCTATCAATCCAGTGAGGTTATTGTGTACACTCATCACACGGTAATTTGATTTCATGTGTGAGTGATGGTGTGAATAATTACACTCCGAAAAGAGCTGGTGGTCCCTGTCACCACCACCACCGTGTGAATGTTTGTGTGAAAAGGTGAATGCTGACTAGTGTTGGAAACACCTTGAGTAATCAGAGTGAGAAAGCACTATATAAGAACAAGAAGTCCTCAAGATACAAGCACCCAACTTACAAATATTTGTAGATACAAACAACACACACCACAATATGATTACAGTAATTCTCCATTCTACCGATGACGTGTTTCTTGTTGCTTTTTCTAGCTTGGGAGTTTCAATTTACCAAAAATGTATCGTGTGTTAGCGAATGTAGCCGCAAGAGGGCACAAGCCAGTGTCTTATTGTGCCGGTCCCAAGCCCGGATAAATACAGAGGGTTGCGTCAGGAAGGGCATCCGGCGTAAAACTTTTGCCAAATCAAAGATGCGAATCAAACATATGACTTCCATACCGGATCGGTCGAGGCCCGGGTTAACAACGACCGCCATCGGCGCTGTTGACCTACAGGGCGCCGGTGGAAATTGGATTACTGTTGGTCGAAGAAGGAGAGGAGGAAAGTGCGTTCGCACGAAGAAACAGAAGAGGAGCGCCAAGAGTATAGGACTAAGAGTAGGGACGTTGAATGTTGGAACTATGACAGGAAAAGGTAGAGAGTTGGTCGACATGATGCAGAGGAGGAAGGTAGACATACTGTGTGTCCAGGAGACCAGGTGGAAAGGTAGCAAGGCTAGAAGTTTAGGAGCAGGGTTCAAGTTGTTCTATCATGGTGTAGATAGAAAGAGAAATGGAGTAGGAGTTATCTTGAAGGAGGAGTTTGTTAGGAATGTCCTGGAGGTAAAAAGAGTGTCAGATAGAGTGATGAGTCTGAAGCTAGAAATAGAAGGTGTGATGTTCAATGTTGTTAGTGGGTATGCCCCACAGGTAGGATGTGAGCTGGAGGAGAAGGAGAAATTCTGGTTGGACTTTGATGAAGTGATGCAGAGCATACCTAGAAGTGAGAGAGTTGTCATCGGTGCAGACTTCAATGGACATGTTGGTGCAGGTAACAGAGGTGATGAGGAGGTGATGGGCAGGTTTGGTATCCAGGAGAGGAACGCAGAAGGACAGATGGTAGTTGACTTTGCAAAAAGGATGGAAATGGCTGTAGTGAATACTTTCTTCCAGAAGAGGCAGGAACATAGGGTGACCTATAAGAGTGGTGGTAGGAGCACACAGGTAGACTACATCTTGTGTAGACGATGTAACCTGAAGGAGATCAGTGACTGCAAAGTAGTGGTAGGCGAGAGTGTAGCCAAACAGCATAGAATGGTGGTGTGTAGGATGACTCTGGTGGTGAGGAAGATGAAGAGGACAAAGACAGAGCAGAAGACGAAATGGTGGAAGCTAAAAAAGGAAGAGTGTTGCATGACCTTTAGGAAGGAGTTAAGACAGGCTCTGGGTGGTCAGGAGGTGCTTCCAGATGACTGGACAACTACAGCTAATGTGATCAGGGAGACAGGTAGGAGAGTATTTGGTGTGTCATCTGGAAGGAAAGTAGATAAGGAGACTTGGTGGTGGAATGAGGAGGTACAGGAGTGTATACAAAGAAAGAGGTTAGCTAAGAAGAAGTGGGACACTGAGAGGACTGAGGAGAGTAGACAGGAGTACAGGGAGATACAGCGTAAGGTGAAGGTAGAGGTAGCAAAGGCCAAACAAGAAGCTTATGATGACTTGTATGCTAGATTGGACAGTAAGGAGGGAGAGACTGATCTATACAGGCTGGCAAGACAGAGAGATAGAGATGGGAAGGACGTGCAGCAGATTAGGGTGATTAAGGATAGGGATGGAAGTCTATTGACAGGTGCCAGCAGTGTGATGGGAAGATGGAAAGAGTACTTTGAGGAGTTGATGAACGTGGAAAATGAGAGAGAACAAAGACTAGAAGAGGTGACTGTTGTGGACCAGGATGTAGCAAAGATTAGCCAGGATGAAGTGAGGAGAGCACTGAAGAGGATGAAGAGTGGAAAGGCAGTCGGTCCTGATGATATACCTGTAGAGGTTTGGAAGTGTCTAGGAGAGGTGGCAGTAGAGTTTCTGACTGGGTTGTTCAACAGGATCTTAGATAGTGAGAAGATGCCTGAGGAGTGGAGGAGAAGTGTACTGGTGCCCATTTTTAAGAACAAGGGAGATGTGCAGAGTTGTGGCAACTACAGAGGAATAAAGCTGATGAGCCATACAATGAAGTTATGGGAAAGAGTAGTGGAAGCTAGACTAAGGGCAGAAGTGAGCATTTGTGAGCAGCAGTATGGTTTCATGCCAAAAAAGAGTACTACAGATGCAGTATTTGCTTTGAGGATGTTGATAGAGAAGTACAGAGAAGGCCAGAGGGAGCTGCATTGTGTTTTTGTAGATCTGGAGAAAGCTTATGACAGGGTGCCCAGAGAGGAACTGTGGTATTGTATGAGGAAGTCTGGAGTGTCAGAGAAGTATGTTAGAGCGGTGCAGGACATGTATGAGGACTGTAAGACAGTGGTGAGGTGTGCTGTAGGTGTGACAGAGGAGTTCAAGGTGGAGGTGGGACTGCATCAGGGATCAGCTCTGAGCCCCTTCTTGTTCGCTATGGTGATGGACAGGCTGACAGACGAGGTTAGACAGGAATCTCCATGGACTATGATGTTTGCAGATGACATTGTGATCTGCAGTGAGAGTAGGGAAGAGGTGGAGGAGAAGCTAGAGAGGTGGAGGTTTGTCCTGGAAAGGAGAGGAATGAAGGTTAGCCGCAGTAAGACAGAGTACATGTGTGTGAATGAGAGGGACCCAAGTGGAAGAGTGAGGTTACAGGGAGAAGAGATCAAGAAGGTGGAGGATTTTAAGTACTTGGGGTCAACAGTCCAGAGCAATGGAGAGTGGGGAAAAGAGGTGAAGAAGCGTGTCCAGGCAGGATGGAATGGGTGGAGAAAAGTGTCAGGTGTGATGTGTGATAGAAGAGTTTCAGCTAAAATGAAAGGAAAGGTGTACAAAACTGTGGTGAGACCAGCGATGTTGTTTGGTCTAGAGACAGTGTCACTGAGGAAAAGACAGGAGGCAGAGCTGGAGGTAGCAGAGATGAAGATGCTGAGGTTCTCTCTGGGAGTGACCAGGAAGGATAGGATCAGGAATGAGTACATCAGAGGGACAGCACATGTTAGAGGTTTTGGAGATAAAGTCAGAGAGGCCAGACTGAGATGGTTTGGACATGTCCAGAGGAGAGATAGTGAATATATTGGTAGAAGGATGCTGAGTTTTGAACTGCCAGGCAGGAGGCCTAGAGGAAGACCAAAGAGGAGGTTTATGGATGTAGTGAAAGAGGACATGAAGGTAGTTGGTGTGAGAGAAGAGGATGCAGAAGACAGGGTTAGATGGAGGCGGTTGATTCGCTGTGGCGACCCCTGAAGGGAAAAGCCAAAAGGAAAAGAAGAAGAAGTATCGTGTGTTAGCGGATGCTGTCAGCCAATAGCATGCGCGTACGTTATCACATGACTGTCTACTAAAAATCCATGACGTATTGAAGCCGTGTATCTTGAAGCGCGAATAAGTGAGGGATTACTTTACAGTATTTTATTTTATTATGTGTCGTTTTTATGTCCTGTTACTGTTTGTGGTGAGTCTTAGGGGATGATACTTTAGTATTTAGAGTAGTAATGACATTTAAATGACATCAACTGGTGATTACAGATTGAAACTGAACAAGTAACGACTTACAAAGAATTCAGCTTCTGTACAGCCTCTCAGAACCCGTTGTGTTAGTAGGTTGAGGACTACCTGCACAGTCGAGTAACCATTTACATGTGTTACCAGCACAGCCCTTACATTTGCATTCCTTGGTGTGATATTTACTCAGTACATGTCACACAAATAAAGTTATCACGTCTGGTGATGAGCACTGTGGAAGGGTGAGTCAGTAAAGGGGTGAAGACTCTTGCCGTACCTGAGGACACCCTGTCGTTGCTCCTCCGTGTAGCTCTTCTTGTCATCAACGCTCGCCTGACTGGTTTCGCTGTGCCTGAAGTCCTCATCTCTCCAGCCTGCTGGCGGAGGCACGTGGTTTGTCTCTGGAGACGCTGGGCCTCCATTCCGTATGATGGCATCTATCAGCACTGCAAACATCAACGGAGGAGAGGTCAGGCGAGTTCATTATGAGTCCTGAAAGACAGATCTATAAGGCAGACCGTTCACACACAGACTGGTGACACGTTAAAAGCCAAAAAACAACATCGAGCAGCAAGACGTGAGGCTGACGAAAGTCTCCAGAGTGTCGTCAAGCCTTGTTGACGTAGAAAGACACTCATCTGTGAAACTCTTCTTCCAAAGGTCTGATCTCAGGTTCAGGTTTATCTTGGCGTTACATCACTTATTCTTTGAAGAATTCTCAAAGCTTTTGGAAAAAGAAGACAGTCATTTGAAAGTAAATCACTTAAAAGTGGAATTCTGCTCCCTTCTTTCTGGATAAGACTTCTAACGCTCAACAGGCTGAGATCTCTGTTGTCAAAATACACAACTTATCATCTGCCACACATCTGCAATGAGGGAAATAAGATCTGAGAATGTATTGTTCCAAACCCTGCATGTACGTTCAGCATTAATGTTCCTTACTAATGCCACAGGCAGTAACATCATCAATGCTGGCCCATGTAAGAATATCCTTTTTAATGTAGTGTCACCTGAGGGGTCAAAGGTCACACCTCTTTGTTTTTCATGCTTGACTGCATGAAAAACAAAGAGGTGTGATATAATAAACAGTAGATGGTGAAAACTTTCCATTCAGTGTTTGTTTGCGTTGCTCTTAATCTGACAAAGTGGTGACCTCCTCCTCCTCCTCCATTCTCCACCATGATGCTCACCTCCACCTGTCTATATGTGGAACAGGAGTTTTTAACTTAACCTATAACCTCTTTTTATTGTCATCAAATCGATTTAATGTCCAAAAGTCAAACAGATGATCACAGTCTGTTTCAGTGTTTGTTTGTTTTTTACCTTTATGGTATGAGGTTATATTCAACTTTAATCCACAGCTCATAATAACACTGCTGCTGGAGCAACTAATCAGGTAAGGCAACGAGATCCGAACAGCCTGCAGAGCGAGGTGACTTGTCTGAGGAAGGTGATCCTCAACAACCATTAATACCAGCATGCACACTTCAGAAACTACCCCTGCCCAGCTGCCCTTCATGTTCTAAAGCTGTCTGCACCCACTCTGGAACTGAATCCTGTTAAATAACAGACTAGGTGAAGTTAGCTAGCTGCAGCAACATTAGCTCGTCATCCAGCCTCTTTAGAATGTGCGTCAGTCGGTCTTACCCCTGGCCCGGGTGCTGGGGTAAATGTTCTGGGCTTCATGCAGCAGCTGCAGCGCCCGGTCCTTCCGTCCGGACCGTAAACACAGCTTTGCCTTCTCGATCAGCCGGTCCGCCTCGTCTTTATCCATTTCACCGTTAACGGGGCTATTTCTTGCGGTCTACGGAGGTCTGTCCCAGAGAAATGAGGGCATATATCATATGGCAAGCCGCTACGGCTAACGGTGGCTATCCGGTTAGCTTCCCGCGTGGCGACACCTTTACGCGGGTGGGAGTCGATGGGTGCTGCTGTCGGGCTGCAGACGGGCCGGCCGACGGGGCATTTTCGGACAGGCTGGCCGCTCTGCCGTCAGATAGTGACGCTAGCTCAGCGGCTAACCCTGACAGCGGACACCGCGACAGACGGGCTGGAGGCGGGGCAGACGTGACGTCATATCCTTTCAGCGAACACCAGAAGGTCTTGACATGAAATTATAGTTTTTTATATATATATATAACACTTATATATATTATATATTTTTATATGGTATTTACTATATTTACAATGCTTGTATGTTTATTAATATTATAACCAGTTTTATAAATTTAATTGTCAATACTTTTAAAACCCGGAGGACTCCGATTGTATCAGTATACAGTACAGACGTGATGCGTTCAAGGACCTACACCATGGATTTGATAATATTTATATTATTGCACAGATGCTGTGGGCTGCAGTGACATAATTAGAGTATCTACAGTATCTATCTGTCCGTCCGTCCGTCCGTCCGTCTAATGATCATGATGATAAATATTATTAGTTGTCTACGTTGTGAAACAACACATTAATTATTCTGTTGTGGAATCTTTTAGCGGCCATATCTGAAAAAAAATTTGGGTAAAGACAGTTTTGATAAATGTATCAGAGTTCAAAACTATAAAACATATTTTTGTTCATGCATATTTTATTCAAGAGTAAAAAATGTGATCTGTCCCATAGGGCATGCTTACAATGTGTGAATCATTTAGGAAGTCAAATGCGAAAACATATTTCTATAGATAATAAAAAAATGTTGTGAGATAAAATCCATTATAATTGTTTGTTAAAATATGCATGTAGACCGTACAATAGCCAGAAACAGAGGAAGGAAAATAACCATAAGCTAAATTGTAACAATAATATCATCAGTAAATATAACCAGAGTACAATGATTCCTGTTAAACATAAGTGCGACACATGATTTTCTTTGTGTCCATTTACATCTGAAAACCATGCTATCATGCTTTGGCAGCCTGAAAGTTGCTTTTCATTGAGATTATATTCATTCACACTATTGAACAATTTCTGTACATCGTTATAACAAAACATAAATAAAGGCTTCACACCTCAAAAGAACATCTCTGCATTTGATAATAAATAAATATAAAATAAAAAGCATTGGTAATAAATAACAGATTGAAAAATGGACAAAATCAATAAAAGGAAGCCTATTTATAAAATGTATAAAACAAGACAAATAAAACTACAAATATTGTTCAAAAATAAAATAATTCAAGTTTACTATTTGAAACACAACTATCACAATTATAATCTCACGTAACAATTAGGAACTTAATTGCATGCATTGATGCGTTCCGTACCATAGATGCTGTGTTAAAAATTATTTTTTTTATCCATCTTATTTCACTTACCCTTATCATTAAATAGAAAGGTGAAATATAAAGTAGAAAAAATATTAATGTATGAAAGGAAATTCTAGAAATTCATGTGATCTCATGTGTGACTTGTGGTTCTGGATTCACCGTTAATGACTTTCACAAACTATTTATTTTGAAGAGACGGTCAAAAAAAATGAGAGTATCAAAGTATTCAATCACAATATTTGAAGATGGGAATTGATGTTTTACTTGGATCACAATGTAGATGTACTTTAGAATTCAATTGGATTAGAAAATGTGTCAGAAACATGTGAAATAATATGTGTAACACACTTAGATGTATTGTGGTAGGAATTACAATCCAAATACTCAGTTTACACTGTGCTCACTTATCAGGAGGAATTCTTTTTGATAACTTTATAATAATTGTCCAGAATAAGACATTTTTGATCTTGATACATTCTTCAATTTGCTTAAGGGATTGGAACAAGCTTTTAGCTGATATAAAAGTGTTTGGTCATGACTCTTAAAAGTAAAACTTTCAAATTTATGCATTCAAGAATTAGTAGAATTCCATTCTCTTTTTCATATAGAACATCGTAGCACTTAAAGATATGATCTCATTGAAAATGCGTTAAAAAGAAAAAACAAAATAGATGGTCTGAATAAAAATATGAATCTTTGAAATCCATTTATGCACGCGATGAATTTGCATCTTTATAAGGTTTTGTGTTTTCAGATTAAATCATCAAAAATATTAAACCATTTAAAACCCATTTTTTTTATTTTTAATGCAGAGACACTAACAGTATATAGTGGAAATAAATTTTCTACTTCCATCCACACCTCCAACCCCCTTTCTTCCCTCTTCCCCTCCAACTTATCTCTTGCTAGGGAATGAGTGCCAATGAAGGAGGTGAGGAAAGGAGTCGTCCTGAAGCGAAGAGTCGACATGCGGAAGTTGGGAGTTTGATCTGCTGTGGGTTCGATACCTGTGCACACAGCCCTCCTTTCTTTGTAGCATGACGTCATCTTACCACAAGGTAAATCAATAAAATAAAATCCAATATTAAGATTGCATTGCAGGTTTACAGAGGTATGCATTTCGCTTCCTTTCTTTTTGCCCCGTCTTTCTCACAAAGTGGTGCGATTTGTTAATACTAGCAACACATGTAAGGTAAACATGTTAGATACGTTTTCCTCATGAAGTGAACTTGTGAGTGCTTCACAAAAAAACATCTTATGAAAGAGTGAAATGATTTGGTGCGGCATGGATACAACAGTTGCTTTCTGTTAGGCCCCTGTAATGAAGGAGCAGACGTCTGTCCGCTCTCAGAACGACACAACTGCCGACAATTCAGTTTGTAATTGAACTCAACAGGCGGAAACAACCTTCAGCCAGTCAAAGCTACAGCCTGCTGGCCTTCTCCTTATCCCTGCCCTCTGCTGTGAACCCCAGCTGCCCCCTCCCCCAGCTGCGCAATGACATATCGTCATGAAAAAATGACCTCTCTCATCCATTGTAGATTTGTTGCAGATTTCATGATCTCTCTATGGGCCTGGTTTATTTCTATGTTCTGAGGCCTGAATTCCCGATTTTGGCAATGTCCTGCTGCACGGCGCAACAGCAGCACGGTTCTGAGGCTCACGCAAGCACATCACTGGATGTTGCTATTGTCATCCGTGCCGTTCGCCTCCGACATATTCATCTTCCCCATGGAGTGACCCACGTGGTTCACGCCATCCCGACGAGGCGGCATGCGCTCGTTGATGCGGTCCAGACCCTTAGCCTCCTCGAAGCTGGTGATCTTGTGCTGAGGGGAGAATCCACGGATGGCTGAACGGAGAAAACACAAGTAAAGGGATCAGGATTTCACGGTAAGGGATCAGAATTTTCTTGACGTCTCCCAAAATATCACATCTTTTTTGGGGATTTCACACAACTTAAAACCAAAAAAGATAAAAGTTCAGTGGCTCACTTTCAATTAGCGACCGATAAGTTTGTTTCAAGAATGTTCTAAATTTATCGTCTGCTTTAAGTGTCACTTTACAGAAGAGCTACAAAAGTAGAATTAGAGGCCCACCTTGACGTTTTTGTACAGCTTACAATCCAATAGGTGTGTAGGCGAGTGTTTAATCGATGTTTTGTGTTTTTCTGAATATATAAATATATGTAAATCATACTTCTAATTATCTCAAAACTATGCATGTAAATAAAAGAAAAACAAATACTTATAGCTGATGCTATTAATTGCTGCCTTAAACTGTAGCTTCCTGATCAGTGAACAATGCTTACTTCAGGTACATCACAGAAATCGGAGGCTCCAGGATGCTTGTTTCTTGTTGACGCTCTGGTTTACTTGTTCTTGTGCACACAACAACTTTATGAAGCAGATGGAGGCCACTTACAAGTCAAATCCAAAAAAAATAATTTAATATTTATCCTGCATATTTTAGCATTTCTCGATTTTGCAGCATTTTAAATTGCCATGTCTTGATGTCTTAAAAGCTGTCCCTGTTCATTTTAGATTTTTTTCTCTTGTTCTTTCACTCTGTAAAGGTCAAGCCCAAATATGTTACAGGCAGAGACTGGAGGAACAAACTGGAATTATGTTGATACACATGGAGGAGCTTGGATTAATTTTCATCTGTTCACAAACATGCCTTATGCTAACTATAATTCATGAAATATCTGCAGTATTCTTCCCCCTCTTTTAAACAGCAGCAATAATTTACCACCTTTTCATCTGGATAATGCTGCCAGTTTTAAGATGTTTAATAATTAATAAATTGTCGATGTGCAAAAATAAGGTAGCATATAATATGAATGCCAATTTATCACATCATAATCCTAAAAAAAACCTTTGCCAAATGAAACTTTGGATAAATCAATAATATTGCAAAATGAAGTGCAAGCAATCTGTCATTTATGAGATGTTCTTTGATGGAATTATAATCGATTGGCGTTGGTGGCAGGAAACTTGTACAATATGTTGAGAGGGATGGGAGGTGGAGCCCAGGTTTACCTTCTCTGTCCTCATCATGCGGCTCGATGGCTTCAATGGCTTCAATGGTGGCTGAGGGGGGAGGAGGGGAGCAGGTTACTCCTGATAAAGCCATGCAAATGTAAAACGCAGCCCCGACCAACAAAACGTTAGGCCAGATGAGATAAAAAACGTTCGCTGGCAGAGCAGCCAAACTCAGAGGAGTGCCATGCTTTAAAAATTAGGGGCTCAGTGTCGGTGTAGGATGGGGTCAGGATCTGATCCAATGAGACGGTGGGAGAAAAAGGAGATGAGGATAGAACGAGCCTTACTGTGGACAAGGTTTCAGAATGTTCAAATATTTCAGGCCATGTAAAATATTCAGGAGAGGATTAGTGACACACAACCATGGATGTAATGGTTTTGTGCAATGATTGGGTTAATTTCTCATTTTTAAATCCAATGAAATAAACTTTTTTTTTAAATACTAGAGACAGAAATAGATATATTTTCTAAATAATAAGGAATAAAAACTCTTGGAAGTGATAGAGAGGCCATTAAATAGGTTCTAGTGATATTTTGCTTCTGCAGGATTCAAAAGGAGGTAAATGCGGGCCTATGCTGCAGAAACTTGGTGAACAGATTCGGTTCTGGTGATGTGAACCTGTTTTTTCTGCCACCTACAGATGACTTAGCTCAATGCGGCTTCAAGTTCACGAGTGAATTTACGTTTATAGTGAAGCCAGGGTTCTGTTGATATGATGGACAGTAAGAGCAAGTTATTGTGACTACTGTAACGCAGATGTGCTAAATTAAAAGAATTCGCTTTGGATTATTTTCTTGGTCATTTAAAGGCGATCAGACCATCGGCCTGAGGCTCATCGACTTTGCTGCTTAAGTAAGAGAAAAAGAGAGAAAGTGATAGGTTAGACCAACGGAGGGGTTGTGAAGGGGTGGTGAAATAAATAAGAGTGAGGAAAGGGCAGAGAGAAGGCTTTGCACTGCGGCCCGCTACTCACCGCTCTGCAGCGTCTGCCTGCCTCCAGAGAGAACTCCACTCGGCAGCATGCCAGTGGGCGTCAGGCCCTTAAGCGTCAACACATTTTCACTCTCTTCTCTGCAGGGAACACGCAGACATGTAAACAGGTCATAAAACTTCACTGAATCCTTATTTCATAGAGACAAAAAAAAAAAAATCCCTGACGACCAAGTTTACTGATGTACTTACACAACACACATCCTGTTTCACAATTATTCAAATAAACACATCCTTATTGTCAAAAACATCAAGCCCCTACCTGAGAACTGAGAACATTTTGGCCATTTTCCCGATAGCACGGATCTTGTTTTTGATCACCTCCTTACGTGCTGCAGCAGCATTGGCTGGAAAGGAATATATATAAATATAGACTGTTATTAAAGGCATTTCTGGGTCAATGGATGCTGTCATTATAAGCTATTACAATGAATGAGACACACTCTAGAGCTTTGTATGACTTATATTTTGATTATAATGTATGTACTGTAATTCTATGTCAATGTGACTCTATGGTAAATATTATAGCATCATAACTAGAATGCAGTGACTCACAAAATGTTTGCAGAGGCCACTCGGTTGCAATACAAAAAATATCAGTAATGTTTGCTATATTATAAAATATTTCTGTTTACAATGGATGACAAATCAAACAAGAAATTTATTTTTTTTAAAAACAGAAGACACGTTTGCAAATCCACATGAGAAAAATCAAAACTCTATCTTCCTCTAAAGTGTGTTACCATCAAAAATCTCATCTTCATCGTTCATTAGTTCATCATCAGAGCAGATGCTCAGCACATTCACCAACATTTCAGTCACTGGGGAGGAAATAGAAAACAGTAAAGAGGGTTTAAATCGCTGAGCCAATCAGGTAACAGATGAGGAGGTGGTTCTGTTTTAAAAAAAAAAAAACATCTGACAGATATCAGAGGAAACAGAACCTTTCTCTCCAACGAAGGGCAGAGACCAGGTGAAGACGTCCATGAAGTTGGGGAGCCAGTAGGGGTGGGGGGAGCAGTTGAACTGTCGGATATTCATGACGTTATTTTCATATTTGAGTACAGCAGCTGTTGGAGAAGAAAAGACACGAGTGAGGAACGTCCTCTTAAATCTTGAAGCTCAGTGATAAACTGGTCATATGCCTTTCTTTTAGATTAGATATAGTTTTTTAAGTGGCACATACGTATAAGGTATGATAATTATAATTGACATTAATGTTACATCAGTTTTTTTATCAACATATGAAATTACATATATTAGAATAAGACTACCGTACAGTGTGTAGATGAACTTGTCTCCTTAGTATTGGATATTTCATGTTTCACATAAGGTGACACCCAACATGCTGACTAAACAACTTGTGTTCAGAATGACTGAATGAAAACAAACCAATAATTCCTCAGAAACACACTCAACACACTGTTTATTGGGTTTAAATTATATTTCTCTTGTAACCTGAAGCATTGAGTGACTTTTAAATGAAATAATGTAAAATCTCACACCGACATAATTGCGATGCAAAAATCTACACTTACATAACAAAAGACATTGAAGCGTTTGCTGATTGTACAGTGCTCAATCTGTTTTCTGTGTGTTTCGCTGTGTGTGTGTGTGTGTGTGTGGGGGGGGGTGTCTTATAATTGCATGCTGTCATTGCAGCATTTTTGGTTCCAAATCTACTCATGTCGGGTAAAGTCACCTCTTCTGTATAGGGAACATGAGAAACAAAAATGTGAGTGACAAATCGGACCACTAGATGGCGTCACTGAGCCCGGGGTTTGCTGACACTGTTACATCAAAAGGGATAAAGCCACATGAAGATAGTTAGCAATGCCGACATTCCCTCCCACGCTCCCCATCTCCCTCGGCCCATAGCAACCGAGGCACAGATCAGAGAGCACAAACAAACGGAGGCTCCCTGATGCCTTCCTACACCGGCTCAAAAGATAGCTGCACCTACATTTACCCCGTCCACTCCGGTTTGCGCTGTTCCGATAATCCGATGCCTTGTCGGTCACCTTTCACTTGTTCGGACTACATAAGCAAAATTTGTGCATCTGATCTGAGGTGGTTTTGAAATGTAATCCTGATCAGATTTCTGCAGATATGTCTCACTTTGGAGCCTCTGGTCAATAAAACAGGATTTAAAGTGTGTGTCTCTGCAGCGAGATGGCCCATATGGGGTCGGGTGACTAAAGGTGAGGAGCTTATAGATGGAAGAGTCACTACTTCGTCTCCAATGCTGTCTGTTGTCATGTTCACTGCAGGCATTTAACTCACCAACTCCACACCACACTCCTATATGTTTGTAGGCATGAGTCAAAGTTTTTATAGATAAAGATGCACATTTCTCTGAATGTTTTATTTTTAAATAGATGAGAAATGTAGAATGTGTCACATGCATATACATGAAGCCCTTTTCTGTTCATGTGCAATAGTTAGGACATATCCTGACCTTTGTTGTTGTAAACATCCAGGTAGTTTGGTGCTGAGAAGATCGTGATGAGGGATGGGAATCCAGTTGTCTGGCTTTTACGGTACATCCGGTAGCTTATATGCAAAGATGAAAAAGTAGAGTTTTTATTAGTATATGTAACACAGCATGAATCTATTGTTATTTATGCTGTTATGTGTGGGTCGTGTGTTGTTTTCGGGGGGGAACGTACCCTGCATCCTGAGCTTCGTGTGCTCGGATGATTGATAAAAGGTTATTGCTCTGGAGGAACTCACAGACAGCTGGGTAACTGGAAAACAGCAATCAGAAAGGACACCTGACTGAGCACAATTTAATTAAACACAACATTACCATACCTTGACTCTATTATAAAAAAAAAAAAAAAATGTTCTTCCATCACACCACAGAACTGCATTAAAGCTGCAGGTTACTAATTTCACAGACAGTATCAGCACACCAGAGAGCGAACAAAGATCACTCATACATGCATTTATGAAAGCCTCGCTGGGGATGATGCAAGGGTGTGAAAAAGCAATTCAACAACTACCTGTTGAGCTGAAAAAAAAACAAACTGGAGTAACCCCTGAAGCTGGAGTCAGAGCTTCCTGTTCCCCCTCCCACCTGACAGAAGGATGCCAGGAAAGAACTGCAACCAGAGACACAGCGAAAGGTTCTGCAATTCCTCCAATCCTCCATCCATTCATCTTCTTGTAGACGAGACGGACGCAATCATGTGATCTATATTCGCTTACCCGCCTTGTGGGTCACATGTTCACGGGGAGAACATACAAACTCCACACAGGAAAGAGTCAAACCCAGTACCTTCTACCCAGTGCAGCCCCCTGATGACTGGTTTTGCAATCCAATTGATATTTTGTTAGCCACTACGTCAAGGCAGAGAGTCGAGGTTTCTGTTTGTTCAGTACTTTAATTGAGCTTTAAATTATATGCATAAAAATATAGTGTACTCATTTTCATTTACAGACATAAAACATCACGCAATACAGGTAGTCCTCAAGATACAAACATCCGACTTGTGGGAGGGGATTGAGGGATTACTGTATTATGTGTTGTTTTTATGTCCTATGATTGCTTCTGGTCAGTCTTAGGGAATAGTACTTAAGTATTTAGGGTATTTAAATGACAGATTATAGATTGACATTAATAAATACAAATTTACAAACAATTCAGCTTACAAACAACTTCTCGGAACCAATTGCGCTCATATGTTGAAGACTACCTGTATCCACAAAGGAAGAAAATGGGGGGAGAATGAAAAAATAGTGGTAATAATATTAGTATACAGCTTGGGTAGAGGAATCCACTTCCCAACCAAATCTTTATCCTATCTGTTATCAGCCTGTGGAACTTTCTCCATCCGATATATTGCTCTTTTTGCCTTCACCAAGGAAGTGATGTGATTGGTTTTGTTTGCAGAATTCCACAAAAACTAATGAATGGATTTGTTTGATATTTGGATCCTAGCCTGTCCTAGAAGTAATAACGTTTTGGTGACGATCTACATCAGGATCTGGATTCAGGAAATGTTTGAAATGATTCTGTTGAACTTAATGAAAACAGGCAGTTTTCATCATTCTGGATCCTAATTTTAGGGCTAAATGCGCACGTCAATCAGAAAGCAGGATAAACATCCTCCACAAATCAGATGTCACGGTCTTGGTTTGCTCTGTCCGAGCGTCACCTCTTATGTATGGAATATATTATTCCAGATCTTATCAGAATGCAAGATTCTGTCTCTGCATTCTTCCCAAGTGTTGCGTACAACACTTGGTTAAATCACGCAGCCACAGTTTTGAATTAGGGTATAATGTCAGTTTCCATGACATACAATTTTTTTTTTTTTTTTTTTGCTGTAATGAGACAGTTAGAGAGGACCTGTCCTCCGGTCGATGTCCCGCTTTTAGATTTCAGATAACTCAAGGATGATTAATAAGGGCTCTGGATTTAATGGGGCATTAAGAATTTCTGAGATGTGGTTGAAGTGCTGCTGATGATATCAAAATGATTGCTAAGATCGCTGATTCATGTTATCCTGTGAAGTATTTGCTGAATCACTGGTGTCTGTTCACTGCTAACGTCTTTTACCTCTATCCAATCACTTTATTCTCTTACAGTATTTTAGAATTAAATTATTAAGTGAATTATTTTTGTATCATAATAACACTTCTAATTATTTCATTCTACACATGTGTGTGTGCTGGTTAAATATTTATGTCTGTTGTGATTATTTATCCTGCTGATCTTCAAGTTTCACAAACATATTTTAATTTGTAGTTTCATCTCACACAAATAATACATTAATTCAATGACTTTTCTTCAATCAAGAACACATGAACTATTTTATATGTGTTACTGTCTGTGTCATGAGTTTTTTTACGCACAAAAAATGATTAAAAAAACAAGTTCAGCTATTAAACTTCACTATACAGGAACATAACATGCACAGTTATGTACATGTTAAAATTAATGCTGTTTTTTTCTGCAGCACTTCAGGAATTTCTCTATGGGCCTTGAGAAAAATTACTCCTTTATTTCCTCGAGCCACTGACAAGACAACATATCATTAAACAGATAAGTTCTAAATACCTGTTTAAACATGGCATCTATCTGACAATGATAATATCTCTTGAGTAATTTCCACTTTAACTACTTTGGTGATCATTGTACACCAAAACGTTGTGTTCTGTCAAAGTAGGGCAGAAAGAAGCACTAATGACTCTCCTGGAGTCTCTGGATAAAAGCATTAGCCAAAAGTACACAATGTAAAATGTTAATCAGAAGTCAGGGCTGCACTTTAGTCGTTTAGTTCAAAAGGACAACTTATAATGGTGACCCTTTTCTCATTTAGAAGTTTTTTATGCATCCATATAGTGACATAAAAACTTTCTTTCAGTTTCAATCTCTTATTTCTGTCTGGCACTTGATCCATATTAACTGGATTTATGCAAACAATTTCAAAGACTTTCAGAAAACGTCTTCACACCGAAGAAGACGGTGTCTGATCAACAATCTAAAACAGCATCAATTGTAAGCAAATGACTGGATGCTTTAAAATAATTGATAAAAATGTTTTATTCTTATTGTAATTCTTGTTTGCTGCTGCAGACGCCCTCCCCCCGGACCTACAGTAACATACAGTACATACCCCCCCCACCCCCCACCCCCCCCAGCAGCAATCTGCACTTCCTGCTCTTTTGTACAGTTGCTGCCATCCATGGACCCATCAAACTTTCACAAGCGTTTAAAATATTAAAGCGCTCTAAGGAAGAAAAACAAGGAGACTGCTGTGCCATGAGCACCTGGTGAAACTGTGCCATCCTCAAATATCTAGGTCACATGGCTAACATTCCCTTCGTGACCACTATATAAATGACAGAAATAGCTGTTCCACATGATCGTGAACATGCTGCAACTCTATCGTCATGGCTGCCAGCGCTGCCTAATGAAAGTGCAAATCAACACACTTATTAAATCACGTTTTCATCGCCCCACGCTATTGGCACATGTTGTAACAGTAAAATGAAGATCTCAGCACACATTATCCACTGATTTATTATTTGTCTACTCCAAACATTCTCTATTGATTAGCATGAAGCAAGAGAGTACACACACACACACACACACACACATGCACATGCACACACACACACACACACACACACACACCACACACATTTTTTGCCTGCAGCTCACATTCCTTCTCCCCTCTTTGTGAAAACACACAATTATGTGTTGGTGAGCCTGTGAGTGAGAGAGAATGCGAGGAATCTGACAAGTGACTACGAGCGAAGGAGATAAAGAGATAGATGGACGTGCTGCATTGTGAGTGAGAAACTGGCTGTTTTTTTTTTTTTTCTTTCCCTTAATAAAAATCCATCTGTCAGGCTGGTGGTCATTGTGTTCAAATAATGTAAAATTGAACTCTGTAGATCATTATAATTACCACAAGTCATGAGGTCCATTGGTGGGTCAGTGCTTTCCTATTATAATGATGCAGTACAAGAAATCTTAGCATTTATTAGCATGATGCTTCATGGAAATTGGAAGTTGTGACAAGAGCAACATTACAGCCATATGCATGGTGTATTGGAATAACCATTAATTGTCAATATACAACCTTGCGTCAAACAAGTGCGGCCTCATTTTGTCGACCTGCCCATACGTCGCTGCGATTTTCCACGGAGACTTTTCTCGCCTGTCTCAGTCAGAACCCCCCAGGAGGAGGTGGGGTTTTTTTTTGTGCAGCAGGCATCCTGTATGTTTGCCAAGAATCCTAACGATGGAGAGGTAAGTTTGAGAGTGAAGGCAGAACAAAGCCATGAGGACAGAGAGAGATACGACTATTATAGCAGCATCCTCCACACATCCACAGCATAATCCTCACCAAGGTTCTTCTCTTAATCTGAATAGATTAGCTTCTTTCACTGTTCAACAGCTGATGATGAAAGAGGAAGTTAAGATGCTCCCCATGGTGGTTGATTAAGTTGAATACAGCATTATTCTGTTCATCGAGTTAATCTTGCATCATGTGTGGATTTACTTGTTTTAACAAATTGTCCAAAGGAGATTTTTTAAAATAATCCTTGCTTGGGGTGGCATTTATCACACAAAAGTAAAAATGTAAAAACTAAAAAGCAGCAAAGCTTCCACCATGTTCTCCATTAAGCTTCGTGAAGTCTGCACTTAACAGTGGAACTATTTCATCTCAAACTATGCGGAGCAAATGTCACCTGTGACACATTTCCGTGTACCCACCCAAATGAAAATTATAGTTGGGTTATAATGTGGATCTGAACTGTAATTATTCTGCACACACTGTCCAGAATGTCATTTCCTATTTGACTGAGGACTAAATCTCGCCGGCTCACTTTTTTGTAATTTGAGCAGAACTGCAGCTCCCACACAGTTGCCTGCGCAACTCGGAACCTTCATTAAGAAAACTCTCACCACAAATGCCACCTAATCTCTTCTCCTCACCACCACCTACTTCCACAGCTCCCTTCCATCTGACAACAATATTAGGACAGCGCTTTCTCTCTCTCTCTCTCTCTCCTTCCTCCACATGCTCTGGTTGAATAGTTACATAAGCATCCCAAGCTTATACATTTCATTATTGTCTCTATTTTTATTCATTATTTCAAATTTTAAAACCTGGTGGCAGCAGGACAAAACAACATTACCTGTTTACTCCTGCATACAAAGACCATCTGCAGACTTTATATCGACACTAATTCATTCTTTCATTAAATCAGTCGGTTTTTCATTGTCTGTTTTATTCATTTCATTTTTGATCAAGTAGCATTACATGATCAATGTATTTCAAAAAATAGGAAACATTTATTTTTGATATGAACAAGAAAATTCATCGTCTAAGGACACGTGTACCCCAGCTGCTGGAAAACGCTTCTGAATTTGAACAAAATGACATGTACATCAACAAAACGGGCCTAAAAAGAAATAACCGATTATTTAATGCACACCTGCAAAAGTGAAAACCTTGGAAAACCAAAAAAAGATCACACGTGTTAGTTTGTTCGTTTGTAACCCATGGATGTGAGTATTGTTCACTTTCACGAGAGCAAAAGGCGCCTTTGCAAGAATTAACAAGGCTCACATTCAGTATCAAAGCACCTTCAGCTCATTATATGTTTTCAGAGGTGTTTACATATCTGTACTTTGCTGCAGCAAAAATATCGCACAATATTAAGATCGTCTGCTGTTTCAGTGAGTCACCAGCATCTTTTCTTGTACTTACTTGAAGCCAAACTCAATGCGTGACAGAAGTTAACTAGAGGACTGTTGGTAGTTTGATGACATTCTTTTCCATTCATGAGCACCTGACTTGTCATCCATCCATCCATCCATCCATCCATCCATCCATCCATCCATCCATCCATCCATCCATCCATCCATCCATCCATCCATCCATCCATCCATCCATCATCCCTCTATCCATCCTTTCAAAGATCAGATGAACACAATCGTCTCATCATCTCTTATTGTAAAAGCTTGAAATGTCAACGTTAAAACGTTAAAACTGAGTACGTAAATATCTCTCTGTATCTCTCCATCCCATTCTTGGTTGGTAGCGTCTGAATATGAGTATCACGTAACCCTGTATCTCATTCTTAGGACCTTAATGTGAACTGGTTTTTGATCTACATTGACTGATCTTTTCCACAATTCATCTGAGGTGTGAATTGCACAACACTGTGTGAAATTTCATTAAATTCTGTCCAGCAGATCACATCCCCCTGTTTGGCATCACAGCAAACAGACATTGGATGCAATTTTCTAAAGAATTTTAAGTATGGAAAATCAGAGAGTTTAATAACTCACATGGTCCAGAGAAGAAGAATCAGCTCACCTGTAGAAGTAAGAGCAGCCTCGCACCGTGTTGTGGCTGAAATATTCCTGGGTTTTCTCATTGCCAAAATCCTCCAGTGGATCAGACCACAGCAGGTCACACATGGGTCCGAAAGCCGGTGGCTCCTTGAACCGATCCAACTTTACACAAATAAGAAGAAACGCAGGCTTTAACAACTGCTCAAACAACAACAACAACAACAACAACCTAAATGCAATCAGACCTGGGCTGCGGCTGTCCATACCTTTTTAATGTCATCTAAGGTGTGTATTTCAGGTGAGAGTCCACCGTGGACGCACAGGAACTGTTGGTTCATGAGCGCAGCCAGAGGAAGGCAGTCGAACGCATCCATACACGAATCATAAACCTGCTCTGAGTACTTGATTTTACCTGAGGAGGGGGGGGGACACACACACACACACATGTCATCAGCTGCATCGGTAGCAAAAAAAAGTGAATGAAGATGGGTCTCTTTTGTGTTAATTTTTTTTCTTTTTATTTCAGCTATTTTTATAAATTAGAAATAAGAAAATAACTGTGACATTGCTACATGCACAAAATCTGTGCTTTTATATATTTTGTTATCAGATCTTGAGCTGCAAGATAATTTCATCAACTTTGGATGACAGAATTCCCTGCAGACAGGTGCATTTATTGTTATCTGTACTAAAATAGCTTCAGTCTACACAGAAAAATTACGAAGACACAAAGAACGAGCTAAAAGTAGAAACAATATGATAAACACCGAGAGATACTCACATTCTTGTTTGAAGGTGAAATATTCTGTCAAATGTCTACATTCATGATTTCCACGAAGTAAAAATAGCGTCTTTGGATACAGGATTTTCAGTGACCAGAGGTATAAAACGCACTGTCAAAAAAAAGGTATAAACAAAGTGTTATTTCATGCAAAAGCTGCCAAGATGAGCGGCGATCACACTGATTAACACACCAGACGGTTTTACCTCGATACTGAAGTAACCACGGTCAACATAGTCTCCGAGGAACAGGTACCGCGTTGTTGCCGGTGATCCACCCACTTCAAACAGCTTCATGAGATCGAAGAATTGCCCATGGATGTCACCGCACACTGGAAAGCAACCACATAATAATTAAAGTAGTTTACTTCTCATGTTCAGGTTCAGATTGGCTTTATCAACTGGTCATTTTGGAGAATTTGTTGACAAAACCCTAACAACCCTTAATAACCGTTAACAGATCCACTTCTCCTTTTTTTTTTATTGGTTAAGAAGATTCTAAGATAGAAAATACGTAAGAGGAGAACATTCTGACAGGATCTCTTGGCAGGAAAGTGAAAACACAATTTGCATCAGAGGTGTGGATCTTTTCCCTCACACAGATTTAGTGTCATACAAACCTGATTTTGTAAGATGTAATCAAAAAACAGAATGCAATTATCTACAAAAGCAACCGACAACAGATCTTCGAAGTGTTTTTGATCCAATGCAAAAAAAAAAAAAAATTCTTTTTACATTTCTTAGATGAAAAAAAAGTGCTAAACTCTGCCCTTTTCTTCCTTATGAATGACGCAGCTTTTCAAGGCTCTGCCATCGGTGACGCCGCCGTCTGTTGTCCAAGAATCTGCTCACTTGTCCATTGTTTTACCATTTGAAATGTGCTGCTGGCATTAAACCCAGTGATGTTAATGAGATAAAACATAAGCTATAATGTCTGAACTTTGAATGCAACACAGCACTGTAATGTAACTTCTTAATTATACATGGAAAATTAAAAAAAAAAAACTTGACACATCCTGTTTAATTTACGTTTTGCACAACATTTTTGTCGTAATCAGAGTTGTGAACAGATAGACGGCGGCTGATTCTCTCGTTTGTGTTCACATCTGTAGCTCAACAGTCACTTATGAAGATCATTATTATAAACACAAATGTTTAATGTTCTGCTTCGTGTTTGACCTTCTCAAATATCTATAAATAGGGTCAAATAGTTGAATATAATAGCCTGACATATGCATTCTCCATACAGTATACATACTGATTCTCTATTAAAACTAGTTCTCTCTAGTTTTAATCAGTACATTTAATCTGCAGCCATTCTGCCAGTAGACTTTGATTTAACAGTACAACGGCTCAAATATCTCCGGCCCTTAGGCCATCACCATGTTGACATATTTCTACGGTCTTAGGCTGAAAGAACTCTGTCCTCTGCAGAGAAACAAGAAGCTCTCACCTCAAAAGGGGGGGGGGAGTAAGCTCAATCCCCTGGGGAGATGCACACGTCTTCACAGCGAAACGCTGTGACTCCAGAGTGCAAACCTACATCTCATTTCCACATTGCCTTCAATTTTTCATTATCATCTCCCTCTGTCTCCTTCTCTCCTACTCACCCTCCATCTCCTCTCTCTTTTCTGTCTCCCCTATCAGCTCCACAGTGGCCTTCGCCCACTCAAAGCTTAGAGCAAAGTGAGTGGGTTGTGTGACTAAAGCAATCAAACGCACACATGTGTGCATACCTACACATCCACGCAAGCAACGACTCAAGTGCATAATAACATCACGTATGACTACACACAAAAATATACAGGAAACAGCAGAAATTCAAACACAACTCAAACTCACGAAGATAAAACAGACGTCCACACTCATAAACGTTCACACACAATGCTCAGCTCATCGTCCATATTTCATGTTTCATACATGAAGCTTCAATTTTCTTGAAGCCAGACAAGATAACAAGACCGAGACATCTCTAGTCAGTGTTCACTTCATCCATTCATTACTTTTAGGACAGATGATTAAAATGATGACATGCTAATTTAATGTTCTGGGTGAAGCTAAAATGACCAATAGATGGAATTTAAGATTACATCTTTGTGATGCAATGTCAGAGTGTAAATCAAGATTGGAACACTAGAGACAAAACTTTGATACCAATAAAAAGTTCAGTCAGTCAACCAGTTGCTTTAATTTAGAAAGTTCTATGCTAAGTTCATTTCATTCATATATTTTAGATTAATACAAGTTTCTGGGTATTTGGATAATAAGTAAATAAAACAAATATAAGACAATAACCCATAAAAGAACTAGACAAATAGTGTAGGGTTGTAAAAACCCTGAGTCAAGTAAAATCAATTTAGGAGAAACAGATTAAAATCTGACTTGAGTGAATTTGACCAGATATTTGATACCGACTTTCACTAAAAAGACATAACAACTCATACTATGCATATTGTTTGTCAGGTTACTTTAGTTTACAAGGTTATTAAAACATTTGTTGACCAAATTTAAAATTACTTTGCAGAAGCACAAAAGTACGCTTGTGAGGGAAATCTAAATGTGAAAGTAAAATAATGCAATTGAAAAACATTTAATGCAAGCTGCAAAAATCTTGATCCAGAGAAAATTAGTAATATTCAGTGACATTTTTCATCCGTATCCTGGAACATTTAACCGAACAAAACAACTTTTTCTAACCTTGACTTAAGTACTTTTGCTGCCTCGGCAACAACAGGTTATATTCTGGATTCAAAGTACATTTTGACTGAATCTCTGCAGGATTAATGGCATCGGCTTCTCCACTGATTCAAGTCCTGCTAATGAGCAAATTATAAAATACAGTATTACCAGCCCAAAATCAGATGGTAAACATCTGATTTACATTCACATCTGGCCTTCATGTTGATGTAAACTACATTCCCGTGAGGATTCGTGTGTGTGTCCTACACGAGTGTGACACAACTGCATTCACTTTGTTTGACCACAGGCAGATATTTAAACACCTGGTGAAGAATTCAAGAAGAATTCCTTTTCATGATCATAATATGTAGCAATTATACACAAAACTCTTGTGATTCTTTATTTTGAAATATTCTACAACATTTTGTGACAATAAAAACCATGAAGCTAAAGATTTATTGATCAAGCCTACACTCCTCTACATAACTCGTTCATTAAAGAGTTCATGGGAGAGGGAATTGGAAAGATGATGGAACGTTTCACAAAAAAGGTAAACTACTGTGCATCTTCACATGAGCTCATTTTGTTTCAATTATCAAGCATCCAAAATGTAAAAAAAAAAAAGAACAAATAAAACAAACAAATAGAAAGACAATGTCACACAACCACATCACAGACTCACAACAGTGAGTTACTGTTGACTTTTACAAAACCTTCCGCACGACAGGCGGGGGGGAAAACATTTTAAAACCTGAGCCACGGGGTCACATCACTGAGATCTCATATGTCATGTTTGGACATTTTACTACAGGCTGACTCAGTGTAATTTCCTAGTGTGTAAGCGCTGACAGACACACACATCTCCACTGTTTTAATACCTGTGACTGGGGCCTCGATGTCCAGTATAGTTTTCTCCTGGCGCAGGATAGCGGCTCCCTCGCTGATGATCCGAAGGGCCACAGCTTCCTCCACGCGGCCCTCCTTGGTGAGGTGGGCCTTGAGGAGATCCACGCGGGGTTTCCCTTCACAGTCAAACACTTCCTTCAATGTAAGGCGATGGCTCAGGGGGAAGGGGACAGCTGAGGACAGAGCATACGCACAGAGTGACATTTAAGCAGGAGGACACATCTCAGGAGCTACAGCCACTGTTAATGCCATCCAGGTTTGGGTTTTTTTGTTGTTGTTTTTTTTGCATTGGGGTGAGAGGAAAGTAGCGATCACAATTCAGGAATGATGCGGACAACACATCAAGGAATTCATGCAGAAATCCAACTGGAGATCATTTTGCCGCAGGAAACATTGTGCTGCCTTGTTCCATGCATCTTTACTGAATACATATACACTGATATTTACAGCTAGAGAACCATCCTCACAAACATGTACTATTTTTACTTAATATGCAGAGGGTCTATGTTCAACAGGAAATAGATTTATCTTCTGCAGAATATAGATCAAACATCATTATTCTTCAAACTTTAATATTTAATTAAAGTTTTTCCATGACATGCAGATCATTCACCTACAATAATTACTCCTGTTACTTAGAATTGGAGGATATCATGCGATTCTTAATGTTGATTAAACTGTATTTAGGATACATGGAAGTGTTAATTGAATTCTTAGAATGATCCAGGCACAGATGACGATTCTGGATCGTTTTTCTCCTTCGTCAACATTTGTCAATACAGTATTATTAAAAATAACCAGAGTCCATTGAATGTAAAATACTCACAGACTACAAATTTTCGACAGCAATGAATTACAATGAACTGGATTACAATGTGGATTTTGAAGATATATAAGTATGCATATAGTATTTGTAACTGCAGATTCGTTCACACGGATGTATTTAAAGTAAAACATTTCAAACAAAACTATAAACACACGATTCAGAATGCTTAAAAAGGTGTTTATCGCGCTCACAAGTGCATCCACAATATAAAGTAGGCCTTAAATTTCAGTTGAAAATTAATGTAGTATTTTTTTTATTTATTGAACAGATTGAAATAGCAGCATGTATTACAGAAAATTAAAAGGGCCTGCTAATATCCTCACAGCTCTACTTTTAATTCGTGCAAACGGCAGCAGGCACCAATAACTGCAACAGACTGACACACAATAAGTCAGTTGATAATAACATATGTGTGGTTACTTGCTAAGTATTTTCTGAGTGCTGGATAAAACTCACATAATATCTGTACATTTTTCATCCAGCACTCTCCCTGGATTGCTAAAGCCTGTGGCCATTAAAATGCACCAGTCACTTGTCTGTGAAACTGAAAAATCCAACCACAGATCATTACTTCAGTGGCAGCAAAGGTTATTCATTAGATCTGGTGTTGATCTGTGTGTGCCATCACCACGATCGCTCACACAGATCAGCGCTCGGCTCCACATTAATCTACAGATCATCAGGCTTAGCACAGAAAACTCTTTCTAAGTGTCGCCGGGGTTGTGAACGACTGATGTATAGATTTAACAAGTCCACCTTCAAAATTCACTATTGCTAGAATAAACACTCGTGCAGGCGTGTGAGTTTTATGTTAATACGAGTTGTGTTACCAACA
This sequence comes from Antennarius maculatus, assembly GCA_013358685.1. Classification (NCBI taxonomy): domain Eukaryota; kingdom Metazoa; phylum Chordata; class Actinopteri; order Lophiiformes; family Antennariidae; genus Antennarius; species Antennarius maculatus. The sequence continues at coordinate 18,990,684 of CM023617.1, read as the reverse complement.
GGTGCATTCTGGGTCTAGATATAACACTGAATACCAGTACGTCATGCTGGACTCTCCAGCGGACATTTCTACAAGTGTTTAAAAATGTATGACTTGTGGGGTCTTTGTGTGGGTCAGTGATGACTGCTGTGTTCAGGTCAGAGGACTTTTTGAACTGGAACAGTGTCGATGCTCTTCAGATTCTACTGTCTCACAGCTTCGATGACGCATTACGCTGTTTAAAAAGCAGCCTACATTACATAGTGATGTGTTTTTGCCTGCTGTTATGTCAATAACTTCCTATTTTGTGCTGGTCTTTTTTAAAAAATCAATATTATCCTGCTGAATTTTTAGAAAGGCCGCACAAAAGACGGAGGTGACAGGCGCAAATATACATTTATAGAAAATAAATCCATTGTTGATGTCAGAACTTGCAACCAGAGATATAAATCAACCTTGTTTTGTGACCTAAAATGAACATTACCTGTAAAAATGACCTGTTTTATCCTAACTACCTTTTATTCTTTTATCTCAGTTGTAACACAAGTATTCGAACATTTCCTTCAGTAACATTTGTCTCAACCTTCAGGCTTCATCTGAACATGGTCGACACGCTCTTTTAAAAATGAATGCTTGACTAGAGAAATCTCAAAGTCACTCCTCTCGGCCAATTAATGTGAGCTCCAGCTAGTGGATGTAATGGGACGACGACGTTTCACAGTGTGCAGTGTGTATCTGTGATTGCAATGTGTGCTTGACACTTTACCAGTTAACACAAACGCATCACAGTCACCACTCAAGTGTGTGCACTGAGGATTCTGCAGTGTGCTTTGACTTTTGCATTTCTATAACAACATACAACTCAAATGTAGTGATTAATTTCACAAAGTGCATGAGCCGAGCGACAATAATGAGTGTTTTAAAGTCAGAACTGAGATTTTCGTTGGCAAAGATATGTACATTGGTGTAGTTTATCTAATTTAAATCACTTTACTATAAAAAAAAAAAAAATCAGCACGAAACGAAACCCAATGATCGCAAAGCTATACACATTTAAACAAGTGATGTTCAGCAATATATTACACACACACAAACGTGCTGACGCAGACATACAAGCACACTTAAGTAGATGTATGGTTAGATGAAATAAGCTGACTTCTGCTCAGCACCTGAACACAGTTGAACTATGAAATACTGTATGTTGCTGGGCAACAGCAGCAGCAGCAGCAGCTGACTGTTGGAGTTCAGCCAGAGCCGCTATGGAAAACTGCAATTTGCATTGTAGACTCACAGAGACGCCGTTGGAAATGCTCACGCAGTAGACAGGCAACAAAATGTTCCTTTAATACGGAGAAGACTCGGTGTGAGTCAGTAACGTACGTCTCACCACAACAAGGCTGTAACGGATCATTCTTCAGGCTCACATCAAGAGACGGTTGGTTTGTGTTTCTGGTGAGAAAAGCCTGGGTTCACTCAGGAATGCCTTCATCTGATTGGGAAAATGTGATGGTGTGCATTTATGACCGGACTCATTAACAGACGCAGACCCACAGAGTATAATGAGGGTCTTAATGCTTGTTTTCAAACACACCCTTTAGCAGCAATCTGCTTTATGTGATGTTTGAAGGCTTGAGAACCTCCTAGATGAATATTTACCATAATAATAAAGACAGTTCTATTCAAACTACTGCCCCCCCCCCCCATCATACCTATTAGCTATTCTGTTAACATAAATGTTGTTGGAAGCGATCTGCCTTTTTAAAGGCTGGAGTGAAAGCAACAAGGCCTGTTGAATTTAAAGCTGAAGTGTGTCAGTGCAATGCTTCTGTTGTTGCATAATCATTCTTTTAAAGGACTTATTTTTGCTACAACGGATGAACCGTTTGGAGATGTACACACAGCATTTCTTTCTTTATGACTACAGTGAACATTTTATTTTATATTTTCAGTATTAAATTAAATACTTGAAGGGTGATCTCGGCCTGGAATTGAATGACAATGCGTTGGAAAATGAACAGTTATTGTGTCTCTGGAGAAGTGCTTTGCTATAACAATGACATAAATCTGACCGACAAATGAAATGATGGATTGATGGAAGAATAATCCCAGACTGAAACAATGGAGGTTTAAATGTAGAAATGAAAGCTATACCAGACAGGTTTGACATCATTAATATGAAGAAATGTTAGACACACAATGAGGAAAAAAAAAAAGAAAAAATGCTGAGTGCTACCCTGGATCCTAAATATTACATGACCATGTTACAAAACCGACTGAGTCAGAATCATTGGCTGTGCAGCATTTGCTTAAATAAACCTTTTTGATTTATTTTTCATGCCTGGTTGCCACTAAAGGTTTGTAAAGTTAAGTCTGACATATAGTTTCATCCACTGGATGTGAACTCAAACACACAACAGGTCACAACAACGGCATTTCTAGAGGGGATGTAATACAAAACAAAGATTTTTTTTTTTTTCTGTTCTAACAACTCTGGATTATTGAATGTGAACATATGTCGGATCAGTGCTGACTAGGAGTTCCACTAAACCCTGGTCACACAGACCGGGCTGTGTGTGGAGACTCCATCATCCTCCACGCATCAAACTTCCTCAGTCATCAGCGGACAGAACGGACTTCTGTTTTTGAGACTAATAAAATGAAAACATGTCTGACACCCCCACCCCCCTCCCCCCATTAAATTCAAACTCCGTGCCCTCTTCCTCTTCCACTGGCCCTGCTGTCAAAGCTGGAGAAATCCTGCTGCATCACTGCCTCAGCATCCAACGACCACCTCGGCAATTCACCTGTTTCAGTCCGGCTCTTCTCTCGCCTTGACGCCGAAACAGGTTGGAATAGCAATGGCAACGATTAAAGTAGCTTATAAATAAATTAGTGCAATAAAAAGACTTTTTTTTTTTTCCCCCAGCGCGGTGCTGCTGATTCTAAGCATCCCCGGCCGCTCTTCGTTGGGGGGGGGGGGCTGTGCAGCAAAGAAAAACCCTGGTTGTTTATTCCCATCAAAGCTGGTAGCCCACCGTAAACACAACTTGATGGCCTAATACACGCTATGAACACACGACATGACATAAAATAAAAGGCCACGTCTGCCAAAACCACCAACAAGCTAAACATTGGGGATGTTATGTAATATCTACGGCCACGGGCGCACAAGAAATGTGGGCTAAAAACTTACATTTCACCACTCGATCGGTGGCGTTTAAGACGATGTCAGCGTTAGACATCTTCATGGGCAGATGCTGTCTTCTCGGCTCAAGCGTTTTCTCTCCCTCCCCTCAGGATCTACGCTCGGTATTCGTCGGAGAAACGCGGCTGATGCTGTGGCATCACTTGGACGCTGCGTCCCCTGTCGTGCGTCTTTGCTGCGCCGGGTAGGAGTGCTTGCTCCCCAGGCAAGGCAGGCAGGCAGGCGGGCGGGGATGGATGGATGGATGGATGGATGGATGCTGTAGGAGCTGCTGCTGCTGTGCTAAGCTGTTAATGTGGGGGAGGATGCACCGAGAGAGAGAGAGAGAGAGAGAGGAGGAGGAGAGAGAGAGAGAGAGAGAGAGAGAGAGAGGTGCGTTATCCCGACATGGCGGTGAAGGGAACTCCCACGCAAATGTTCCACGGGACTGCCTGATGCCTGATGCTGCCATCAGATGGAGGCTGAGACGTGTGTGTGTGTGTGTGTGGGGGGGGGCTGCTCTGACGCGCGCACGGCGCACCACATTTCGCTGTTTCTCCAAATTTTTGGTGCGCCTTGAAGAGGAGCGTGCGTCAGGCCCATGCGCTCAGACGCGTAACGAGCGTAATAAATAAAAAAATAAAATCGTTTTGATTACATGTCGTCTCAATGATAGCAAAGAAATTTCACTTGGTGGCGACAAAACTTCATAATTTGTGCAAATTATGAAGTTCAAACAGGCGATTTGGACAATAATTTTCAGGCAACATTGAGAGTTTTAGCAATTTGGAGATGCAATGATGTTGCCGAGTTTTATTTTTGTTCCATTACATTCAGCACACTCCAAAATACATGTCTGAACTCGCTGATGCAAGATGAAAACTGTAATTTAATCTACACATAGGTATTTTTAAAGTTAACCAAATATGTTTTTTGTGATCTTTTCTTGATGAATTATTTAAAATAATAAAATGAATAAACTCTTTGTGTCTACAAGCTAAAGAGTAATAGCGTATTATACTGTACCCGCAACTGGTGAGAATTTTGGAAAAGTATCATATTTTGAAGCGTATCACCATAAAAACTGGAATAATTAATTAAAAAGTGAAGAAAACACACAGGGAATGGAGCTGTGTGTCTGTTCCAGTTGTGGTTTTGTGTTTAGCTCGAGAGTTTTTATCTTGTGGTTGTCACACTGTAAAATTTAACCCGTACATTAATTTATTTTGCTCCCTGTTTGTTTCAATCTGTCTTATTCTCTCCTTCTTCATCCACATGTTCCCCTTTCAGTTTTCATCTTGATCTTCTCCTCCACTGTGTCTGACTGCTTCCACCGGGTCCCACTCCACTCGTTCAGGGGCATCTCCTCCTCATTCAGTGTGTTTGGATGTGTTCATCATACAGATGTCATATTTCCATCTCAAGGCTCTGTCCACAACATTTCCCGGCATTCTTGTTGTGCTAGTTTAGAGTCTGACCATTGTCTTTGATTTTCTGACTTTTTATTAGTGAACTCTGCTTTGTGATTTCACTGTTATCATATTTGTTCAGCTCATCTATAAATTTATGTCTTTTTATTTATTGATTTATTGATTTTAGTTATTATATTACTGAACTGTGTCTGCATTTGGATCCTTTCAAAAACTGGCTGTCTGTCTATCAGAAGACCTGTGTGATAAAAATCACGGGAGTATGACTCTTATTAGTATACAGATCCAGGTTATTAACATACTCCTGTCGGGAATTCCCATAGAATCAGGAATCACGTTTGTTTTATATTCTAGGAAATGTGTGGTAACTCCATGTCCCAATATTTACGTCATGAACGTGTAATTTTCTCACAACATTATTGAAACACAGTTGTTGTTTTTTTTCAGTGACAGTCACGGCTGCTGCTCTGAAACCAGAAAATGATTTCAGTTCTTGTGATGCCCATTATTGCTCCAGGTGATAAAAACTTGCTGCTCTGGTAATTTATAAATGATGAAATAAACAAAAGTGATTTTAGTCGCATCAAATTCTTTCCACTTCTTTTCTTCAGTTTCTTATTCTGACTCTCTAAGACACACAACATATACATCTATTTATTTATTATTTTCTCTTAAAACAAAGTCAGTGTTTAAGGCTCAACATGGTGCCTTTATGGTTTTCTGTTTAGTAATGTGGTCAGATTTCAACCAAAAACTCCCTATACAGACCAATCCCGGGTCACAGTGTTGTTCAGACAACAATGAATCTTAAATTCATCTAAACTACAATGTTTGGTGGCAAAGGTGTGAAAATGTTCAATTTTCTGCAGATTGCTTGCATTTTTCCCATTTAGTTTCCTTTGGTCATCAACTTTGCATTGGTTAAACATATGACCAAAAGGTTTTGTTGACAGGTTTATTATGAAAATGTAAATGCTTTGTTGAAAAGAGCATCTCTAAGCTCAGCAGGTCCAAGTTTTTGAGCTCTCTGGGAGCAATCATGAGGAGTTTTTCTTCATCAGTTTGTCAGGAAGCCTCTGTGAAGATTTTCCACTAGATGGGGCCCCAACCCAGATTTAAACAGCATCAACAGCTGCTCTGTTCTCGTGGCTGGAGGATCAGTGACTGCCGCTTAGAATTTAGAGCCATGACAGAAATCAGTCTCACTGATTATTTAGTGGCACAATCTAAAGACTTGTTGATGTGGGTTTTTTTTTTTTTTTTGTATTTTTTTCAAAGTCTTTTCGATCTGAAAATGGTTGGAGATAAAAGAGCCACATGCTTCCTGATGGCTTCCTGAGGCTGATCACGTGACCAGCAGCAGGATAAATTTCTAGTGATGCGGGTGTCTGCGGCGTGGAGCCGCGATTCTCACACAAAGGGTGACTGACGCGAGAACACACGACAAAATCACACACTTTACAGGCTCCAACACCCATCCTAGGTGTCCACGCTATGTCCTTGAAGTTGCCAATATTTCTCGTGGAGAAAAAAACAACAACAACAACACAAAAGAGTGGTGATGAAATAAGAATGAGGCTCTGCTTCTCAGTTTATTTTGGTTATATTTCATCAAGATCAACCCATTAGAAGGGAAAGACTGTCAAATCCTATTTATTGCCTCCCCTCTAAAAAAATAAATAAAAATAAAACAACCTTTTAATTACCTTTAAATGTTCTCTGAAAGTGACTAACTTAAGCAAAATGTAAAAAAAAATTTTTTTTAAATTACATTTTAAATGACATTGGCTGAAAAAGTACCTCAAGTGTATTTTCGTAGTGGCAATGAGCTGCTGGCAGCTACATTTGTTGATTCGTCATTTAAATACTGGTGTTCCTGGCACGCTTTGTTGGCACAATGATGGGGGGGGGGTGGCACTAAATGATCTATTCCAATACTACATACTGAAGCCCATCCAGATGAAATTTCCCACATAATTACCAGTTACCTGCAGAACGTCAACGATGCAAACTATTAATTAAAATCCAAGCCATGTTGTATCTGATGCAATTAGATCACATCTTAAGCAAATGCCTTGGCTCATAATAGTTACAATTCACAAGTGCACTGAGCAGGATTAGGTGACACATGTGCGCTTTTGTGTTAACTGCAGAAAATGTACAACAACTATCAGAATCAGTTCATGAAATTATTTTGTGTTCGCTGGATTGTTAAAGGAATAGTTTGACTTTTTTGGGAAATAAATAATAATTTCCTTCCCTAAATGTGACATCACTAGGTCTGTGCATTGACCATGGGGTCAAAATCTGGATGCCTTTAGCTTAGCTTATCTAGGAAGCAGGAAAACAGAAGAAATTAAAACATTTAGTCTGGCTTAGAAGATGATTTGAAAAGCTTCCCAAAGCATCATACCTCATTTGTTAAATTTGTACGGTGACTGAAAAGTAAAAACCATATCCTGTTTCATGTATTGGAGTCATTTTGTCTCTAACTGGAAACGTCCTGCTCCAGCAGCAGGTAAATTTTAGCACAAGATGATAAGAGGCATGCTAAATGACATCACCTGACACCAAAGAACAGCTCATTGAAAAGTCCAAAAAAATGTGTTACTAGTATGTGTAGTAAATGTAATTTTTAAATCTATGACAACACAATAACAAATCTCTAATCCTAACTGTATAGGTAGGTAGAGGTTAAGGTGTAGGTGATGTTAACTAAAGCAGAAAGATGTGACAGGATGATGAATAAATAGCTGTGTCTCTGCTGTTGGACAAAAAAAGAATACATGTGAGTAAGAAGCCAGCTTCTCTAAATCAGGACAAGTGTGTCATGTTGGTGATTTGGAGACTTAATAGGTCTTAAAACATTTTACAGTGCTGGAGAGTGCCGATGTTCTCGCTCATCATCCCTTACGTACCTCTTTCCGGGACGTCTTTGGGGGCTTTCCTACACTGCTGGTCATGTGTGCATGTGGGGATGGAGGCCATGCAACGCTTAATCCTCCTCCCCGTCGCAGGAAAGTACCCTGCCTCCCTGTGCAGAACGAAAACAACAAAGAGCTGAGTGTGGCTGCAGCCTCCGGGATTCACTGAACCGACCAGAACACGTCCAAGAGAGTCACAGCTTGCTGCTTCCTCCTACCCATCTATCCACGCATGACTCGCCTTCCCTCTTGTGCATTTCCTCCACGATTGTCTTTTCACCCTAAAAACTGCAGTATAATTAAGACTGGAATATAGAGTTCCTCTGTTTTACACCGTGATTAAGACTTTAGCTTGTTAAAAGTGAATATAAAGGATTATAGTCAGGGGTATTTTTTTTTTTTTATTCTATAGTGTCTGAAAATTCTGAATTTAAACATATTGTTCCTAAAATGGAAAAAAAAAAATAGGTGAGAGTAAATACGACATGGATCACAATGACACTAAATAAACATTTATGGGTACCACATGATGAATCCTGGAGGATCTGTCATGACCATGAAGGTGGATGTTTGTGTTTGTGTGTGAAGGCTAACCCTCCCCACACTTATCGGCCTCGGTTGATTCCTCATACCATCCTGTCATTCACACATGCTCAGTCTGCTGGGATTATCAGCTGTTCCCATCAGCTGGTCGCATTTATCCAATAGCACGGTGACACACCTTCATATCGCTGCTGCCTTAAAAATACACTCTCTTTCCGTTCCTCTAGTTGATTCATGCTGATGTCATGTGGGCCCGTCACCAGATAATATTTGCAAAATCGCCAACTTCATCTTTTCATCAGCCTCTCCATCTTCATCAGTCTCAGCAGGACCATTAGTCGCCACCACCACCAGTATCTGAACTCCACAGGGGGGGGGATTTAGTCTTTGATCATAATCTTCCTGAAGTGTCTAAGTGCAAAAGACTTTTCTAACAGACTAATTATCACATAACATCGGTTGCAAATAAACTATTATCTTCAATTATTTCACTTTGTCTCTCTTGGCTTCTTAAACATCACAACATCGACCGGACAAATTATGACATCATTTGGAAAAGACTTTCATTTCCTCCTACGATTAACTGTAATAATCACGATTTCAATATTTTGTGACAGAATATCCGCAAAACTAGCATCGTTCAGTTCACCCTTGTTGCTGAAATTAGTGTTTCACCTTGAATTGTCAGCATGCTAACACACTGGGCTAAGTAGGATATACAGTAATATGGTTCCTCACTTCATGCCTGAGTATCATAAGCTTTGTGGAATGCTGGAATTAGTATTTATCTTGCACAGTTGTAAGTGTTGGAGTTTTTCACCACTTCAGTGTGGAGTACAGGGTAACTGGACCCAGTGGTCCATGTCCTGATCTTACCTCAGCTACCCAGTATCCAAAAAACCTTCAAGACGTAACCTTAATTATCCTTCATCCATATCAATGAGGACACAAGCAAGTCAGAGAATATTTTGCAAAAACATCTGAATTTTTTTTTTTTCTTTTTTTTCGGTGAGTGTGGTTTTGGATGTATCATGATGCAGTGGTGATCCATTTGCAACAGGAAGACCATATTCTTGTGACAGGGAGCACAGAGAGGGCATACCGCAAAAAAAAAAAAAAAAAAGTTTGGTTCCAAGAAAAAAACCTTTCCTGTTAGACTGGTCTTGTAATACCTTCTGCTGTTATTATCGTTCATAACATGTTGTCAAGTAGTGAAAAAGAGGACGTAAAGGATTTGTGTCTGCGGACATTTCTAGGAGTTTAAAACATCCCGGGTTGACCCCAGGCGAACTCTTTTGCAGATTAAACTTAGCCACTGTTTCACAAACACATTATTTCTCATCATATGCTCTTGTTGCTGAGACAGGATACAAACGATTCTGGTGTGACGGTCCTGGACTTCGTCCTTCCAATATCGACCCAACCCTGTCTCCCTATGACTCCATCGTGGTTTATAATGAGATGCTGCATTCATCCAAATGAACGCGGCACACATTTGAAAAAATTTGTCCATGTACGCAAATCCTTTATATCTGTCGTTATCTATTATTTCTTGGGTACATCAAGAAATAATAATATGCTGTATGTTAATGTGTATGTTCCTCTTCTTTAAGGCACAATCCAGGTTACCACATCCTGAAATGATTTAATTACACCAATGTGTGTAATTAACAGAATTAACTGACACGTATCTTCACATATTGAACATTCTGAACATGCAAGAAAAAAAGAAGGTGACATTCTTTACTGAACTGATCAAACATTGGAGGAAACCAGAATCAATGGATGGCAAATCCATAATAATGTTCTATTCTATGAGCAAGTTTTCCTGGTCATGGAGTCTAATATGAGAGTCAAACTATGACATAATGTGGAAACTGAGAAGCCTCAGCAGAGTTTAGCTTTTTGCCTGTCAGTGATACACACACTTTCATTCTGATGGTTGAAATGAAAGGTAGCGATCAGTCGGATGCAGTCAAATATAAATGTCAGCTGATATGACATTTTAGGACAGATGTGAAGGTTTTACCCAAATATACATGTATGAAAATGAATAAATTCTAAAAATAATGAATATTAATTACATGTACTTCACTATATTTTGGCTCTAGTGACGTTACGCCTGCTTTGTGCTCCATGCAAATCATTATTTAAAATATTGCTGGAACGATTTCCAGTTGAAAGGCTTTATACTGTATGTTTCCAGTATTCCTGAATGGATGGTTTGTCTCAAAAACACACACTTTTAACACACACACACACACACACACGCACACACACGGGGCCGGATTCGATCCTGTCCGTTTTCAATCATTTGCAATCATAACTGATCGAACCCGCTGGCTTTGGAGGACATGTTTACCTCCTGCGTCTGGAGCCCCCAAACTCGTGTGCGCCTGTAATATATCATCAATGGGGGGGGGGGTCTTAAACTTTATTATCCTTCTTCCAAACTGTCACGTTTATGAGAGCCAGGGCATATTTGTTTGCAGGGCTGTTGGTTAGATACAGTCAGAGTTGGCTGAACACCCCCTCCTCTCTTTCCCTCTCCCCTCTTGTCTTTTTTTTTTTTTTTTCCCTTTCTCTCAGCTGCCGCGATATTTTCCAGCTCTGGAGCCTCAACCGCGCAGCTCGATCGATTCGCATTGATTGTCCCTGACGAGCTGCTCCACTTTCTAGCCAATGTCAGCCAGTCTGCGATCGGGAAGGAGAGAAATGAAGGAAAATCTCTGCCGCCCTGGCGGTGTCATTTCCACACACTTGGGTTGGCCGCCTGCCAAGCAGACAGGCCGGTGGAAAGAGGCGGAGTGGACTCCCGGGCTGTGGGCGAGAGGAAGAGGAGGACCCAGACCGATTCCATCGCGGATAACCTCTCCAAAATAAATTGGTGGGTGAACCGAGTTCACCGGTTCACCTCCCGTCACCTCGAACGCCCCTCGACTGAAATAACATTTCTTGAATCGCGTAAAAGGTCATATCCAAAAAAACAAAACCCCAAAACGCGTAAAGCCCACGATTACGCGCAACGCTTCTGTTTACATTTTAAGTTGTTTATTTAGGATTTACATTTAATTGTTTCCAATAATGCAACAAAAACATCACCACCACCCCAGATATCACCCTCCCCCCACCCACTCCCCTCCCTGTGGAAATTTGGTTATTCTGGATAAATGCGTAATAGGCGTCGTTTGAACTGCAGCGTCATTAAATGGAGCCACAGGGAGCAGGCGCGTCTTTCAACAGCTCTGACTTTTATTCTGAAATCACGCCTCTCCTCCCCCCCCACCACCCACCACCCACCACCACCCCCCCTCAGCTGTCCTGAGATCAGCCGACAGAAACTCACGACCTCTCTCGTGATTTACGTTCCCTCAGCCTGAAGAGCGCGGCGCCGCGGAAAAAGTCCACTTCGGTTTTTCCTTGAAGCTCCAAAAATCTATGAAATGTGTTTGCATGTTCCTCTCTGCAAGCGGGGATGTAGAGGTGGGATTGCAAGGACCGAGGAAGCTGGGGGAACCCACGCGTTCAGCCTCAGAGAAAAGTGCGCTTTTCCAAAATAACTGACGGTGAATATTTTTTTTTTCTATTTCACATTTGGCACTAACAAGACAAGCCACTCTGTAGGATTGTGTTCTCGGAGAATGAGCTTATTTCCTGCCCTGTTCTTGTTTTTGTCACCATTGCGCACGGCAGTCTGAGAGACGGACCCGCTCGGACTGTGGGAGCCCTCCCCTCTGCTCGGATCTGCTTTGGTAGGTGCGAATAAAATAGGTCCGTGTTTGCAAATATGCAGATACATGGAAGGTGGTGGTGGTGGTGGTGGGGGGGTGTTGGGGAGGGAGGAGGTGTAGGATGGGGAGAGAGAGAGGGTGGTGGTGGGGAGGTCATACTTTGTTGAAGTCTGCTGAAAGTTGGGATGTCATCTTCTTGAGGGATCAAGTTAGAACAGGGCGACTGCAGACCATCTGCTGGTACCGCAGATCGGCGGCTCATAGATCACCGGGTCCAGACAAAAGACAAGCTATTTTCATCCGTTATGCTCGTCAACACAAAAGCTTTAACTTGCTTTGGCTCTGATTTGGATGCGGTAAATGATGCTGAGTGGGGAATTTTAGAGGATGTTACTCCCAGTCTTTCAAGAACAAATTCTCTTTATGCAATAAGTCGCCGGGGAGCGCTGATAATAAGGAGCGGCACAATGTGAATCAACGGCGCGTCGCTTTATTTGTGGATCAGCTGTTAATGATGCGCACCAAAGTTCAGTTAATGAAAGAAAAAAAAAAAGATCAGCGCGCATCACAGTCTGATCCATTTGTTTCATATTTAGGTGTCCGGTTATTGTTCAAAGTATTATTTAATTCTGAAAACACAAGTTTTGAAATGGATGAGAGGTGAGGAATTTATTTTAAAAAATATAATTTCATTCTCAGTTTTATCTGCTTTTTTTTTTTTTTTTGGACATCACGTTAAAGTTGTTTGGTACCCTGGTTTTCAACCCTCGCATCCCGGAGATTAACAGTCACCCCCACCCACCCCCCTTCTCAGCCCCGCCACCGGATCCAAGCGCTCCATATGTTTGTGAATAATTTGGAGTCACGGTGTGCGCGCCGTGCTTGTTTTTCCTCCTCTAACTTTTTGTGTGCGTAGCCTAATTAAGGCGAACAACACGCAGCGGGCGATGGACAATGGATGAATCCCCGAGTCCAATTATTGTCACCAGGCTTTTTAACTTCCTCTTGTGTTCGTGCGTCTGTGTGTGTGTGTGTGTGTGTGCGCGCGTCCGTGTGTGCGCGTCCGTGTGTGTGCGTCCGTGCGTCTTTGTGCGTCAGTCGACAGGAGGTGGGAGGAATAGAGAATCTGAACAGAATCCGCAGACAGCGCGTCTGCACCGGGGACAGGGGTGGTGTGTGCGTGTGTGTGTGTGTGTGTGTGTGTGTATTGGGGTTGGGGGGGGGGGGGCTGCTGCATTTGCACCGGTGTAGTCAGCCGATCCAGGGTTCAACCCTGGAGGAAATGAGATCATATATTTTGTCCCTGCCTGCAATTACCTCACACCTACGCAGGCTGTGACGTCACCTGGAGGAAACTTGTCCAAGAGTTATTTAAGTGTGCTCAAAAAGGAGTTAATTGTGCAGTGAAAACGATCAGTGAGGACATTTGTTTATTCATCCCAATAAGATGTGATTAACCCTTTAGGGGCCCGCCAGCAGATTACCCATCACCCATCGCGTCTCAGTGTGGAGATGAAATTTGTCCTGGTGGGATGAGAGGACTGAGAAAATATGTGAGGAATGTTTAGGGGTCATTTATTTTCATTTACCCTTGATGCCAGTCTTGGCGTGTAGGGCAGCAGGAATGATTAAGCAGCCATAAAAAAAAAAACCATCCTGTTCCGGTTAGTTTTGTAAATGATGTGCAAACACGTGACTCACACACACACACACACACACACACACACACACACACACACACACACACACACACACACACACACACACACACTGACCTTCGGTGTTTTCTTCCGTTCGTCCATCACCTATTGATCAAACTGGTCAACCGCTGAACCAACCAACCAACCAACCATTTATCTATCACTCTGACGTCACCACGCTGTTGACTAGCATTCATGTTGAAGTAAACATCTGTTGTTGTTTTTTTTCTCAGTTTGGTGAGGAGAGTTTTTTTGGGGGGGGAGTTTTTTTTGAATATCTTTTCAGAGTTTGGATGCGTTACTGTTCAAGATGAGAGCGCGTGCGAATATTAAATGAGTATTGAAGTATTGTTGTGCTGGTGAACATTTACCCAGCAGCACTGTGGCTGTTAACACATAGTCATCACTTTTATTGCCTGAATGTACAGTTCAGTCTGTTGAGAAGCTCCATGTAATTTCAGATGGAAGGTTGCTGTAAATGTTCCAAACAAACAATATTCATCTGATTAATCTTGATTTGTATACTTAAGATTTTGTAGGTGGTTGACATCCTGAACATTTGACATCATTTTAATGAATTTAAATTAATTTCCCAGTGTTTTAAGACGCTGTTTACATGTCATGACCAGCATTTGTCCAGGCTTACAGAATACAAACTACTGAACACTTTTGCAGCCAAATGCCTTCAAGGTTTTTGGAAACAAATCTCGCTTGCTGAGAGTTAGATGAAAAGATTAATAACACTCACATAAGTTCTGTGTTAAGTCCGAAACCTCAGCGAGCAGCCACCTAAAAATACACTTCCATTATGATTTCCTGGTGAGGGACCGGTAACTTCCTGAAGTCTCTGCTGGACGCGGTGCGGCGGCGAGCGCTGTGGCCTTACAACAACAACAACAACAAGAAGGGAGTCCACCTGTGTTCAGAGTTTGCACGTTTCACTCGTGTCTGGCTTCCATGGGGACGGTTTACATGACAACAGTTTTGCTAAAAATGGCAAAGTTTTTCCTGTTTCCTCATTTTTGAAAACTTCCAAATTCATGTGATGACATTTTTGTGCATATGGACCTGCAGAAACTGGGAACATTGGCTTTAAATGGAACTGCAATGGCATTAAAGCAAATTTACATCGGAGGGTTAATGTAAATTCAGCAGAATATGTCCACCGTTGTTGTTGCTCTTCTTTCTGCTAATGGCTATCAGTCTGAAAAGGCAAAAGCAAAGGAAGATACCTGTTTTTGAATGAACATCCGCCATAAATTCATGCTAATGGGGCAATCCAAATTAGCCCATAGGTGTAAATGGTTGTTCACACCTCTGTTCACACCCTTGCTACAGCTCCAGTCCCACCCCTGTAGCCCAGCAAAGGAAACCAGTTGATAGATGGGATTCTAGATGAATGAGCTTCATGGTTGTTTGTTGGTGGATTCATTTACTTCAGGACCGCCCGTCCAATCCTTTATGCTACTCTATATGAACTATCTCCTGGCCGTGGTTTCAAATTTATGGAACAAACATCAATATTGTGATATTAAATGTGTCGAGCAGCACTTTCTAAATAATAAAATAAAACGGCAATCATTTTTTTTACACAGCGGTTGATCTCGTCATCCGTTCGGGGTTCCCGGATCTTTCCAGTTGCTTTTTTTTTTTTTTTTTTTCCTGGAGTTGCCACGCCGCCGTCCCGTCCAACCTCCATGCTGGCTCTCATGTTTATACAGATGTTTTATTTGGCAACTGTGACTACCTCTGCTGCTGTCACAGGACATTTTTAAATGGAAATCGTGCAACAGAATCACAAAATAAATAAATAAATAAATAAATAAATCTATTTCCACAGTATTTTGTTTGTTTAATCATAACAAGAAGACAAGAAAAAAGATTTTTCCTTCCTTGTTAGATGACGGGGCCGGACATCAAGCTGGCCTTTTAATCGAAGGATAAGGAGGCCCCTGAAGCTTATGCTGCCTCGTCATTTTGTGTTGACTGCGTTCTAGGTCTCATTAAACGTTGTTAGAACGTTAATTCCCCGTGCTGGCTGTCCACCTCACACAGATGTGCGATTCGGTTCTGTGCCATCACAGAGATGGAATAGAACAGAACCCCATTATGTCTTTTTGTTGCATTTGTTCAGAACCGTCAAGGCAAAATAAGTGTGCCCCTGTCCTGCCTTGAAAAGGCTGTTTGGATGGAGCTACTGTGATGAAATAACACAGAAATCCATTTTAAAAGGAGAAGCAGGAAGGAAATAAAGGTGCCACACTCTCATCCTGATCTGGGTGTGGAAACTATAAAGGAATTAGACGCAGGTAAACAAACGTGTTAACGGAGGTAGAAGACGGGGTGAGAAACGCCTCATTTCACACTCACATGACACTCGGTGTCTCTACGTTTACTTGTCACGCAACTTCTTACACGTTTCTGAAGGGGAATTTTCGACACAGAAGCTTCAATGCAGCCAATGTGAATCCAAGTATACGTTCATAGATAAGTGGAAATTAGAAATCCACAACTACAGGTGCTGATAGACTGCTGTTAGCGTCGTTCAAACATGATTTAAAATGAACGGGTCGTGTAGCTGAAGAGCTGCTGACAGGAGATCAGCAAAGTTTCAGAGCTGACATGAATCTTTTTAAGTCAACATTTGTAATCGTCTCTTAAATGTCATGTTATGTCCGCTGAAGATGGACGCATTCAGGGTTTTACTGGTTTTATTCTCCACTAAAACTGTCCAGCATTCAAGGCTGTAATGTGAAATGTACCAATGTTCCCCCCCTCATAAAAAAAAAAAAAAAGAGACATTAAAGAAACAGTTCGTAAAGTTACTTTACGTAATACACGGCAACTTTTTCCACCAATCCTAAATGATGCAGGTTTGAATTTACCGTAAGAACAGGTCAATTATTCTTGATGGCAGGCGCACGATGGAGCGTCATTGGTCGATCTGAGAGAGGCGTCTCACACACACACACACACACACACACACACACATAGCTGTTGGACCGTATCGATTATGGGGAACATTTATGTCCGGATCTTTTTCTCCGTCTTCTTGTTCCGTGCTGCGTGTTTTGTGTGGATAGATGAAACTAACGGAAGACTTCAGGAGAAGTAAAGGATAACTAAAGGATATTTAGAGCCTTTTTATGCTGAGACAGCACGAGGTGCAACAAATGCGTCTCCCAAAGGCTTTAATACGTGAGTCATTATGGTGCTCCTGTCAGGCCGAATCAGGGAAACCTGAGGTGTAAGGCCTTAATGTGAACCACGAGATTAAGTCTGTAGCGTCCAGGAAACCGAGTGCCAACGTGCGTAAAGGACAAAACAACAGTAAATATCTGGTTTCATCGGCGTGACATTGAGACTGCCAGTCTGCGGAGGCAGTTTGCGGTTTGGGAGACGGTTCACATAAGGACGTAACCTCTTCTATAAATGATGTGATGAAGGGATCTGAAGAGCCATGACGCTGGGAGTCCAAGAGGGTGATTAGCCAAAGACTATACAAGCGAGCTCAGGGCGGATGATGATGATGATGGAAAGAGCGTGACTGATAGGTCAGTCGGATGGAAGGCAACAACTGTGGTGTAGTGCACCAGCTACCGTCTATACACAAGCTGTTAGCTCGCACAACACAAGTCTGTATACGTGTGTGTATCGTTTGTCGCTGGTTTGGTTTGAAGGGTCTTTTATTCGGGTGAAGATGTCAAACCACACAGAACATATGCAGTACGTTAGTAGTAATAAAACTTGTTTATTTCAATCTGTTCACACACAACAGGATGGCTGTAGCCAATAAACACCATAACACTGTGAGTTCAAATATTATAATATTTGTATTACATAAAGATAAGACAGTTTTACATCATCAAGCTGCTGCAGTATATTAATGTAACTGTAGCTCACATGTTTCAAACTCTGGACCCGCGGACCAAATGTGGCCGTCCGCATCATTTTATGTTTCTATGTATCATAAAAATACATAGATACATATGTTTTTTTTCTGTGCAACTGTAATGTTTGTAACTTAGATTACATTGAGTTACATTTAGTTACATTTATTAGTTACATCTAGCCCTTTGAGGACAGCCGTTACGCTGATGTGGCCCCGAAATGAGTTTGACACTCCTGCTGTAGCTCAAAGATGTGCTCATCAAGTATCCAAAAACTCAGTCATTTACAGAAGAAACAAGAGGTTATGTGTGTGTGTGTGTGTGTGTGTGTGTGTGTGTGTGTGTGTGTGTGTGTGTGTGTGTGTGTGTGTGTGTGTGTGTGTGCATGTTATTGCACGAGTGTCACGCACGGTAGGTGTTGCTGGGATTGACGTAAAGTCTGCAACCCAAAAATATTGTGTCACATCCGTACTGTCTGGATAGGAAATGCTTCAGGAGAGCAGCAGCAGCTACTTTGTTGTTGTTGTTGTTGTTGTTTATTTTTTTGTTTCTTTTTATTATTTTGTCCGGGTGACTTAGTTTTGTGTTTTTTTTAATAGCAGCGGTGTCATCTTCAGGTCAGCTGTTGAGGGCTGGTGAGAAAATAATTTCCTGGGTGAATTGAAGTTACAGCTGTTCGCCGACATTTTTTCTCAGTGTTTCCTTTTCAGCTGCGATTCGACTTGAGAGCGACTTTAGTTCAGCGATTGATAAAATGCCAGTTTATTAATTATCTGAATACTCCAGCCTTTGAGTACATTTTCTGTATTTAGAGCATTGACATAGCTTGTTGGATCAGAGCGGGATATTTTTCCCAGGCCCAGGATTAATAGAGGAATAATGCTGCTTGTCGCAGCTGCCATTGGTGACAATTATTAAAATGGAACTAAAAATATCTTTTGAAAACATTAAAGTATTTCTAACTGAAGCGTGTGATGCAGATTTTTTTGGATCCTGTACTCTGTAAAGACCCTCCGTGCATCGTCAGCGTTTGTTCAACCGCGACTGAGGAGGAGAGAACGCGGCTCGTCGGGAGAGGCTTTTTTGGGGAAACTGGACCCTGGTCGCTGCTGTAGCAGGAGAAACTGAATCTATAGGGCTGGGGGGGCTGGGGGTGGCTGGGAGGGGGGGGGCTGCAGCGCTGGCTCTGGTTCGCTGGCGCCACATCCCCCTGAGCTGGTGAGAATGTGGGGGCTGTGCTCTTGCCTTTGAAGCTTTACCTCCCACTAATTCTGGCCTTCCAATTTCCACACACTGCACAGACACCCCCCCCACCCCCACCCCACCCTCCATCCATCCTCCCCCCCCCCACCCCCCTCCCTTTCCCTTTGTTTCCCTTATAAGGACTGGCCCGGCCATTTCCTCAGCTTCTCGATGGGGAGGGGTGGGGGGTGATGTGTGGGGGGTGGGTGTCATGTTTGTGAACGCGGACAGGTCAGGAGAATAGCGGCGTAGTTTTTCTTTTCATAGATGAGCAATCCCAGGAATCTGCGGGCTAAAAGTCAACTGGTGCGTGCATCGGTGGAGAATCACCCTTTGTGGGCCCAGTGACGACCCCCCACCCCCCCACCCCCCAAACCACTCCTTTTAATCTAATATTCTGTCAAATGATATCCCTCTACAGGTTGGGTCTTCACAAATGATGGATGGAAGATGATATTGCTTAATTATTCAATGTTTTGTTCGGTCACTGTTTTTTTTTTAAATCTACATTTCCAACAGCTTCTCAGGTTGTTGTGTCAAACAGTCTGAAAAGTCTTTTATATGTATCTTTTCTCTCATATTTGCATATCAGATTATAAACCCAGATTAATCAGCAGGTTATAGTGCAATACATGTATTCATGTTAAACTATCAGCAGTCAGATATTACTATTTGCTTTTAAAGCTTTTAATCGTTATAAGGTTGATCTTAAATAAGACACGAACAGATTTCACCGACGGCAATCTGTTTCAATGATCAAAATAATCAGAGGGAGAGATTCAAGAGTTCACCTGGGCGCCGTTTCAAATCAGGTGTGGAGGTGACAGATTCAGATGCCGACTGTTATGTAACTGTCTTTTATGAAAATGTTTCTCAGAATCGTATTTTTCGCTGACTTGTGAAATGTGGGAGCGACTGCAGTTCGAATAGAGAGCGTTTTAGTCGCCGCTATATTACAATACATTTAAATTTTGTTTCATTTAAATGTCAAAGTAGTTTTTTCTTTCCCTCAAATTATTTTAATTTTCCTGGACTCAAATAGCAAAGATTAGGCTTGTGATTTGATCATTTCTCTTTCATTACCAACCAGTCACAGAGGGAGGTTCCCGGGATGCAGGTGTTGCCAAGTCGGGCCAGGAATTTCGATTTTTAGATTAATGTGTGATGAATTAAGAGAGAGATGACAAAAAATTTGGGATGCTGGGTTTGTTAAGTGTCATGATTTATTGACTGACTGTTTATCTCTAGCTAGTTTTCTCTGGGCCTCTGTAAAACATCTGTAAATGAAAATAACACATAATAACGTGGAATAATGGAAACATGAAGGAGATTACTTGCAGTGAAGAGCTGGTCTATGTTGGTAATTCACCTCTCTCCTCTCCCTGTGTTTCCAGATGGCCCATGGAAGATCGTGGATGAGGGCTGATCTGTAGTGTGGGGGCAGAAGGCTGCGGGGCCTGCCTGTTGTCGGCCCAGCTGATTCCATTGAGGTGAGGCGCCACTCTCACCAGAGCGCCACAGAACGGACCAAGAGGAGCTCTCTGCTCCCCCCTCTCCTTGCTCACCCCTGCCCCCTTTCCACCCTTTAACCCCCCCAACCCAGGCAAGTACGCTCTGGACCATGTCTAGCCGGCTGTCGGAGGGGGGCCGGACAACAGAGGACCGGGAGCGGAGTAGCTGCAAACAGGACTCTCCTGTTATAGAACGCAGGAACCGCAGCGGCATCATCAGCGAGCCCCTCAGCAAGAGCCTTAAGAACTCCCGCACCCTCTCCCAGTACACGGCGGTCTCCTCCGCCGCCACCAACGGACACACGAACAACAAAGAGACTAAGAGCCACTCGGCCAAGCCTCAGCCGCCCCAGCAGCCCCAGCCCACTGTCTCAGCACTGACAGCAGCCAAGTTGGACCGTACCCTAGAACAGGTTCTGGAGGGACAGAATGGCCTGCTGCACTTTGCCCAGGCAGCAGCACTTTTAAAGCGGGCCGGTATGGAGCACATGCTCCTGCCTGGGGGCATGGGAGTGGGAGTTGGCAGTGGAGACGCGGGCTCGGGGGCTAGCGACTTGGAGGGTACGTCTGTCACGGACGCCGTAGGTGGTCCTGTTGACTTCCCATATGGAGTAGGGGGTGGTTTCCCCTTCAACCCAGGGCTTTTCATCATGACTCCTGCTGGAGTGTTTCTGGCGGACAGCGCACTACACATGGCTGGCCTGGCTGAGTATCCGGCGCAAAGCGAGCTGGCCTCTGCTATCAACTCTGGTAAGAAGAAGCGGAAACGTTGCGGCATGTGCCCACCTTGCCGACGGCGGATTAACTGCGAGCAATGCAGCAGCTGCCGGAATCGCAAAACAGGCCACCAGATCTGCAAGTTTCGCAAATGTGAGGAACTGAAGAAGAAGCCCTCTGCTGCTCTGGAGGTAAGACGGTGGTGGTTATGAAGTGTCGTGGCTATGTCGATCATTCTTAGAGGGTTTCTCAAAAAAAAAAAAAAAATGCTAATAGGGGTTTTAGCCAAATAATGCTTGGAGAACCTAACAAGGCAGTGAGAGACTACAACATCCCGCGACACCCCTGAATTTAAAATTTTACTCTGACCAACACATTTTTGTTCCTCTGGCTTCCTGAAAATGTTGCTTTTTCTTTTGTGATTATATCTCATCAGGTTTCAGAGATGTGTACCTAAAAAAAAGGTATAAAAATGAAAATTTGACCTTGACCTAGTTTTTCAAGGTCAAGGTTGTGATCTAATTTTGCCTCCCTGAATATATAACGCCTTTTGTTTCGTCTTTCTATCTTATCCGGTTCCTGAGATATGTACAAAATAAAAAAAAAAGTTGACCTTGACCTAGTTTTCCCAAGGTCAAGGTCATCGTCTCATTTTTTTTAATCCCCTTTGCTGCCTGAGTAATGTGCTTTTTCACAATACATGACAGCTTCGTGGGATGTAATAATTGATCGTTCACCATCAATGAGAAAACACAAAATTTGTTTCCAAAGTTTGCCGTTCACGGTGAAGATCCAGGTGTGAGGTTCCTCCTTAAAGGGAAAACAGCACAGGTGGGCCTTTTGGTAGGGGGATGGCTCCACCACCAGCAAAGTAACAGATGAAGAGGAATGCTGTGGGCATGTGCAGGACAATGGTGTCTTTCTCTTCTCTCCACCAGAACCTTGTAATCACAGATCTTTCCATTGGATGTTAACTCACTCGCTGTAATTCAGGTTGTTTTCTTCTTTTTTGTCCCGCGTCCATCCTCCCTGTGCTTGCGTGAGCACTTGTTTGTAAAACTCTGTGTGGAGGCAGAGTGGCACTAATTGTAAATTTGTGTCCAGTATGTGTTTGTGTGTCAGTGTGTGCATGCGTAGCTATGTTTGTGTTATGTGTGTGTGTGTGTGTGTGTGTGTGTGTGTGTGTGTGTGTAATAAGGTCCATCTGGCCACGGAGCTGTCATCTGGAGCACCAGGTGTCAGTGTGGCACATGCCCGCTCCCTTTAGCTGCTGCTGTCCTTCGCTCTGGTTGACAGTCCTGCTCATCTAAATGGCCTTTGCAAAAACTTCCTGTCGGTTACCTCCATCACACTCCTGTGGTCTAACCAACCCCGACAGTGATGACAGAGTGACCAATCATAAAATCAATTCGGGCAGATGTTCCATCTCAAAGGAAATAAACATTTTGTGATCAATGGATAATAGCGTTACATAATAAATTGATAAGTATGTAACACAGTTTGAACGTTGCCCAGTGATGGAGGCTCCGATTTAATTGACATGAACTGGATCTGTGCTTCATTCGACCGGTGGCTTTGCTTCTTCCTCTTTCTAATGATCAAGTGTGACAGCTTGGACCCTAGTTTGTAGGCTGACAGTTTGGCTGCTTGGTTCCCATGTGCTGACTTTG
Source organism: Antennarius maculatus (assembly GCA_013358685.1). NCBI lineage: Eukaryota > Metazoa > Chordata > Actinopteri > Lophiiformes > Antennariidae > Antennarius > Antennarius maculatus. The sequence goes on along the minus strand of CM023617.1, from coordinate 18,968,163 downwards.
GCCAATGAAATGCACCTTCAGGGGATAGTCCTGAATTTTGAAGCTGTTTGAATGAGATTAGCTTACTTGAGGACATTCCCACTCCCACGGTTCCCTAACTCCCACCAACAGCTGGGCTAGCGCTACGAACGGCGGGCTAGTGTTTGGAGACACAGAGGAAGCAGAACGATGCTAATTTGCTCATATTACTCATTCTGTTTGCTTTAAAAGCATCGGTCGTCCCCATTAATGGACGTTCTTGGACCTTTATGACTGACTGGTCGGTTAGGGTTAATGGTTTTTGACCTCAAATGTCCACCGTCTAATGTATTTTTATGTTCATACTGCAACGGGGGGGGGGGGGGGGGCAACGTGTTCGTTCTTGTTTGCCCCTCCATCCGTCTATGCGTCCCTGGTGGGGAGAAGCTTCCACTTCCCAAAAATCACAGGACAGATTTCAGTAAAATTTAAGATGCCCCCGGAGATGTTTATTTCATAATAAGTTTCTTCAATTTGCTTATTTTCACATTTTGAAGCGCAGGAGAACTTTTCAATTTTGATGTCAGTTTTTTTTTTATCTTCATTTTTTTTTCCACCAGTGGCAGGTAATCTTTATCCTGAGACACAAAATTCTCATGTTATTTTCAGTTATTATTATGTTCCAGGATATTGGCCTCATTTTGTAATGTTGAGGATAGTTTAAAAAATAAAAAATAAAAAAAAATTCCAGAATCTGCATGTGTTCTCAGATCTACCCTAAAATCCTGTCCTCCGTTTATGGCCCAACTTTTCAAAGAATGTCATGAGGATGTATTTGCAAAGTCATATACGTGTAATATTAAGTTTTTTAAAAGGCCATATCACATTTTTTGTTGTTGGTTGTCGTTATGGGGTCTGCTGACTCTTTTCAGTACATGTTTACGTCGAAAGGACAAAGCCCTCTAGCGAGATGTGACTCCTGTCCATCAAGAGCAAAGGAGCTGATGTTACGCCACGTCCCTGTGAGGAGGAAGTGGAGCTGAATGTCTTACAGAATTGTTGGGCTTTAACGTGTTTTTTTCTATTAGTAGTTGACAATTTATTTCAATAATGTCTCAGTTTTATGAAGTCTAAATTGTTTTAAGGCCCAACACCTACCTAGACCTGATTTATAATTATTGTCATTCCATAAATCTGATTTAATTTTAAACGATAGTTCATATCAATTTTTGAAGACACAGAACGATCACTGTTGTGTGTCATTCTAAAGGGGAAACAACATATTTTGTTGTTTATATGAAACTTTTGTTGATGTGTCACATGTTATTTAGTCGTTGTGATGACATGTGTGATGTTATTCTGAATATGTATTATCAAAACACAACCGTACATTTAGTTTTTGAAAAACCGATGACTTCCCGGCGCAGAAAACAAAGCATGAAAAATGTAAAAGTTGAAAATAATGGTAAAAATTGGAAATTCTGTGTCAGTAATCAAAAATAATTATATATATACTGATTTACAGTAAATTACAACTTACAAAGCATCTCATGGAACTGATAGTGTTTGAAAAAAAGGCGTTGTGTCAGACATCACTGAAGAAGAAAGACCTCGACTTTGTCACAAGTTGAGAATCACAACAATGCTTCTGAATATCAGAATGTTGCTTTTTCTGTGCTGTATTGTTTAGCTGCAAATTAATGAGAGACTTCGTTTGTCTCCGTTGATGATTCACCAAAATGGAGAAAAAGTGTCAGCTTGCTATGTAGGTGGTGTGATTAAATGTCTGTAACTGAAAGGAATATCATTTTAATTTAGGATTTGAAATTGATGTTTTCCTGGCAGTTAGCCTAATACCAGTCATTCACAGCAGTGATGCCAGAGCCAAGGCGCCATGAATATTCATGAATGTTGTTGTTGATGTAGGCCATCATCCTGCTCTAGCATCACAGTCTGCTGATTTTGCCAGTGGCCACCTAAGAAACTTTTAGGTACCATAAACCTGCCAAGTCTCAAAGTTAAAAGAGTGATATGTACTCACATAACCCCGCACGTATAGTTCTCTGTTGCATTTAATGTGTCTCTCCAGCAGTTTGTCTTTGTCAGTGATGAAATTAGAAGGTTAATTTCCGCTTATAACTTATTTTACTTGTACAATATAATAAGATTAATAAGAGTAATAAATGACATGAAAGGGCACATTTTCTGCTTTTTTAAATGTTTGCGCTTGTTTGGCGTTTGACACCTCGCTATTACATCATCTCCGTTCAGTGATGTCTGCTTAACATCAGTAACTGTTCTCAGAACTAAACGCTGCCCATTCAGAGTCTAATTCTAATATTTTTCACCTTACTGAACTGTGGATTAATTTTTCACACCAAATTTGACTCATTAATCGATGGACATAGATGTGAATGGACGCTTCTGAGTCTCCTTGACAAGGAAAATAGGTGTGTTATAGCTGTGAAATGGATAAAACATGAACAAAGACACAGATTGTTTTACAGAGAAAGTTCCAAGTATGAAAAGTCTCCTTTATGCCACATGAGCACGCATGTGTGATGTGAGGCCTGGGCACATTTGCCTGCACAGAAAGCGAGAATCAAACCTCAGTCATGTGACAACTGATAACATGAAGACCTAGACAAAGCTCAGGGTGTGTAGATCTCTGCAAAGGCAGCTATGTTTCTCCATTATGTCATCAGACCTAAAGGAATTAATCCCCTGATTGTTTGACCCACATAAGACTCCTTGGCCATGAAATCCTACGCCTGTAATTTGGAATCACTTTAGTATTTGTTATTCGATTGTTAGGCGAGAAAAACAATATTACAACGATGTTGGTTTTCCTCAGGATACAATCGAAATCTGACACCAAACTGAATTATTAAAGTTTAAACCTGCAACCTGATCTTAGTTCAAGTGTATAGCATTATTATTTTTGTCTCACAATCGTGGATTTTCTTTGAGTCCAGATCTGAAAATTTCTTTGATCCAGATAAGACTGATGTGTGTTAGATCTTATTGAGGTGTCATTGTCTAATTTTTGTGCAGGTGATACTGCATTAGGCGTTATCCATAGAGCTAATGAAAAACAAAATCTCATATGGTATGCAATCAATAAAAAAAAATTTCCTGATCCAGATCACAATCATAATCTACTGGATTACTCATGTTTTGTACCCTTGTTCTAAAAATAAAATCCATCCCAATCCAATCTGTTCATAAGTTTTTGAGTAAGTCTGTAAATAGACTGACAGCCAAACCAATGCCGGCACAAAAACTACATCCTCCGCAGAGATAAAAAAAACAAATCATTGTGAAGTAATGCCTCTAATATTCATTAATGTCTTACCTACAACACATTTTAGACGTCTTTGTTAAATGATGCCATTTATTTGGACAACATTTTGTGTTAAGAATGACGTAACTCAGCTGAGGAAGGATGTATGATAACACAAGTGGCCAAACGGAAAATACTTTTTGAGATTGAATCGGTATTCCCTTTCAGTTTGGAAGCCCCCCCAAAAAGACCTGGAACCTGTTGTGTCCTTTCCAAACTCTTGATCGGCTCCGATACCAGAAAGGATGATTGTTTTCACTCTTGCGCAGACCTCTGACCGCAGTAGAACATTTTCAATTTTACCTGCTTTTTATTTGTCCACATGCGCTCATACATTTCACCATTAGCAGTCTAGTAGTTGTCTCAAATGGCTTTGTTATTAAGTCAACAGCTCTTGTTCAGCAGGTGATTAGATCAGAGAATACAGGCCGGGGTCTGCGCTGTCAAGTGAGCACTGATGTCATCAGTACGAGCTAAATGTCAGAGGATGAGATTCATGGAGGATGTGCTGTGTCAGGAGAGAAAGAGGAGAACAGACAGTCAGCAGTAAATCCTAAATGTCAATTATGAGTACCGGTGAAATATTGTCAATTACTGTACATATTATGATCGTCTTTTCAGCAAGGCGCCTGAAAGAGGTTCTCAGGCATCCCCCTTAAACCTCTTACTGCCTATTCAGGGTGACTTGAGCGGCACCTGTGTCAGGAGATCATCCACAGAGACTGACAGCGAGACCTCAGCTGGAGCTCCAACAGCCCCCACATGCTTGAGTAAAAAAAAAAAAAAAAAAAAAAAAAAAAACCCACACCGGATGAAGTGTCTTGGCTTTGTTTTACTGCATTTACATTGATGTTTATATTTGTGTGTGTGCATGTGTGTGTGTGTTTGTGTATGTGTATGTGCCCACAAGCCTGTGAGCAACATACAACGTCAGTATACACGACTGCAGTCCAGCAGCAGTGTGCTTATTTTTAAGTGTGTTGACGGCTTCCATTGAAAGCTCATGGCAACTCAAAAGAGGAACGTAAAATTGGCAAGTGAGGGGGAGTTAGCATACTGAGGCCTTTGCCACCTCATAGCTCACTGGCTGAAGATGTCTGGATTTATTCTGGGAATGCTACATTTGAGAGATGTAAGTGGGATGGCAGTTTCTTTCTGCTCTACGTCTGAATACCCTCCAGTGGTGTCAGTCTCAGAGATGATGTTCAACACAGACACAGAAGAAGAAGAAGAAGAAGAAGAGCTGGGGGGTTGTAGGAAAGTAGTAGCATACCTTGTTTTACTTGTATGTCATTGCACGTTTAAGAATGTACTGTTCCAGTTGAGATGGGTTGAAAGTTGTTGACTTTTTTCTTTTTTTTTGGTCTCAGTTGTAAAGGAGAATGTTTCAATCAGAAGAGACAAGAGAATGGATTCATTATAACGGTATTATCGCAGCGGAAATGTAATAACTAGTCAGGAAGACTGGCACTTACACTCCTCAGGGAGATTGTGATTGAAGGGAATCGTCTTATTTGCAGCAGAAAGAGAAATCCCCATATAGAGACACTGGTGGTGGTGGTGGTGGTGGTGGCTGATGACTCTGCTGAAACGAATTGGACTGATGAGATGATGAAGCTGGAGAATCTGTGAAGATGATGGTCAGTCGCAGCAAAGTGATTGGCTAAAAATAATGGATGGGGTTTGGATTTGAGGAAAAAAAAAAACTATGATCTAAATGTGTGAACCAATAGCCATCCTAGCGCCGAACAGAAAAGTGTTGTCCATCGGGGGGGGGGACGCTTCCAGAGGAGCATATATACCCTCGTAGTCTTTTCCTTCCTTTCCCAGACGCCTTTCATGAGACAGCAAGCCAGACAGGCATGCAAATGGAAGCAGAGACACAAGGATGTGTTTTCACAAGTTGCCGGGCAGAAAGAGCGACAACTTGGACCAGATAGAGGATTCCGGGGGAGGACGGAATGAGAAGGAAGCGGGCGAGGCGGCCAAGGTGTCATACGATAGACGGACGTCTGGATTAAGCAAATGGCCTTTTACTCAAACAGCAGAGATCAGGTTGTAGTTCACCCACCGAGAGAGAGAGCAAGATAATTTCCAGGTTAACAGGTGCATTTAAACATATAAATAGAGTTTGTCAAATATGTCAAAAAGCTGCAACAGCCAAAAAATGATCAGTGACTTATTAGAATTGTTCCTTGCTGAGCTTTAATGAAACAAACACAACCCTCATGGGTTCAACTAATATATAAGACTGTTCATGTTAATACGTCTGATGACGTTAGAAGATGTTCATCCAATATGAGGACTGATTATATTCGGATCTGAATCCAGTGTGAACAGTGAGAGGACGCGCAGGCTGAGAATCTGTGTAACCAGGTTGGCGGTGTAGTGCCGGTGTCAGCTGAGGGTCAGTGGTGTTTTCGTTCCGCTGCTTTTTTAAAGTGAACTTTTTCTCTCGGTGGCGAACTGCAGACTGTGTTACGTCCTGCGTTTGCACTACTGTACGTGGAAACGTTTTTTGTGTATGTGTGTTTCTATTTGTGACGATCCATGAGGGATCTGTTAACAGTGTAATGAAGCTACTGTTGATGAAGAAGCCATGAAAACGACAAGCCGTTTGCGTCGGTGACATTTAACAACATGTGATGCTGTAATAATTTATTAGGGAATTCAGATCAGTTCAGCGGCAGTTCCTTTCTAAAACTGATTTTTTTTTTTTTTCCTTTTCTGTGTTTGCAGCATGTTGCACTCACGTTGTTTGTGCTACGCTAACACATATGTGCTCAGCATTGATTTTTTTTTTTTTTTTTTTTGTGATTGGCCACTTCACACCCACACATCCCATCTGCTTGAACCTGAGCAATCAGGAAGGTTTGCACTATTCCTGAACTGCTACCATTCTTCCATTGATTACTCGCATTTGATAATGATGAAAAACAACATTTACAGGTCAATCAAGGTGTGTGTGTGTGTGTGTGTGTGTGTGTGTGTGTTTTTGTTTTTTTTCTGTCCACACACTACATGTCCGTGATCGGTTCAGTCCCCTGTCAGATTTTTAGACATCTGTAGCATTGCCAGATGTTTCTGCCCTCTGACCGCCTTCTTAGCAGCTGAGCGTTGCTGAAGAAAGGTCAACGCAGAGATGGGTGATGGGCAAATGGCATTTGACGTAGAGACCATGACAAAATCTTTATAGTATGTTCACCATTAACGTCAAAGTTTGTGGTTTTTCCATTAATATTAATTAAAGAATAACATAAAATAAGCATATACTACCAGAACAATTTTGGACACACCACCTCATTGAATGTTTTTTCTTCATTTTTAATACTTTCTACATTTTACGCACATACTGAGGGCATCAAAACTATGAAACACGATTTAATGGAATGATTACTGCTTTTTAAACCCATGACATTCTCTCAATAAGCTACATGAGGTTTTCACTTGAACTGGTTTCCACTTCACCTTTGTGCCTCATCAAGGTTCTTTTGTGGATTTTATTGTCTTCTTGATTGGATTGGGAGCAGTTGTGTTGTGTTGTGCAGAAGTCAGGTTGGTTACAGCCCTATTTGACAATCCATATTTTTGGCACAAGCCAATTAGCTAAGTAAAGAGAAATGACATTCATTACTTCAAGAACTGAAGGTCAGCCAGTCTGGAAAGTTCATAAAACTTTGAGTACATCTCCATCAAGCTGTAGAATGAAACCTGCTCACAGGAGGACCACCACAGGAATGGACGACCAAGGCTCACATCTGCTGCTGAGGAGAAGTTCATCAGCATCAGAAATCACAAGTTAACAGCAGCTCAGATTAGAGTCCAGATAAAAGCCACACAGACTTCTGGTGGCTGACACATCTCCACATCGACTGTTCAGAGGAGAGACTGTGGGAATCAGGCCTTCATGGGCAAATAGCTGCTGAGAAACCACGACTAAGGAAAAGCAACAAGCAGAAGAGATTTATTTGGGCCTTTGGGCCTTATTGGGGGCTTTGCTGGTGACTGTTGGTGACTTATTCAAAATTAAAGGCCAGCGTGGCTACTAGATGGCTACTAAAGGCTAACATGGCTAGTACAGCATCCTGCAGCGACTTGCCATCCCATCTGGATTGAGTTCTGTTGGACCGTCATTCATCTTCAACAGGACAGGGAACCCAAACACACCTCCAGGCTGTGTGAGGACTATCTGACCAAGAAGGACAGTGATGGAGTGCTGCATCACATGACCTGGTATCCAGTCACCTGACCTAAACCCAAAGGAGACAGTTTGGGATGAGATGGAGCACAGAATGAAGACAAAAGGCCCAACCTAGTGCTCACCACCGGTGAAAACTCCTTCAAGACTGTTGGAAACCTTTTAAGGTGACGACCTCATGAAGGTCATTGAGAGAAAGTCATGTATGAGTATGAGATTATTCATAGTTTTGATGTCTTCAGTGAGAATATACAATGAAAGGTCACGAAAATCAAGAAAACCATGAAATATGAAGGTGTGTCTGAGCTTTTGACTGGTGGTGTGTGTCCACTCCAAGTAAGCATCCTTAACCTCACATCCTGTAGAAATGAAGTTGAAAGTGAGTCTGACGTCACATGCATGGATTTTGTGTCGGATTATTTCTGATTTAGTTCATTTAAATTCAGCGTAATCTGTTCTTCCCTGGTATCACCAGAGTTATTACCATGTTCGAAGATTTTTTTTTACCAGAACAAAAATGTTGAATTTTTTTTTTCTTAGCAGGAGTTTATTTTCAAAAGTGAAAGAAGTGGAATCCCTGTGGAGCACAAACACTGCTGTCGCTCAGTTTCTTGTACGAATATGAAGAAAAGCACTCAAAAGGATGCTGTAGTTAGGGGAATAGTTAACGTAGACCTGAAAAGTAATTAGGGCTGGTGTTGTTTGTGCTTTCAGACAAAGTTTTGGAGTCATCTTTGTCTGATTATAATGAGGTGACATATTTATTAATTACAATTTTGATATGATTTTAAACTTTTTGATATCTTCAGACAGCAATGTACTGTAAATATGTAAATGTATATGTAATCACACATGACCGGAGCAGTGTACGTCCCGTGTCCTTCCCCTTTTACTCAGGTGGGGATTGCATGCACGTATTGATGTATTTGTGTTTGCACTCACAGCGTGTATGATTCCTTATTAAACCTTCTGATGCTCGAAAAAGTGAATCTGAATCTATCACGTATGAGAATTTCATCTTAACGGTCTCACTGTTTGGTGTGATTTTCGGTGGGTGTATTGTGAGTGTCTGCGAACGTGCGACTGTGTGTGGAGGTGTGGGACTGTACTTGAATACATATTGGTTCGGTGTGAGAGCGTGTGTGTGGGTGCATAAATGTTTTTGCCGAGCTCGTCCTGCCTCGCTCCAGGCTAAACTGGCTAAAGGAAGAATCCGTGCTGGAGAAATCTAGTTGCGTTTTGCCGGACAACCAGCCGTGCCGCAGCTCCGGGGGGAAACCGGGGGTGACTGTCTTGTCTCCTGACTGGCAGGCCGCCGCCGCCGAGCCCCCTGCAGCTGCATGCGTGCACGCCACTCCTGTTCAGTGTAATCAGACACAAAGATAACCACAGTAAAGGGTGGAGGGAAGGGAAGGCGACGCAATCATCGGTGATGGTGTGGGAGAGCCAATGTGTGTGGTGGCTAAATAATAAATGTGGTCTATCGGGTTCTGTGTGAAGTCAAGACTGAAACCTGCTCTGTGGTTGTTCCGAGAGGAGATGGAGATGGGGGGGGGGGGGTGCAGAGACTTCACACGACACAACTCATCCACAGATAAACAGTGGAATAAAAGTTATTTCTGCTGTAATTCATCAACTAAAAATGCAAAATGTTTGCTGGATCCGTCTTCTGTAAACGGGTTTGGTTAAACGGTAAATTTATCTGACATATAAGCATGTAAATGAAATACAGTATTTTTCGCACTATAAGGCGCACCCTCAATGAATGGCATATTTTAAACCTTCTTCATATATAAGGCGCACTGGATTATAAAGTGAATCTGATTATATGGTGCACTGTCAATTAATGGCCTATTTCAAAACTTTTTTTGCACAAATAAGACCCACTGGATTATAAGACGTACTGTTGGTTTTTGAGAAAATTAAAGGCTTTTAGGTGCGCCTTATAGTGCGGACAATACTGTACACGCAAACCTCGGTTTTGTTCTCAATTCGTTCTGGAAGGCTGTTTGAATTGCAATTTGTTCGAATTCCAAATATATTTTTCCCATTACAAAGAATGTAAATGGTCTTAATCCGTTCCAAGATACTTTAAAACTACCTTTTTTCAACATAATGTTATTTCATAATGTCATTTATACATCAAATTGTATAGTAGTGAAACATATCAAAGGAATTTAAAAGAAAGAAGCAAATACGAGAAAGAAAGAAAAAAAAACATGGACGTAATGTGGTTAGCCTAAGGTACGAGTTACCGTCGACTTTTGGACAGAAGTTTAACGTTACCGTAACTCGTATCATAGGCAATGGAACACAAATTAAGTGAAAAATTATTGAATACAGTCAACTAAAATAAAAAGCACATTACCGTCATGTTTTCTCTCGACTTTTCTCGCCTTTTCTCGCGCTTGTCGGTGAGAAAAAGGCGTTTGTTTCGCATTTGACTTCTAAATTTTGTTTGACTTCTAAGACAAAAAAATTCTGAATTTTTTGGTCGAATTCCGATTTATTCGATGTGTAAAGCGTTCGAAAACCAAGGTTTGCTTGTATTCGTCACTTGGATAGAACCTAAGATTTCAAAAACTCTTCCTTAGAGTTCTATTTCACACAAAAAGAAAACAGTCATCATTTGCGGTTCCATTTTAAGAAACAAGGGAGAATTTTCTCCTTTGTTAAGGTGTGAAGAAATTGCAGGAGTGAAATCGTAGATTTAGGATCTGATAAAAAATTGTGCATTTTCTCATTAACAACTCAAACCTCCCTCTTCTCTTTCTCCACCCCCCTGCCCCCCCACCATCCCCATCTTCTGTTTCTCCAAGAAGGTGATGCTTCCTACAGGAGCGGCGTTCCGGTGGTTCCAGTAGGACTCCCCCTCCACTCCCTACCCAAAGCTCTGCCATCAAGTGCAATGCCAACTCCTGGATTGTCTCCGGAACAGACACTGGCTAAAAACAAACAAACAAACAAACAAGATGCAAATAAAATTCTAGAAAAAAGTAAGAAAAAAACAAAAAACAAATAAAAAAATCAATCGGGTAATGGATGCACCTACTTATTCCTTGAACCAAAAATGAAGCGTTAAAGAAATGCATCTATGGAAATTCTCATTCCCTTTTCTTTGTTTCCATGTTGGTACCTTTGGTCAATTTTCCAGCAGTTTTTTTTTTTTTTTTTTTTTTTTTTTTTTTTTTTTTCTGTCGCTTAAACATGGAACTGTTCATTGCCAGAAACAGAAATGACGGACTGAGTGTGGACAATCAACTAATTTCTGTGTTTGGTGTTAATGTTGTTCATGTGTGGAAAGATACAGTACTTGTGTAGAGAATGTAAATTTACAGCTATATTTCAAAACTAGTGGCTAATGGCAAGCATTATTGTAATTCTTCACCATTATGTTTCTTAAAACCCTTGTCTATCTTATGATTCATGTTATTGGGAGAGTTGAGTTCTCAGACAGAAAATGTTTTCAAATTTTGATGAAGTGGATTTTGAGTCGAAACCAAACCGATTAAGTCACATTATTGAGCAGATCTCCAGAGACTGTTCACGGGGGTCAAACATGTTGTTTTCCCCAGCCGCCACTACTGCAATCTCCTCAATCAGCCCGCCACTGCATTTACAAACTATTCCTTAAATGAAACTGGCAGTGTTAAATTAATGTGGCCCGACTGAGCATGTGCCAATGCTGCTCTGGGCTTAAGCATTTTTAAAAGACAGCACTTGCTCTGAGTCTACCCGACTGAACGCACTGATACAAGATTACATTTTTATTTGTTTAATTGTTATATTTCCATGATTTTTTTTATTTTATTTTATTTTTTATGTTGCTGGATAGCTACAGCTTTTAAAAATAACCAATCTTTGTATTCGTTTAGAAAATTGGACTGGTTTTGTGAATAAAAAGGAATGCATGTATACGTGTCAAAATTTACAATTCTGACGTTTTGTCTACCTGTCTATTTGCATGTTTTGTTTTGTTTTTTTCCCAAAAAGACATGTGGTTTGATCAAACAACAAAAGCCCTTTAAGGATAAATTTTCCATACGATGAAACAAATGTTCCCTCTCTTTTCCTTAATTGGATCATTCAAACTAAATGAGGCAGTAGTTTGGGTCACCATGATGTCCTTCATTTGACTGAGATATTTCTCACATTGTAATATGTTCCTCTCATGGAATGACTGATGGAGCCTTGCTATGGTAACATGTAACCAAAATTATTTAAAATATGTTTGAATAGAACACTTTACGGGTTGCAGTGTTTCTTCAAAATGCACCAAACATTCAAAAAAAAGCCCCCCCAAAACATTTTTTTTTTCAGCTATTCTCTCATCCCTCGAAAGTGTTTGCAACATTCACCTCAATCTGACACTCCAGTCAGGAAACACAAACAGAAAATCATTGATGATCGAGGAATACTATGGTAAAACTATCAGGTACGGTGGCCCTAAGAGCTCAGTATAGTGCACTTTCAGGTAACACATCAAATATGCAAAACACTAGCAAATTAAGAAAGTATTTCCTCTAATCAATTTGGAAATACGTGGAGTAAAAATCTCCAAAGACGGAAACCGTTTACAGAATTTCAGCAGATTATAACATAAATTAAGGAGATCTTAAACGTCATAAACAGACCCAAACGTGGCTGGGGGACACTGGTCCTTCAAAAAAAATACTTACAGAACTTTATTGACAACAAACTAACATAGCATCAACAGTGTCCCATAATGCTCTCAGCATTTTTCTATTTGTTTTCTGTAACTGCAGTATCTGTCTGAGAATCTAAGGATGCGTTCAGACTGGCAGCCAAAATCTGATTTTTAGTTCATCTAGATTGATATCGGATATATCTTTTGTAATCTGAATAGTCACGTACCACATGAAATCTGATTTTTGTGGGACGGATTGAAACCACATTCGGGAGGTAGTTTCATATCGCGTCTCAGTCTGAACAGCTCCAAACACACCGATCAGGATTTGACTGTCCGTCGACGTCGCTCTACGTGCCGCAACAGCGAGGCGCCTTACGGAGCGTGGAGAACGCCTCCGCCTCCAATGTCGTTGCTGCGGCAACCTGTCAGATCGGCCAATAATGTGGCCCAGTCTGAACACAGCAAGATCGCATTTGAACACTTGCTAAAAAGAAACAGTGTGGACGGTCAGCCCTAAAAATCAGATATGAACAGAAATCTGATTGCAATCCGATTTGCCTGCAGTGTGAACGCAACCTAAAGGGATGTGAAACCGATTCTAGACACTTTCTGACTTCTATTTGTTTGTTTTCTACAATATGTCGAGCTGTCGGGCCGCCACAGGCCTTTAAAAGACACCTGGATCACGTCTGACGGAAATGAAGTTTGGCTAAAGACATGGAAAAAAACTTCAACTAAACGTGATCCGTCTCACCAGAAGTCTTTTGCTTAATTACTGATTCTCGTGCTCCATGTCTGTGACACTGGAGCGAATTTCCATTTCCTGCTAAGTGATGATTCGCAGTGATTTTTTTTTTTTTTTTTTTTCTTCGCGGCTCCGTTAGTCGTTCTCTCTGTCTCTCTCTCTCTCTCTCATATCCAGGTGGGGAGGAGGTAGATGCAGATTTCTACTGCAGCGTACCACTGAGTGTTTTTAATTAGTGAGGATCCGTGGTGGAAGGCCCAGTATGGTGGGCTCGTGTACGACTTCGTGATCAGCTTGGTGAGAGGAGCGTTGGAGAGCCGAGCTATATTCCCAGCTTCCACCCCTCCCCTCCTTCCAGTATTGGGTTTATGCCATCGCCATGACGATGGGGGAGTGTGTGTGTGTGTGTGTGCGTGTTTTTTGTGTGTGTGTGTGTGTCTGGGGGGGGGGGGGGGTGGCTGAGGTTTTTCATTATTAATGTGCACCGCGGCGTCCTTACCTCCTCTGAGTCCGCACAGCTCACTGCCTGACCTGCCATCCAAGGGAGAGGGAGGTGGTGGTGGTGGGGGGGGGATGAGGGGTGTGGGATGGGGGGGCTGAGCAGGCAGAGATAAAGAAAGAGAAGTGAGCCGGAGAGAAGGAAGGAAGGAAAGAAAGAAAGAAAGAATGACGTCTGATGGATCGTGCAGGAGCATAAAGACGGGCGAAGTAGAAATTCGTTCCTTTACTCTTTATTTCACACTTTACACCTGAAATAAAAAGAAATTTTTAAAAAAAGACGAGTCCGATTAAGATTTATTTTTATTTATTTTTTTTTAGTTTGGCTGCTGAAGTTTTGGGTGTGGCTGCAGGTGACGTCAGCTCCTGCCCGATGGGGTGTGACGGCCCCAAGGGGTTGAAGGGGTTACGTGGAAGCGGTTGTCTTCATGCGGAGGGGCGTACAGCTTAGCGGGCCGGCCTGTCACGCTGGGAAAATCCTGGAATCTTATCACAGCCTCACAGACACTGAGCAGCACTGATCTACTCACCCTCATTGCCAGGAGACATGCCCTCCCCCCCACCCACCCCCACCCCCCCACAACCAAATGCCCCTGCACAGGCTTGGCCCCCTGAATTTCTCAGCTCCGCCACCTTCTTGCGAGCGTGGAAGACAAGCAAGAACTGACGCAGTCCGATTGTCGAAGGCGGGAAGAATGTTTGTTGTGATCAACGGGGACAAAACGAGAGAAATAAATCAGAGCGTTGAACGTGAGAACGCCGACATGTTTGTTACGACATGATCCTTAAAGAGAATCAGAAGCCATCAAACGCTGCAGCGCGGTCGCCACACGTAAAACCTTCCAGCCATGACATTTGACCTCTGTAGCATCGGCTTTCAACTTGAACAGCCATCAAGTTAGCAATAATGAATCTGCAACATGCAGGTAGATTTTCAAAATAAAGCTCGCAGGAAATCATTTGTTAACATTAAAACATAGTGACATATATCGATGTTGTTAAAGGTCACCGTTTTGTGTTCAGGGACAAAAGCTTCTTGACTTTATGAAAAGATCAAATAAGTATGTCAGTTGTGTTTGGTAGGGTTACAGTTATTATTATTATTTCTTTAAGCTTCTTCTATAAGGGAAATTACTTTTTTTTTTTAAAAAAAAAAACATTTTTGTTATAATGATGGTCAACATGTGACTTGTTTGAAATATGAACAGTCGCTCAGTCCATAATTCTGTTTGATGTACAAGCAAAATCCGAGATTCGGACCGTGGTTCAAGACACCACCGCTAGTTGGCGGATGAATACATCAGCTGAGACCGGATGTCGTTCTTTCCCATGTGTTGGCGGATGGATACAACATCAGTGAGACCGGATCTGGTTCTCGTTGGTGGAGTAAAGACGTAGCTTGTGTGTTCTCATGACTTTTGTGTTTCTTTTCATTCTTTATTATTGTTTATGTAACTTTCATATAATTAATTATACACAGATAAAGTCTGCATGTCTATTGGTTGATAAAAAAATATATATGTTTTTTCATGATTTATGGGGTTTGGGGCTTTTTAAATGGCTGAAACAGATTAAAATGATTTTAGGTATTTGACATGGGTAAATGTTTGGCTAACGGCTTCTGTCAACTCGTATCTCAAGGTTCTACTGTTCTTTACTGCTAATATACAAATAACATTCATGTTTATGTTATATTAGACACTGAAATGAGTTAAACTAATTTATGAATATAATTGTTACCCATTTATTACACTTTCCACTTTGCATCATGTTAACCACATTAAACCACACTTTACACCTATATAGCAGGACTACTTGGACACACCACACTTCTACAGCACTTACACCTCCTGAACCTCTTAAATCCAGACTCATCAGATACAATGCACAGTGGGCCTCTTAAATGTGTATAAATGTGTCGTTAGAAATAACCTACAGCAGGTATTTCTGCTCTGTGATTATTAATAGATATCGGTATCTTACGGAATAAAGAAGGATAGGTGTTGTCCAGTCCATTTGGGTATTACAAACAGGAACATATTGAAACTGACAACAGTTTTTTTTTTTATTTCTGCGGTATGTGCCTCAAAATAAGGAAGTCAGAAAAACTCTAAAGAGACCAAGTCTTATATTAACGTACATATACTCAATAGTAAAGAAAGAATCTTTGGTTTGAATGGATGAAATGTTTACCTCGCAGTCCTTGAATTCGTCCCCACAGAGGTGTTCTTACAATCAGCTGTTGGTATTTAAGCATGTGGGCTGATTTCAATCACTTGTTACATCACGCACAAAGACCCACCGTGTTAATCATTGAGATAGCAGCATATAGCTCACACTTGATTACCACGTGTTTCTACTGCACTATAAATACTTCCATCCAGAAATAGTGCAACTTCCTGGTGAAGGATATATATTATAAGTATATATCTGCTATAATCAATCTGTAGTCTATGTTTAGATGAGATAATAACCACATGTACCATATATTATAACATATTATAATGACATGCAGGATATGTTCAGTAGTCATTTGATAAATAAAAGAATATTGCATAACTAGTGCAGTTGATTTTTATCACTAGGTGATTCGATCCAAATGTGATGCCACAGATGTTGCAGTGCTATTCCTTAGTGCTATTCATTTGTCATACAACAACATGCACTACATCTGAAAGCAAAGCAGTGAAGACCCGGATGTTCGGTCATTTACATATTAAAGTCCAGAGATAAAAATAGAAGTTTTATCTGGTGGACTTCTCCCACAATCAGCTTCTAATAGACGTATGGTTTTGAAAGCGGAATATAATGTATAAGAATATAATGTCAAGACACATTCAACACTTACTGTACTTTGTTCATTTCATTAAGGCGACAAACAAAGTAAACAATCCTCTCTAAAGTCGGAGATTTGTCCGTCCCTTTTGGGATTCTGTACAAACATGGCAGTGCAATATTGCGATGCCCATGAAAGAGGACCAGAAGAGGACAAGCCGGGTTTCAGGTAATTAAACACAAATGACAACATCATTATGAATGTCAAGCTCCATTCCTGCCCTTCGATCCCCTTCAGTCCTGTGTGACTCATTAAAATGGACTGACATCACTCAATTTACAATTTATCAGGCTTATCAGGTAAACCTGGGCCCAGGTCCCTGACATCTCTGGGCCAAATGGACTCTGTTTGGGGGTAAACATGAGGACAATGTCATGTCTGAATAGGCTTCAACGGGGTTGGTTTAACATGCACTGACCTTGGACTGCTAGAATCAGTGTTCACACTACCATCAAAATAATCTTTACAAATTTTAGTCAGATTATTTTCTAAATCCTGAAATGTAAAGAGTAGTAATACTGAAGGTGTAAACACTGAAGAAACCAATAACGTAATATCAGCCGATAATGTAATAAATTTGCCCGTCTTTGAAATTTAATAGGCCAATAACATAATGACAGTCCTGAACTGGTAATAACTTTTGGCTAATAACATAATAATAAGGGCTTATGGCTATGGTAAAGGTGAAGGGGTTAAGATTAGGGGGTTAGGGTGAGTGGGTTAGGGTTAGGATTAATGTTAAATTTGAAAAAGCGGGCAAATTTATTATGTTATCAGCTGTAAATACATTATTGGCTTTAACAAACATTAAGTAAGTACTTTTTACAGATGTGTCATTCACAGTTGATGGAAACTCTTGAATAAACTTTGACCTGGTCAGAAAATATAGCCATGGTTCAGTTAGGAAGCAAACACACACACATACACACACATACACACACACGCACACACAACACACACACACAAACACACACACAATTGATTCTTGCACTAAATCATACACAAACTTAACAAAACTGACACAAAGACATAATTTAATAATTTCCCTTTCTATCTCAATCTGTCGTTCTCTTCTCTCCACGCGCGCGCACACACACACACACACACACACACACACACACACACACACACACACACACACACACACACACACACACACACACACACACACACAAAAACACATATGCACAAACACACCCACGAGGACACGTGGGAGCAGATTAAGTCCAAATCAATGGCTGTGGCTGGACTGGGAGAGAGATTTCACCCTGGGTTCTCGTTAAGGTCTGACACATGCGGCAAAGGCTGGAGGGAGTGTTATTACCGGGGTGATGGTTGATAAGACACTCGTTTCTCCACGGTGCGTCCTGCGGGAAAATGCATCGTGCAGCCATGGAAACCATAAGGCTAGGTGTTATGCTATAATTGGGCCAGCGTTTTTGAACGGTGCAGCTGCACTGCCAGGTATGCCGCTGTCTCCAAATGAGAAATTATAGTGGAAAGAAAAGATGCAGCTGATTTTTCTTTTCTTTTTTTTTTTCCCCCACATTTTTCCTGTGCAGCTCCTTTTTATTTATCTATTTATTTATTTTTTTTGGATATGTTTTGATAAAAGAGACTCAAGGAAAAAGCGGATGTGATACAAGTTGTGAACAAAAATACAAAAAACAAACATTAAGTCATGAAGAATTGTTTTTTTTTGTTTTTTTGTTTAAAAAGACCAGGTGAACCCGTCATGAACATCTACCTTTAAACATGTTCTTGGGGTATTTATATCCACAGTCATTTTTTTTTTTTTTTTAAATTCATTTTAACCTGGGATCAAAGCGGCGCCAGGAAACGCAGCATAAGATGGAGGAAGGAGATGAGGGAAAAAGACGAAGAGGAGGAGGAGGAGGAGGAGAGGCAAAAGATAGTCATTGGCCAATCCCTGCTCAGTCTCTGTAACTTGGTTGATTACGATCAATTTCCCTCGTATCGATGGCCTCCCCGGCCCTGAGCTACGCTCTCTCCTGCAGTTTGCATGGTACGTGCTTTGTGTACCGTGACATGACTCACACTCCACCACACCACCCCCCAACCCCAACCCCAACCCCTGGAACTCCCACCTGCAGTCTGTGATCCTGGCCTTGAGAAATATCAACAGCTGGGTAACTGTGTGTTGGAGGGGTGGAGTGGGGATGGGTGGGATAAAAACAAGCAATCAAAACACACAAAAACGTTCCCCCCCCCCCACCATGTTCTCAGAGTGTGTTAAGAATCTGGGTTAATGCAGCAAACCGATTGGCTCGTGGACGTGGTAAGAAAAGTTTGGGTGGTGTTACATCCAGCATTGCAGGGGGGATTTTATGTGTGTGTGTGTGTGTGTGTGTGTGTGTGTGTGTGTGTGTGTGTGTGTGTGTGTGTGTGTGTGTGTGTGTGTGTGTGTGTGTGTCAGGGTCACAGACGTATTGAGTGATAGCTGGAAACCTTCCGAGAGACAAGTTGGAAATTCTGAGATGAAGTTTGGTCACGATGCGCTTCGCCGAAAGCCCAAAAAATCTTGTGTATGCTCTATGGAATGCGAAACTGTCCTCCATCCAGCATGTGTGTGTGTGTGTGTGTGTGTGTGTGTGTGAGGTCGCATCCTGCTCGATCCGTACGTACTCACACACACTTGGCACACTCTATCCAAATTAATTGCGTCTCTGCGAGGGGGAGAGAACGAGATGGAGGGAGAGAGGGAGAGAGAAAAGGTTCAGTTCTTTTGTTGGGCTGATCTTGCTACAAGGGGAGTCATTTAAAATTCTGCCTCCCATGTGGATCCTGGTTTCCACTTTAATGACCCCCCTCCTCCCCTCCTCACACACACACACACACACACACACATGCACGCACGCACGCACGCACATTTTCCTGGATCCGACGCTTCAAGCTCGGTTTCCCGTCTCTCTGTTTATTAAAAAAAACCCACCTGATTTTTGACCAGTTTTTTGAGCCATTGGTGATTAAACACCACACACACCCTCCGTCTCGCTCGCTCTCCGTCTTCACGCTTTTCCTTCTTAGTCATCAAACATCAACCCCCACCTCCACGTCTGCAATCAACCACACCGCCATCAATGATCCGCTTCCTGTGTCTGCCTGACAACACCACCTTTTCCTCTAGGAAAATGGCTGCTACACCTGTTGTTTACCGCCGGATTAGAGCTTCCGCTGAACTACCCGGTAAAAAAATGTAAAAAAAAACCAAAACAAACAAGAAATGATTTGTTTTGAAAGGAGAATAATCTTTCTTTATAGGTTTTATTTGGGGTCCACTAATAAGAAATATTTTGTCTTATTTAGAGATCCGGTTCTGGAGTGATCTGGGATTTCAGTGTTGTTTTGTATGTGTGTGTGTGTGTGTGTGTGTGTGTGTGTGTGTGTATGTGTGTGTGTGTGTGTGTGTGTGTGTGTGTGTGAAGGCCCTGCGGATGGTTTAACCGCTGCAGGGTTTACCAGCAAAACTTCGAATGTTTCGGAAAGAAGCTTGATAAGGAATGGCCTCAATAAGATAAAGCTGAGCTTTCTAGTTCTATGTAGGGGTTTGTGTCTCTCTCACACACACACACACACACACACACACACACACACACACACACACGTCTGTGTGTGAGGTGGGGGTAGAGTGGTGTGGGCTGTAGGACAGTGATGGCTCACAAGGTCAGAGGAGGCAGCGTATATGGTTGTTTTTCTGTTTTTTCTCTCTCTCAGCGGTGGAGCTGTGTGCGCTGCCTCCCCGGGTCTCTCCTCTATCTGGTCAATACCACCACGCAGCTTCTGACGATCAATGGAGGGTCAATACCTCTCAGACGCCTGCCTCTTTGTGCTCTCACTGATTTAGCTACCACCTACCCATGCTTTTTTTTTTTTTTTTTTTTACTTTCTCTTCCTCCCCTCCCTGTGTTTTTTTTTTAATTTTTTTTATGACCCTGGCTCTCTCTTAAATACGTGAACCTGCTGAAATTAGAGACGCAGCAGTAAATCTGGGGATCCAGGGGTGTGTGTTTTTTTCCGCCAAACGGCATAAACCTTTATGCACACAGTTGCGGTCGCCCGTGGTTTTCCGGATATCCGTTTGGTTTGTTTTTTCACCGTCTCCAGACGTTTAAAAAAAAAAAAAAAGAAAAGAAACAGATCTTCGTTGCTAAGCAGACTGACTCATTGATAACATTATTTTAATGAATGGTTTCCGAGTCCAGGCAGTCTACAGTACATACTGAACTCAATCCCTTTCACCTGCAGATGGGGCTAGATTAAGTCGTAAAAATGTCCAAACCGTGACATAATTGGAGCGTGCAGCGCTTCATAAAGGACAACCGGTCACGCGTGGAATCAGCTGAACCAAGAACACGCAAGTTACAATCAGACTGACAATAAGTTGGTGCGTTGACATTGGCTCAACTGTCATTCCTGCAGCACACACTGCTGCTAATGATCACACACACACACACACACACACACACACACACACACACACACACACACACACACACACACACACACACACACACACACACACACACACACACACACACACACACACACACAGGTTCCATTTCCAGTGACCAATTATGTTGATTACACCACCTGATAAATCTCACTACTTATTTTGTTTAATCTCAGATTTTGCCCCCCCCCCCCTTCCATTTCTTCATGGATTAAGGGAACAACGTCAGGGAGAGATGTGCTAAATCTCAAATATTAATTTTATAAAAAGACTATCAACATCACAACAAGGAGGTTCATGGTTTGAATCCTGACTGGGACCAGGTGTATATACTTGAGTATTTCCCCCCAGATTCCCCCCCACCCCAGTCCAAACAGATGCAGCATTGGTGACTTAGTGGCACTAAATTGTCCATAGGTGTGAACGTGAGTGTGATTCATTGTCTCTCTGTGCGTTGGCCCCAAGATGAACTGTGACCTCGAGTCAAATGTCACAGCCTTGCAAAAGCAGAGTGGATATAAACATTAGATGGATGGAAAAAGACGAGGCCTGACAGGAATATTCTCTTTGGATTCTACCAGCGGCTTAAAAAGAAGAAGTAAAATTTCTCATTAATCAAAATCAATACCTCAAAATAATGAGGTATATTTGGCAAATTTAAAAAGAGTCATCTGAAGATGACATATCACCTTCATACCCCTCCAACAAATGTGTCATGTCTAACATATCCTACATTTCTTTAATGTGCATAAATGGTTGTCATATAAAGATGGTGAGAAGTTCAGTATTTCACCCCTTCATTTTAACAGTAAAAATACAAATCACTCCAAATACATTACAACACTCATAAATGTAAGGACCCTTACCTTAAAACAATTTACAAAAACACAACCAGCTATTATTTTTGCACCTGAATTTTGCTTCAATGAAACTTGTGAAGAGAAACTTTCGTGAAAAAATTACTGCACACCTATCAGCACAAAGCTATGGTTGTACAGTACAGCTGCATATAATGGTGGAATAATATATTATTATGTCACAACCAATAAAACAGAAAGTGTAAGTCTGTTGGTCCATTAAACAAAATTCCCCAAAAAATTTTTATTTTTAAGTTTTTGACACTGCAAGGGTTTAACATTTAATAATAGTCTTGTTCCAGTTTGAAAGTAAGCAGACCAGAGTGAGAAGCAGTAGATAAACTATCATCAGTAAGTGTTTTTAAAATATGATGTGTTTATTGACTCATCCACTAATGGCTGCCCTTCCTATGGTTGTAAGAGTTTGACTGCTTTTGTCAAATCTTAATAGTTTCACTGCTTTTGTCAAAGAGTATCTTGGAAAAAATCATTATTTCTCGTGGCGCAGTTATTATTAGACCGTTATGCTGCGGGATAATGGCAGCGTGACATTGGTAGTTACCAGGGTATCCAATTTCCCTGTTGATCAACAAAACAAGTCACGCTCTTGATAAAAGAAACAGAGTTTAGTAAAAAAAAAAATTATAAAATCGGTTTATGACCGACAATCACTCCGTCTGTAAGTCAAATGTATGAACTTTCAAAGACTGCAGAAATGAAATGAAATGAAATAGCAAATGAAATAGCAAATAGCAAATGAAATAGCAAAATTATATTTTAACTGCTCTTCACTTAAACCCTAATTCTTTTTTTATTTATTTATTACTCATTTTAACAAACTGGCATGCATGGTCAGACACCGTAGGGAAAAAAAAAAAGAAAGAAGACCATTGATTTTTCAATATTAAGTGAATACCAAACACAATCCAAACACAGTATGCCATTACAAACACAGACAGAGCCATTTGGCATTGTTCTACTGGAAACCCCGCAAGCCTAATATTCTTTACCGAGGAATTCAAGGGGGAGTAAACAAACAAACAAACAAAAAAGTAAACAGCATTAAAACTATTTTTGGGACCAAATACCAACCCACCAATGATAATCCTATTAGAAACAGTTACAACTCAACTCTTCAGCTCAGACATTGGCTTTGATTAGTAGAACATCATTATTGGATGATGACCCGTAAATCTGCTTGATAAGTCACAGACCCTGGTGCAAATGTACATGCATTCATGACTAACACCCACCTTTATCTACTGTAATTATTTATATTTGATTTCATTGCAACTCAAAGACTGGTTAGCATGTCTACTGCAATATGTGAAAGATGACTAACATTGGATAATCGTGAGTTATTTTGTCTTTTCTGTGCATTGTACATTGTTTATTGCACTGTTTCTATATTATAGTATAATTCACAAGTACATTACAATTATCAATGTGTTAAAATCAGTAAACAATATAAAAAAAACTATGGATGAAATATTTATCACAATGAAGGAGCCATTGAACTTTGGAGAAGATGCAGATAAAAGGCTGGATCCGTGATTGTTCCCCCCCTTTTTCTCTCACATGAAGAGAACCCTGTGGGCAGCTGTTTAATTCTAAAGATTATAGACAGATTAGCAGGAAATTTTATCAGAGAACGGCATCGGGGAAGGGAACAAGCGATTTGTTTTGGGAAGAACCCGCCCAATGGAACAGGAAATGTTGACTTCTCTGGAAAAGCCGTTTCTACATCAAAAGCCATGAATGGACACAAGCTGTAGGTAAACGTTCTCAAGGTAAGGGTCGAGTTTATTGGGAGAGAGGATGATGGAGATCAGCTTTGCAGTCTGTGAATGCTCTTATAAACCACGTACTGTATCGGGGTGTCGTCACAGTATTAATGAAATAAAGATGCATCACCTGATGCATGAATGCTTTAAAGATACACAAATCTGAATCCGGAATCGCAGCATCACAGCCAATATCTGTGATGATATAGGTGACGATATGCAGCTTTGGGAATCTGCAAGTTTAGTTTAGTTTAGTTTTTTAGTTTAGTTTAGTTTATTTGAAGGGGATAATGTAATTTCATAAAACACATGATTATACATTGTTAAAAAAGCCAGAATTAGCCAGAAGGCTAGTTTTCATTTGTAGTCCCCTGGTGATGATGTATATATATATACAGTATAATTAAAAAAAAGTTGATTATACATGATGAGAAAGCCAGTAGCTGCCGTTATATCTTTCTCTGGAGCATTTCTCCTCCTCTCTGTGACTTTATTATATAAGACCACCCATATTTATCTTCACCTCCTGACCCACTCTTGACCTTTTTTTTTCAACACAACTTTCCTCACCATTGTAGTAACTTGTGTCAAATCTGCCTTACTTACCAAAAGGGCATGAAATTCTACTTGAACACTTCCAGACAGTTTCTGCATTAAATTCACTGTAGAGGAACCACGATTAATAAAAAAAAACGTAGAATATAAAGTTCATATGCTGTCAAATACGGTTTTTCATTCTTTGAATCTCTAGTATCAGTTAACTAACATACCCTTTTCCCCAAATTGATGGATGGCCAAAACACCCCCCCCCCCCATGGAGCCCGATGACATTATGGTAATTGTCGTCACCGGGGTTGGAGTGCGTGCGTGACTGACGCCATTAGAGAAAGTGCAATTACAGTAGGATCCGGTGACCTTGCTGACGAGTAGAGGTCAGGGCTTCTCATTAGAGCGTGGTGGAAAGCAGCCCAGTGTCTCCACTGTGCCAATCAATAAGAGCGTAGCTTGGTCGGTGCTAATCACAGCTTTGACGCAGTCTCACGCCCTGCCGCCGCCCCCCCCCCCCTCCACCACCACCACCCCATCACCACACAACACCCCCAACCCTTCCTCTGTTCCACCTTTTAGCCCCAGAGCAGGAGCATATCACTCCAACTATGAATGGATATAAAGTAGTTAAAAAAAAAAAAAAAAGCTTCAGCGATAACATGAAGTATGTAATGGAAGCATATAATTATACAATAAAGATTACCTTTATATATGTAATTAATAACCACAGTTATGTGATGTGAGGTGTCCAAAATGATGCCATATGTTAAAAACATGTGAATAATTGAAAACAGAACCTCCATGGAGTGTTTAGACTCTAGACTTAGACTTAGAGCTGCAGTTTTACTAAAAGAAAGACAGAATATATAAAGCCCCTGTTTTTGTTCATGGGGTGCGTTGAGGTGAAACCTATAATTTCTTTCTCATAGTTAGACTAAATTTGTCTCAGAGCCAGAATCTCTCAATAGTTCCAACAGTTCAACGATCAATGAGTTCAATGTAAAACGCCACGTTGGGGTCTCAGGTACCAAATAAAGGTGGGTACTTCAGTGTGATGGCAAAATTTGATGATTTCTTTTTCCAGTAATGTCTTAAATGTTAACACACTTCTGTCAAGTTGAGCATTACTGAAACAGACAGAGAGAGTCGCTGTGTTTTAGAGTTTAACAGTTAGATTTTGTGGGCCTGGCGTGTTTCTTTCATGCCCCCCCCCCCCACACACACACACACAGGCAATAACTCATCTATAATCTGTGAGTGGTTTGAAATCCTCCTATGGACAGTTATGTTGGATAGACACAGGTTTAATAGACAAGGTGCGCCAACACCAAATAAACTTATGATATACTGTTACCATATAATTAAATTATTATTAATAATCAAATTAATGAATTGATGAATTGATTTTTAAATGTTTACTCTTGAGTGTCTGCGGGGAAGGGGGGGGGGGTCTGCCTTCTTTCATTTGAGAAAGTGGTTTTTCTATCATCCTGTCTCCATCTTTACGCTGACATCATACACAATGGGATATAATGTGGGTAGGAGAGGACATGTCATTACACTGCAATGAATGTGTTTAAAACAGTAGGCGAACACTCAGCTTTATAATTGTCTCGACTGCCTCTCCACTTTCTTACCTGATTCTTACTCTCTCACTTTTTTCTTCCTCTCTATCCTCTTCCTCGGTTGTGCAGTCAATCATAACAGCAACAGGAGTATTTATAATGCATATTGCTGCACGCCGTTGCAAAAATTCGATGGTATGTATGTATATTAAGATGAAATAACACAGACAGATGCAGTGTCATCTCTACTTGTCTCACTCTGTGTGTTTATGAAATTAAATACAGTTGTTTTTTTTTAAAATTTCTACACATATCAGTAATTCATCATACATATGCACATATAAAGTGTGGATCTCAATAACTGAATTCTATAACATACTGCAAAATGATTGGGGTATGTGGAAATGTGATGTCATTTATTAATAAAATCAACATATCTTGCATTTGATAATAAAACAAATTTTTCTCAGGTTTAATTGACATTTCTCACAAAAAAAAAACCAAATAGCTAGTGAGAATTGAGGTGCAGATAACATTAATTAGGATTCTAAGTCGTCATAATTACAAAATGAATGTTAATTTTGAATTATTGCCTTTCATACTTTCATAAATAGAAGTCACTGGTTCAGGTTGACCCACTCTAATCGAAATATCGACAATGAAGATTTCCCTCATTCAAGAGTATTTAAATGTTGCTTTCATCACTTATATTTGACTTATGAAAAATGACTTGAAGAAATGCCCCTGGTTGTTACCACCATTGGTTAAACGTCCTACATTCTGGACAGTAACAATAAATAAATAATCAATAGAAAATAAAGTCATGATATATGCTTTCTGAGACAGTCCAGGAAATGATTGTCCCTCAACTCAACGGAGAACTTTTTTTGCGGGCGGCTGTGCCACCTGTGGTCAGGTGAGACCAACTCATGAATGTTGTCGACTTGATGATGACTCTTGTGAGTAAGCAGCGGTGTTTTTCTGTCCTCGGCGGCGTGAGGTATGCAGTTTGGCTCGGGGGCAAGCAGTCAGGCAAACAGGCAGCCGGGGCTTACAGAGATAGAGGGGGAGGGGCGGCGCCCAGTAGACTCCTGATCCACCGCCGTTCTTTCTTTGCACTCTAGCGGGGGCCAAGTCATCAGAGCCGCCGGTGAAATCAAAGGCCCCCGTCTGACAAAGACTGCCAATTAGGCCCGGATGAGACGTCCCTGCACCCTCCGTCTCACTGCTTTCGTGCCCCCCCCATTTGAGTTTTGTCATTATCCACTCTGTTTTATGTTGCTTCCACCCTTTTCTCTCTTGCTCCATCTGACGTATTGTTCCAGGTCTCGGTCAGATGGGACGAACGGAGTTGGACCAACTCTTTCTCGCTCTCTCCGCCTTTCTGAAAAATAAAAAATAAAGACGTAAAGATTTTTGTGCATTAAACTGTAACTGTAGCAGAGGAGTAAAGTGAGCATCCCGTGGCCTTTGTGGTTCCCTGAGACTTGTTTGCTAAAGACTGTGTTGTGTAATGTTGATAACAAGATCAGGAGGGATGATTTCTTAGCTGTTTTCAGTGCAGCTCCAGGGATGGAAATGTTCGATCACCACTCTCCTCTGGATTGAAACGTCTCAATGGCTTCTGGTTGGATTTCCATCACAGAGGAGAACTCATCCTGTGCAGATTCCTTAAACTTTATATATACAACAACAAAAACTGTTCAGCGCAGCACTAAGCATTATGGGAAAATACCACCCTGCACATTTTTTTCATAAGAAATAGGTGATTATCAAATTCGCAGGTGGAATTAGACAGGTGGTGGATTTATATTTGAACATAATAGCTTTCATACATGAATAGTTTTAAATGTTTTTAATGATATTGTATAAGCTCCATTCTGTTTTAGCCCAATCCATCCCACAGAAACACACAAAGTTGGAGCCGATTCGTACTTTAATTTGAAAAGTTATTTCCCAAAACAGCTGTACAAGGTTACTAGTTCTAATGCTCCTTAAACCAGAGTAAATAGCGTGCTTGTCGGAGTCTAATTTCAGTCACAGCTTTGCTGCTGAGTGAGTATTTATGGCAGCGGGACGTGTGTGTGGGATTGACTCAAAATAATCTACAGTGGCCGTGTTCATACTAATGAAGACACATATCGTCTAGTGCAGGGATGTGGCTTCTTTATGCTTTTAGGAAACCAACAGAGCTCAGTGCAATCCGCTGAATCGGACAACAACATAAAGATACGTTGATTTTTCCGTTTTACTCTTATAAGTAATTTACCGTGTGCTTAACAAACAATAGTCCCGTTGATTGTGCGTTGTATCAGAAAGTGCAATATTTTATACATAATTATAAAGTATAAAACAGTTTGCTTTAAATTCCCATTGTTATATTACGGTCTTTTATTTTATAAGAGCTGAATTTATGGAATCTGGCTTATGGCCTTCATATTATTAATTCCTCTCTTGAATTTGATGCTTTTTTTCTGGAGAAAAAGTGACATAAAAGGAAAGAGTGTGCAAAAAAAG
This sequence comes from Antennarius maculatus, assembly GCA_013358685.1. Taxonomy (NCBI): domain Eukaryota; kingdom Metazoa; phylum Chordata; class Actinopteri; order Lophiiformes; family Antennariidae; genus Antennarius; species Antennarius maculatus. The sequence continues at coordinate 18,940,191 of CM023617.1, read as the reverse complement.
AATGCTGATGGCTAATATTAGCCTACTGGGATCATCAGCACACATCACGAATGTCTGGCTATATGATATTTACCATTGTCAAACAATCTTGCATGTTAAGAGGCCATCGCATTTATTACCCGCATACAATTATGACCCAACCAGCAAAAAAAAGACTAAAAAAAAAGAAAGTCTGTGCTTCTGTCTGTGTCGTCCATGTCTGTTCAATCTCCATTCATTGGCTGCCTGTGGTTCGTCGTAATGGATTGTAAACCCTGGTGCAGGCGTAGAGAGCAGCCGAGGGAGCCGCACCCCCAAATACCTCCGGGCGATCCTCCAGCCCTGCACGCCACTTGTGCTCTATGCTCCGCTTCCCTCTCTCACTTTCCACTTCCTTCTCTGGTTTTACTCCACCAAAGACCAAATTCTTGTACCCCATACCGCCCAAATGTTTCCCCTCTGCAGTCTGAACAGCGGAGTCACTGCCTGTTCCTTTGGATCACTCCCTTCATTCCTACAAAACCATTGATATGTTTTCTGTATATATATATATATATATATATTTTTTTTTTACTTTAAGATTGTTACTGCTTCACGCTTTATCTCTTCTTTCTCTTGTAGTTTCACTATGAGAGCACATTAATACTTCACCACAGAAAGATCAGTTCTCACCTACATTTAACCCGCCCTAAATTTTAAGTCCATATATATCAAATATAGATCATGTTTGAATGATTCTGGTCTTTGTCAATACAAACGTATCGTCAAGACATGGTAGATCTGGCTCTGACCGTCCATCAGTGATCGGAAAGAGAAAAAGAAATTTGATAATAATTGATGTATTCCAAAGATGACTTTTAGTACCGCCGCATAAAGGATTGGTCATGAGCTCGGAAACCTCATGAATATCACAGAAACGGACCCTGAGGAGAGGATGTAGGGAGAAACGCCGCAAAGCCAAATCCAGCTCCACCAGGCATCAGGCTGGAGAGTCAGGTTGCCAACAATGACTCATAGAACAGGAAAAGACTCAACAGTTCTCCTTCCCCTCACTCACCAATAACCTCAACAGCCTTTAGTGTCTTATTGAGCAATAAATCTGGCCTGTTCAGTCCCTCCTCCTTACAGACAGCAGGATTCCTCTCTTCTACCACCGGAGATGTACTTTGCATCATTAGTAGCAACAACAGTTTTTTTGTGCGTGTCATAAACTAACTGTACTAACGTCTCATGAAGCTGTGTTAAATTCTTTTGGGGTCTTATTGTCAAAGTTTTAAAAATATCCACTCTCCTTTCTTTTAGTGATTCTATAGAGATACCCACAAACCATTTCATATTTGTTCTAACGTCTTTACATTTTCTTGTATTAATATTTAGTCACTGATAGGTGACCGCTGTGACGCTACAACACAATACATCACTAGATGAATAAATCAGTTACTCAGTTGCGTGTACAATTTAGGAGACAGAGTGCTATGATGTTTGGCACGTGTTTTAATGAAGTGAAAAAGCTACGACCTCCAACATTATTGCTAGAATAATCAAGGTCATCCTTTTGTTACGTTTTCCATTCACGGAGGGCTAGCAAGAGTATTATCAGGGACAAATAACATGTTTAACCTGGTCTTCAATATGATCAGGGACAAATAACGTGTGTAACCTGGTCTTCAAAGGAGCACCTGGAGGTGCTGCTTGGTGCTTAACTTTTGCTTTGTATGAAGCAGACGTGTTCTAGGTCGCCATCATCATTTGTCGCCACTTGAATTTGAATGGCGGTATCCTGCCTCCCTGTAGAACTCCTGATATTGTGAAACTAGATTTGTTTCAGAAAGGCACAGCCATTTTTCATCAGATATCTCTTTTAATTATTCTGTTCACTGTGGTGAGAGCAAACGCTCACAGTGTAGGACCATGTGATCAGCTGACTTGTTGGGTGGTACGCAGCATATGATCGAGGGAATCTCTAATCCCCCACCTTCTTTGGGAATGACCCTGGGTTGAGTGTAGACAGAAACCAACTTCCAGTCATCCCTGAAAACCCCAAGAATGGACAAACTGAAGAGACTGGTTTTCTATTTCCTGTACCATTCATTTCACAAATACTCCTGTTCACCCTGAATATCATCTTCTACAGTACTGTGGTCCTGTATGTCAGAAACAATGAGCTGATTAAATAATTTTATGTATTTTGCAGCAGTAGATAGTCTGTGTATGTGTGGATCTTAGAGAATAGGTGGAAACAATGCATGTAACTCTCATGTAGAACAATAGATCTAGGAAAAAGAAATTATTAAGTCCTATGAAACACTGACATAGAACATGTGTGCTTTGCAAAACTATCTTGTACAAGTGATTATTAAACCATCTAAAACCTCCACGTCATATTAGCATTAGATGAGTGGTGGGAAAATCTGCAGTATAATATATACCCATAATCTTTATTTTTATGGTTGCCAATTTGAGTGTTTGCAGCATCTTGGCTTACCCTAACAATGAGGGAGAAGGGAAGAGAAATGGCCGTGGTCTGAGAGGGTTCTCCTCTCACTGGAGGAGACAGATGCTTGTTTACTGGCCTCATTATGTCAACAGCTGTCCGGAGCAGGATGCACTGTGGTCCTCCGTCCATCTACTGAGACCCGTACGTCCAGCACCAGGCAATTGACACACCTCAAAAAAAGAAAAAAAGCTTATGAGGCTCTTTATTTAATTTGCTGTCACCTGGCCTCTACATGTAAGCATAATTGCAGCCGAAGCTAAATAATGGATTAATATTGTCACTCATTTAAAGGTGTGAAATTGAATTTTTCTCTTTTTTTGACTGAATATATCACAGGAATAGCCACATCTTATTGAATAGTTTGGCTCTGCTGTTATATTCGTTTTAGATTCTAATTAAAATTATAATTACATATGATTAGACATCCTATCAGTATTGTTTAAGGAATTAGCGGGTTTAGATAAAACTTTTCTTTCCCACACATCTTTAAAACTTCACCAAAAATGATCTGTTGGGAAAAGCGTAAAGACTTTTACTTCTGAAATTGTTTTACTTTTCAACTAGTTAAGAATCTACAGTTACTGAAATTTGCAGATTATGCTTTTCTTCCTTTAACACAAGAAAATAAAAATGTATACAACACGATACGATACGTGTCTGTGTTGCTCATTCACATGCATGCCTTTGCCCCCAACGTGTACATGTGTTGTTTTTCCTCTCTGCAGTCCCCCACATCTATAATCCTTTTTATTGAAATCCGTGTCACCTGCCGCCTGCGCAGTCCAGCACCCTGAAGCATTAGACGGCTGGCATAGTGACGGGCACTGCAGCGATAGGAGAAGAGGGGAGAGGCAGGAGGCATGAGCTTGATGTTCATTTAGTTTAGTCGCTTTTCAATTCTAGACAAATTTGTGGCTTTTACTTCATGTGTAGATTTAGCAGTAAAAAGCCTCACAGCTAATCAGCAGGGGCCTAAATGCTGAAAGTGGAGCCGCTGAGAGAACCTAAATTTTATGTGACAATTGTTTCAAATTTTTACTGTGAGCCCTGATACCTTCCTGTTGTTATGGCAGCACACTGTCAGCAGAATTGCCCACATTTTAGTTGGTCAGAAAGATGGAGTCATGGTGGTTGTCTTTTTCCTGGATGCTTGTTGCCTCTTTCTTTATTAGCATTTCCTCTTCCCTTAGAGAAGAACGCGGCAGCAGCAGCAGCAGCACCACACTGAGCGTCTGCGTTTGGGGAGAGATTGAGATGGAGTGGGTGAGGTAGCCCATTCCACAAGGGAGGTGGAGAAAAGAGAGAATAAATGGGAGAAGGGAAAGCCAGAGGGGGGGGAGAGAGAGAGGAGGAAGAAGGGGAGGATTGAGCAGAGAGAGCGGAAGGCAATTTTGCAAACCTGTGACACATTAATTATTAACAAACTCGGGCTAAATGCGTAAACTCTCCCTCCTCGTTCGTTCTCTCTTCTCCTTTCTTCACCTTTCTGTGCAAAATGACGGTCACATGCATCCCACACACACACACACATAGAGTGAGGCGAGGCGACATGTGATGCTCATAACATGAAGTGGAGCATGGCAAAGGGCGGAGGGGGGGGGGGGAAGGTGTCAGGCACAAGGCCCACAGAGAGTGTGGGAAAAGGAAGGGGATGAAGAAAGTGTTTATTCATCTGCTTTCATCAGAGACGTGGATTTTGAAGCCTCACGGAAGAAATATATAGAGCAGGAAAGTCTGAGTTTTATGTTTGGTTATGAATAACCACACAAATGTAAAAAAGAATCTCGTCTGATCTTCTCCTGCAGCAGCTGAGATGGATTCACGCCGTCTGGAGAGCAGATAATCATCGATAGGTGACCGGTTCCTTTGGCATTCAGGATCATCTAATCAATCGGCTAGAAAGTTGCAACAGCATTTCATGAACATTTGTTGTGTGTGTGTCCATGCATGTGTGTGTGTGTGTGTGTGTGTGTGTGTGTGTGTGTCCAGGCGAGCAGTGCTTGAGCGGTCACTCTGCCCCTCTGGCGATTGGTGTGTATTTGGTAGGGAATGGATCCTCCCCCAGGAGTGCAGGGAGGAGATGTGTGTGAACGTCTCTACAGTAGTTTTTTTGCTGCAGTCCTCTCACACACAACAGCACGGTGTCCACATGTGGTTGAACACGGACACGGCGTGTAATAAAAGCTAGAGATAAGGGGAGACGGTGCAAAAAATACCTTCAGAGCATCTTCATCGTTATCGAACAGAGTGTAACGGTGCGGTCAAACTGTAAGCTAATAAAGTTTTTTTTCACATGGATATTATACATGCTGTGTCATCCAAAACACAGGATGTTGTTGTTGTTGTTGTTGTTGTTGTTGTTGGATTTGTATGTGCTGTTGACTGAAAAAAAGATTTGTTTTAAAGAGAAGACACAGCTGGAATGTCTGGTCTGGGTATCCCGCTGTTACCTTGCAACCTCACGGTTAATGTGATTGTTCTTAAGAAGAAAAAAAAAAAGATTTAAATCAGCGCAACACAATGAAAAAGTATTTTTTTTTTATCCCACACATTTTCCTTCCATACCACAATTACAGTATTTTCCGAGAATTTAAGGCGTTTAGGTGCGCCTTATAGTGCGGAAAATACTGTACCTGGCTCACAATACCCACAATGCAACTGAAGTGGTGACAATTCAGTAGCTCAATGCTAAAAATAAAGAAGAGGTCTGGTAAAATAACTTGTTTCTATCTCCATTTTCAGACTTGTATGTCTTTAACTGACCAATGGAAAGGACATCAATTCAGACTACATGATGTCAGACTTTGGTTAGTTATAAATGGGGTTATAAGCATCTCTTATCGTCTAGGTAAATGTCCAAATGACTGTCGATTGAAGACAAAATGAAATGTTAATCAAAACTAGTTACCGAACTAAAACACTTCATGAACATCACAAAAGAAAAAACAAAATTGGAAGTTGGTCTTTTTTCCAAAATTGATTGGTATTTGTTTTGTTTGTATCGCTTATTAATGCAGGCTCTTGACAGCTATTTATTTATTCTGCCCAAGACAAAACAAAAGAAAAGTAAGTCTTATGATAGAATATCCAATATGGTAATGACAAACAAATGGCCATAGATCCTGTTCGTGCACATTCACACCACAATGAGCAACTTTACATCACAATTGGCACCATTTAGTTACAATGGCTACTTTGATTCTGGCAGCAGGGTGTATGCCATTTCTGTGATTGCAAAGAGGACAAATATTGCCTTTGTGTCCAATGGAGATTAACATAAAATCTGTCCGTGGTGCTGAATTACTTTTTGGCCTCTTTTGAGCCGTGCATATTATAAATCTTAGGTGTGCGTTGACATTTGCATCGTCTGCCTCCTCCTTAGACTTCAAAATTCTTCACAATGAAACATATGCGTTGACAATATTGTCGTATACATTTTTGAGAATGTGTGACATATTTTTGATCCAAAGCTTTGTTGTGTGAAAGACTCATCAAATCTTTAAGAATAGACGTAATTTGTCAGAAAATGATTTCCACCCTAAAGTCTAATCATTACATCTCAATTTTGTTCCTTTTATTTTGCCGTCCTTCAGTGAAGAAGAGCTTTTAGCATTATCTATTTCTACTCTGTTTTGCTGACGGCTGCAGTCGTGGCATGTCATAACACCGACCATTTACTCGAACGCTTAACTTCCCCTCAGAGCGTCACATCCTTTCTCAGCCTCAGATACGACATCCTGTCTGGACGGCGGTCACATATGGAACAGTGGGCACCAAGAACATCAGCGTGGGGATGTTTCAGAATGTTAAGAAGTTGCCAAGACTTTCACATAACACCCAGCTGTCACTCAGGCTGTGGGTGATTAATACCACTTTATATGAATATTAATATGTATATAAATACATGTATATATATATATATATATATATATATATATATATATATATATACACATGTATTTATATTATTTATATACATATTAAACACGGACACAGCGTGTAATTAATAAATATATATATATATATATATATATATATATATATATATAAGCGTTCGAGCTAGTATATATATATATATATATATATATATATATATATATATATATATATATATATATATATATATATATATATATATATATATACTAGCAGGAACCGTTGGAAATTCCACAATAAAACAATAATATCAGACTTCATGCCAAACATATAGAAACAAATGTATTGGTTAGTAAACTATATACTGTATATATATACACATATATACATATATATATATATATATACATATACATATACATATACATATATATATATTGTGTGTGTGTATATATATATATACACACACACATATATATACATATATATACACAGTATATAATTATTTATATATATGACATCAGCAACCTGAGAGAGAACTTTTTACAGATACTACAAAGTGCACAACTTGACAAGTAATGTTTCATCAACAGTTATTTGCATAAATTTGACACTTGATGTATATAAGAGTTAAGGCCAGTTGATTTCAAACATATTCAGACTTTCAGACCATTTGAGCTTCACTTTAATGACAAAATGCTAGTTGCTGCAATCTATTATTATCCAGAATGACAAATAAAAACATGGCTTTAGTGTCATTTAAATACAGAAATGATCTTCCCACCAGACAAGCCTTACGGTTGTTAAACTATAGGAGCAATTATGAAAGTCTCTGTGTGTTATTAAATTAAACTTATTCATTGAAACATTTACACATTTGAAAGACTATATTTGCATGACACAAGGGATATTTCCTGATAAAATTGTCTTTTAGGTTAATGATTATATTTAAATTCATTTGGAAGGAGATAAAGCATCTTTGATTTACGCAGCTGAGGTGCAAAAAAGGTTCAAGATAACATTGATGACATTATCCACTCTCAGCAGATACATGGTGCTAAAATCTCTGCAGACAACGGCAGAATAAAGAGGTAATATAGTGAGTCAGCATGACTCATGGTTTGAAATGTTGCCAGCATGACCTAATCTAACCTGGAACTGTGTTAATAACATGTACTTAATGCTCTGTCATGCCATGTGTGAGCCTGACACAGGCTATCATGACTCTTCACGGTGCACAGGGACTGAAATAACCAACCCTCATGCTGTACAACTACGGTGGGCGCCTGCCATGACTGTAGATTGAAAGGCTGGAAGAGGGGTTGTGTGAGGGGTGTAGTCATTACACTGTCACTGCACCCCCACCTCTTTTGACACTCGCATTTTAACGTCGCCAATCATTTCCGCTTACAACGTCAAACTTGATAACACTCACGAAAAAAAGGTCATGTGGTACTAGTGGAATAAATCCACAATGCAATTTAGAAATATGACATGATGAAAGACAAGCTAAAACCCATTGGCTGATAAATGCCGTGACTGGTGGGTGACTTTAATGAAGATTATTAATTTTTGGAGATTATTTTCAGTCAGAGCTTTATTATGTCAGTTTTTGTTTGACGATTTTTCTTTTAAGTTTGCATTAAAAGTGTTTTATTGGATTCAAGAACAGATCTCTTTCAAATGGCATATTAGCATCAATTCACTGTCGTCAGTTTAGCTGTTTTTTTTAAAGCATGTTTTTTAGGTTAATAGTTAATGGAATCGCTGAACTTGACTATGCTTGATTTCTTTAATCATTTAATGTATTGGATTTAACTTTCTTTTTATTTGGATCTGTACCGAATTACACACACTGATATATTCCAACATCATAAATGTTAATACTATTAATAGAAATTAATTAATATTAATTTTTGTTGTTATTGTTGTCAGTACTAACTGTGCTTCACTACTTCATAATGTTATAAAACACCCTTCATCATATCAGTAAAATAAAGTGGAAAATTAACCTTGAACCCGACCTTTTTTTTCTGAATCTGCATCCAAATTCAGCGGGGTCTTTTGTGACCCAAACCCCACCGTCACACAGTTTAACTGAAATCATTCATTAAACGGATGACTTCACCTCCTTGGTGGGGGTGACAAGAAAATAAACAAGTTGGAAACAACACTCTTTAGAATCCAGGATCAAAATCATTTGACTTTTAATGTGCTGATTATTTTTAGGTAATAATATTCATGCAGGCTTCGGTCATAGTGGACCCTATCTCGACTCACATTGGGTGAAGGGCAGGTTACACCCTGGACAAGTCACCAGCTATCTAAGGTAGGCCGACAAACATTCACACCTATGGACAAATTAGAGTGTCAGAGCGGCTCCAGGTGGAATTGAACCAAGGATCTTCTTGCAGCCCCACTTTGATTCATCCATTCATTGAAATCCTTGACCAGTTACACCATTTAGGGTCCAGGAGGGTAGAAGCCTATCCCAGCTGACACTGGGCAGGAGGCAGGGTATACCACTGCAGCGACATGCTGCTTCAGCCTATTTTTACTTCATAAACATATTTTAACACCTAAACGACTATTTTTACAGTGGAACGCTGAAAAGCCAGGCTTGTGTTTTGCTTGTTTTACATATTGCATCTTATCCACGGCTTCAGCAGCTCAAATAAACTGCTTGCATAACAGCGCTCTAAGAATTCTACACCCTGTAAGTGAGGTTGTGTGTTTGTGAGGTTTTTAAAATGTCCCTCGTTCTTGTCTCTGGGCCACAGGGGTAGCTCAGCTCTAAGAATGGTAACGAAGAAGTCGCTTTAGTCAAATTTAATAGTAATCACATCACATTATGTCACCAGAAATCAAGAACAATCATATTAGTTACATCATTAACTGTGAATGTGTCACGATAGTTTGTCCTTGTCTGTGTCCCCGTCTTGCTACACATATCCATCCCTACATCATCCATCCATCCATCCATCCATCCATCCATCCATCCATCCATCCATCCATCCATCCATCCATCCATCCATCCATCCATCCATCCATCCATCCATCCATCCATCTTTTACAGCCACTTATCTGCTTTGCAGTTCATGGGCTTGCTGGAGCTAATCCCAGTCTGTTACTGGCGAGGTACACCCTGGATGAGACGCCAGCATATTGCAGGCCCACACAAAAAAATAAAAAAGAAAAGAAAAGAAAATGAAATAAAACAAAACAAAAGCACACCCACACCCACACAAGCTCACAAACAAACAAACAAACACACACACACACTGATGGTAGTTTACACTCTCCCAGTGCTGCCTGGATTGTCTGTCTGTTTTTTTGTGTGCCTTTTCATAGAAGTACACAAGATCTACTTGAAATTATTTTATCAATTTTTTTGTGTCAGGGAAGAACCCATTAAATTACTGAGTTTTTTTTTTTTTTTTTTTACACTTTCTTTCAACCAGTGCTTTATTTACTATTTCCGTCAATTACACATCCATGATCCAATTTATCTTGACTAAACTTAGTATAAGGGTTGGTCATGTGGTAATGACGATCAGCATTAAAATTTCAAATTCTGTTTTTTAATGAGTTTGGATGAAATGTAGAATATAAATAAACAATATGACGATAATAACATAAATATTTTCACATTAAAGCTGAGACTTCTGGGAAACTTCGTACCTCAACTCTGACTCAGGTCACCGTTACAGACACACAGTCCACCTTCGCTCGTCCTGTTGAAGTCCTGAAGGATGTGATGGGATAAAACGGGATGAATTTCCCATTTCATCCCTTTATTTCCCCGTGACTGGGCATTAGCTAGGAGCTATCGTACGTCGATGCTGGGGTAGCATGTCTCCCATCAGGTATTTCTCTCCTCCTGAGGTAAGTCAGGAAGGTGCTGTGGGCAGAGATCGACCTAAAAAAAACAAACTTGTAACCATGTCTGATGTAAAGATGAAGGTACAGCCGGGAACCACTTGGCACATCACTACTTTTTCTCCAAAGATGACTAAATCCACCAACTAGCACCATTTTACATATTATTGTAATTGAACTTGTGGCGCATGCAACTTGTTGATTAGTGAGATTTAGAGGTACCAGTATGTAACTTCTTCTCATTCTTTAAAGTATTACTTCTATGCTAAGCTATGCAAACAGGTGGGCTCTCGCTGGACATTTTTTTTTAAAGATAAAAGATAGTGATACTGATGAGCTTATTTCCTCCAAAATGTGATACTACTTGTATTTTCCACACATTTGTCCAGCACACTCCTGTCTTTCACTCACCTTTTTGCCCAGCTTGTCACACATGAATAACTCTAAAAGACACGTTGTTCTTGGCCAGTGTCTCCAGAGGACCTTTGAGGCGCTGGTCCCAGTGGATTTGATCTCTGAGGACTTCTTACTGGTGCCACTGCGTCTAAGGAAAAGGGGGTGTGAAGGAGCTCAGATGGAGGTCGTGCTGGATTTCGTATTGTCAAGGATTCAAACTAAAAAATATAAACAGCTGTAGTATGTTTTGTATTATTTCATTGTTATTGTTATTATTGTGTACATGCATTAACGCGCAGACAGATGCAACGAAGATGTGGACAACAAGGACGGTCTCTGGCCCTGACAGTCCAGCTCACCATGGCAACACATCCAACTGTGCAGACCCTGCAGCTGAATTTGTCTTCTGCACGCTGCATGCAAAGCTGGCAGCATCCCTAACGTATACAACCCCTCTCAAAGACACGTATGCACGTACACAATCACTGCAAAGCAGCTGTTTTCTAAAACTTTATGTATGCACAAAGAAGGAAACTCTCATAGCAGCTATTAGCAGTTATTTCAGCAGGTAGAGTATTTCTGTGGGCTCATTTCGCTGACTTAGTTGGATAAGAAAAGATATTAATGTGTGTTTAGTTTTGGTTTTTATGTGTGTAAATACTCTTTTGAAACGTGCACATTTATGAAGGGATCATAATAAAGATACAAATCAATGCTTTCTCCTTCGGTCTTTCGGTCAGTGACTTTGAGGAAGTCTCTGCACTCACGCTGTGCTGCTACGTCTGCAGACCAGAGCGGCCTCCTGCTGCCGTCTGGTTCCCTCTACTCCTTTTAAACACCCTGATGAACAGCGTGAGCAACCTTGAGATGAGGCTGTGCTTATACTCAGCGTTGTGACATGCAGTCACTGCGTCACCGATAACTCAGCCTTCGTTTTTTTATTTTTTATTTTCAGCAACGACGTTTTGTTACTGCGTCTTGTTTTAGTTGTGAAAACCGACGGAAATGAAGCAGATGGTTTGTGTGGTTTTTTAAGTGACAATCGGTGACTCCAGATTCACATTTTGACAGCACAATTGTCATATTTTGTGCAACGGATCTATTTTTTTTTATCACTCATGCTGTAGTATATGACAAAGAGAAAAAAAATGCAAAAAAGAATATGGAAGTAGGTGGAACGACACACCTCAATGCCCCCTGCTTATACTGCTTTATGGGGTTTAACGGAAGCCATCATATCCATCTGTGCTCTTTAAAGCCACCAAAATATCTAAACAGTCATTTTATCACAAAAAATAGAGTTGCTAGTTTGCTTTATTGATTAATTTATTGATGATTTTAATGATTTAATGCAATGGATCAGACGTGAAATGATCCATTTCAGAGCTTGAGGTGTTTGTCTCACTTTTGTGTGGCTTGATTATAAAAAACAAGATTGATATTGTAACACAACAGTTGCGTCGCAAAATGCTATTATTATTACAAACTGTCTATCCTGCTCTGTGTGTGTGTGTGTGTGTGTGTGTGTGTGTGTGTGTGTGTGTGTGTGTGTGTGTGTGTGTGTGTGTGTGTGTGTGTGTGTTTGTGTGTGTGCACAACCTCCTCTTTAAGCACCCCCCACTTCCCCACACACACGCACACACACACTGAGTCCCTGGTTTGTCCCCCTGCCCACTTCCTCTGCAGCCTATGGTGTTTCCGCTGGGGTGAGACGGTGCCAGCTCCCTCCCTCTGCTTCCCAGTGGGGTCCTGCCTCCCGGCATCTGTCAGGGCAGCTGTCTCTCCTCTCCACTCTGCACTGCACCACGCTATGCTTAGGCCTCTACACTCAACTGTGAGCTGCACACGCATATAGTGTAGTTGCTTTAATACACACCGAGACACCGTATAGGACACGTCCTTGCAGTTTTTATTGGGTGAAGTCAAAAGATTTTTCCCTGATTGACAAGCGAGATTTAATCAATTGATTTAGAGCACTCGACTGTCCAAAATTGCAGATACTGTCCAATGAGAGACTGCAGTCAGATGGAATAAAGTCAGATCAAGGCCTTGCAGAGTGTTATTGTGAATGTTTGGTGATTCAGATTTTTAAGGCTCACAGTTAAGCGTTCTCTCGCCGCGCTAAGAAGGTGAGAGACTTTTAGGGGGTAAAAAAAAAAAAAAAGCGCGTTGATGGGTTTTGCAGATAATCAAAATAAAAAAATGTAATAAACACACACACACACACACACACACACACATGCGGGAAGGAAAGCAACAGAAGCAGCTGTTTTCTCTGTGGAAACTTCAGCGCTGGCTGCAGACGTATTATTCAATTTAATTTGCTTTTTTCATTTGAATAGTTGCTGGCAATAGACCGGAGACGTAACGGCCAAGGAGGGGGAGAAAGGGAAAAAAAACAACAAAAAAAAAACAGCTAGAGAGCAGAGTTGAAAGACGGATGGGTAGCCTGGGTCGAGGTGCGCCAGAAGCTTCAGAGGGTAAACAGATGAGACTTTAGCTTTTTTTTTTTTTTTTTTGCAAGGCCCAGGAAAGTACAGAAGGTGAATGCTTATGTGTGTTACGGGGATAGAAGTCTTGGGTGGTGGGGTGGGGTGGGGGTGTAGATGACGATGAAACCAAGAGAATTATATGAATAAGGAGAACAGTGGACCAGAGAGCGGAGAAGGTCCACGGATGTTGTTGTGACTGTGAGGTTGGAATAAACCCAGCATCAATAACCTCCTCCCGTCTTCACCGGCAAGTCACAAAGCACATAAACCCCCCCTCGCCTCCCCTGCCGCCTCCTCCTCTAATGTGCACACCGTGCACTCTCACAGGTAAGCACGCACACACTCCCAACTCACATGCAACACAGAAAGTGTGCGCATAAACAGACAAGGAACGCAGACGTCTCTGCCCCCACCCCCTCCCCTTGGGGTAAAGGTCCATCCAACACAGATGTAGCCCTGATTAATTGGGTGCAACACAGGGAAGTGGGTCTGGAAACTACCTGGCAATTTCCTCCAGCGTATCCCCCCCCCCCTTACTACCTTCCTCTCCACCTTACTCCCCCCGCCTTCCACGCACACACACATTTGGATCACGTAAGTCAGCAGGTGGGATGCTGGGAGGAGTGTCTGCCGTGTGGCGTTGATATTCTGCCTGCGTCCAGCGTTCTGGGCGCCCTACATTGCAGGCACTCCCTCTGGCAATGCTTGCCTTGGCTCTGGGTTCAGTGTTGGAAAATGCTGAGAGTCTGACAGACTCACCATGGGCGTGTACGCAGGTACACACACACACACACACACACACACACACACACACACACACACACACACACACACACACACACACACATAGACACACACATGAGAACATACAGAGAGAGAGAGAGATTGGAATCCTCCCTTTAACCCGGCAGATCACATCACAGAAACATTGAAAGAAAGGGAGATAAATGGTTAAAAATGGTTGAAACTGCGACGGTAGAGGGTTGAGAAATAGATGTAGAGTGTTTACCTCACACTTTTTTTCCGTGAAGCGTGTGGATTACTGCGTGGAGCACAGGGAGGGTTTTAATGAAAGCACAGGAAGGGGCAGCAGCTGGTGGCATGTGTTTGAGCCGGGAGGATAAGACCCCTTGCGTTTGGTTCGCCAGCCCTCCTCCCTCTCTCGTTTTTCTCATCTCCTAACATCCACTCCCCTCCCCCCCACCCTCCTCCTCCCCTCCATAGAGAATGAAGTCCTTTGTCCGTTCCACTACTGCCCGTCCTGGACTTGGGCCTGAGCCGCGGGGGCCTTCTGCACAGCCAGCACCAGAACCAGAGCAGAACCAAGTTGAGCCTCACACAGCCTTGGCTGCAGCCTGCCTCCGCAGACGAGTCCCCAATCACCCTGTGCTGGGGAGGGAAGAAGAAAAATGAGCAAAACAGACACAGAGACATGAACAGAATGGTTGGGACAATACCAGTGAGAGAGGTGGACAGAAGGAAAGAACAGAGTCAGCTTGGACAAAACAGAGAAAGAAGACGTTTCACCTTTAAGACTCGAGACCACCAGATGTCTTAGTTTAAGGTGTCCAACTGAAAGACCCAAACACATATTTCATTACTGAATCGGCAGATTATTCAACAAAGAAACTGCATGTAATAACATTATACTTGTTCTACTCCCGTCCTAATTCATTAATAATACATACCGATCAAAATTAAACCAGAAAACAAAGTTTAAGACATTATAAACGGAATCAACAGAACGGATGTTGATGTTGTTGGGAGCGTCCATATCAGCTTGTTTCCACTAAGGCTTGTGTGTTCTGGTATTTAGGGATACTTCATTATGGGGACTATTATGGGGTGTCGTATTGGTAATAATATGATAATTTCTGTTAGTGAGAATGATTTTTGTGTGTGTGTGTGTGTGTGAGTAATTATGGTTTACGGCACAGTGCGAGAGAATATATTGTAGTAAGAAAAGAGTAAGAAATGTATGCATATGTGTGTGTGCGTGTGTGTGTGTGTGTGTGTGTGTGTGTGTGTAGGCCCATGTGTGAGAGTGTTTGTGTGTACTCCACTTATCATAAGCATACAAAAGACCATTATCTGTTTTACAGTAATTGGATCTGCATCATCTCTTTGCCTCTCAGACCCTAAACCGCTGCTTCATCTCTGTATTCAGATAAATAAAAGTGCCGTCGTCCTGTCTCGCCGCTTCACAGCATCAACAGTATTTCTGGCTCTTTCTTGATCAGCAGAGTAAAAATTATTTGGAATATTCAATAAATGTTCTTGTTCTTTGTCCGGACAAATTTTTCATGCTTGTTTTTTTGCTGAGGATATCTGATTTTTTCGGGGGGGGGGGGGGGGGGTTTCAAACGAGGTGTCTATGAGCGCCAACACTAACTACTGATGTCTTCTTGTATTGATTTCAAACAGAATGCTTATCTCGTTTCCAGTAACCAGTCTTCATGCACCAGAAAGGTTTATTCCCAGTAACACACACCCACCGGCAGCTGCTCAACACTACTTTGTCTTAAATATGGAATGTAGAACAGAAATTAACATGAACAATTTTAGGGTAAACTTCTCTTCGGGGGCCCTGGGATCAGCTGTGGAACAGGTAGGGTAGGTAGGAATCAGGGGAGGGGCATGGTCCTAGTCTCTCAGGTCTAACTGCTTTACTATAACACACAGACTCACCTCTATTTGTAATGTACCATATAATTAGTTTCCTGTGAGCCTATAGGTGAGTGCAAACATCATTACAGCTAATAATATGCAGTTATCTGGTTTTGTCTCTCGCAGAGACGCTATATGGTGCCTTCACCGCCACATTATGGTGCAGGGACACACCGGTGTACTGCTACATCGTCTCATCCTGTCAAACTAAGATTATCATAATTTACTGTCTCCATATACTGGGAAACTACAGTAATTATGTTGCTCAATATTATCATGAATTCACCCTCTGCTCCACTGCTGTGTCAGTAGGAGATTCCCTGCCTCATAGACGCCCATTGAGTTTCCGCTGAAGATAATACTCATGTTATTATTGCGTGAAATGTGTTGTATTCGACTGTGAAAGGAAACTCCTGCGTCACACACAAAAAAAATGACGAAACAATAATTATATTACTGGGTTTATTTTCCTTGACGTGCAGGTTTAAAAAGTCAAACGATTCAAAAATGAACAACATAAATTACTAGTAAAACATTTTCAGAAGTGAGAAATATATGATTTTCAAGTGGTTCACGTTCACATATCAAGATGTCGCTCACCTGAATGTATTATTTAGTTGAATGAATGCTGCCTTTATCTGTCCCTGTGTGTGTTATCTCCTGTTCTGTGTGGACTCTTGTGTCCAGGTGTGTCTGGGAACATTTTTCTCTAATCATTGCTCACTGATCTCTGAACTCTGTTGATATTCCTGCTTTGTCTCTCTTCGTTGAGTCACTGGAACTATAAGTTTTGTTATTTAACTTGAAATCTTACCAAAATAACTTTACTTTGGTATGGATGGTTCATTCCAGGGTGTAAATTGTCAAAAAAAAAAAGAAGTCTTTTTTAGGTTAATGATAAGACGCATGACCGTAAATTCTGAACAGTTAAACATTCATATTTAATACTAACTTGAAAAAAAAAAAACACAAAACAGTCACGATGTGGAAGATGAAGATGTTGAAGAGGGTCTAATTAGGTTTCAGGACCGCCGATTTACGCAAACATGGCATGAGTATTTAGCGTAATGCTAACGGTCTGTAAAACATAACATCAACACCCTATAGATTCAGATTTCATCTTATGTCAAAATGGCTCATCAAATCTCAGTTTGCTCTGATGTCAGACTTCATGTCGTCTTCTCTTCTTTCCTGTTGGATCTGCAGCGTTTGGTCCTTCTTTTATCCACATCCCTGTGAACTTCCGAGCAGGAAATGAGTCATCATTAGCAACGAAGAGAAGATGGATAAATCTGATTAACTTTTTTACTGCTGTACCTCAACTAACCGCACTATTGTTTCAGCACACAACCAGTTTCCTCCCCATTTGAAAGACTTGTTTATTTGCACCTCAACCGCTTCTTCTCCAAGCAATCATCAAACATACTCAATTCTATGGAGCACATCCTGACCACCTCCAAGGCAGGAGATCATGTGTCTCTGACATCTAGTCATGGCAACCACAGAACTTGGGTTGGTCACAGCTCCATTAGGAAAGCTGGCTCTGCTTTGCCGGGTGACTCAGGTGCTGATGGTGCCCCCTAGAGACACGGGAACTCATTACTGGTCCCTGGTGACGATGATGGATCAGTTTTTTTTCCACGGTTCTTAAGGTACTTTCACACCTGCTCCCTGACAGACTATTGAATCCTTGTCTTTCCGCACATCGGAGCACAGCAGACGTCATCCAACGCAGGCAACGCCAGCCCAGCAACCAACCATCTCTCAGCGAAGCACGTCCTCAGCCCCCAGGAGGAATGTGGAGGTCTTTGCTGTAGTCACACCACGCGTTTCCTGGAGGGCAATCAGCTTTTTTTGTTTTTTCTTCATGCTCTTCGTAGCTCACTGGCTCCCACCCGGCTTCTCTCTGCTTCCGCATCCAAACACTTCATTCCAGCTGCTTCGCAGGACAAAAAACAGGACAAAAAAAAACACATTTCTGAAGAGTATAACTTGAATATAATAATCTAAAAACTCAAGACTTTTCTTTTTAATGACATACAAGGTGTTTTTCTTAGTAGGAACCATCAGAAGAGTCCCAGAAAAATATGAACTGTTAATAAATAAAAACAATACAAACAATTGGTTTGGTTTAAAAAAACTTACAATACTTTATTAGATTGAATTTGTTAGGGGTAGTGCTCTGAAAAAAGATGTGTGTTAACGCGCTTTCAAACTCCGCTGAGCCTTCGTGTGACAGAAAGTATAAAAATAAAAAACAGACCCTGCATGCAACTGCTAACATACATTTCCCGTCCGTGCCAGTCCCCTTCCTCCCAGCCCCGTCGCCGCAAACCACCATTCCCACAGTATTCCCATGACTCTCTGCCGCTAGCCCCCACCCCACCCCACGCCCCTCTCTCTCGCCTCCCTCCCTCCCTCCAAGGGCCCAGACTTCACCAAAAAGGCAGGAGGGCTTCGTTGGCGAGCAAGCGAGTCGCTCTAGCCCACCTTCCTCACATCTGAGAACCTCTGTGAAATCCTAATCCCCAGAGCAGGGTGAAGCGCAGGCCCAGCTTGCCTGACCTCTCTGGTTACCATGGATACAGCGCACTATAAATAAAACAGAGGGGGCTTTTTTTTTTCGAGCAGTTTGGCAGGGCTGTGTGGCCTGCTCGCTGGTAGGGTTTATTTGCTCTCTTGCTCCCTCTCTCTCTCTCTCTCTCTCTCTCTCTCTCTCATTCTACTCCCTTTTTCCACTTTTTCTCTCAATCATTGAGGGTTGGTCCTCTTTCTTTGTCTTGAGCTTCCTCTCTCTCTCTCTCTCTCTCTCTCTCCTTGTGTCTCTTACTCATTCAGTACTTTCATTCAAACCCTTCAAACACCTGTGTTAGCGCCATACCTGCATTCAGATTGCGTCCAATCTCAACAAAACATGGCGCTTTTAGCCAGACGCTGTTCAGATTAACAAAGTAAACAGATACCAATGGAACTTTTGTTTGGCAATTTAGTAAAAAAAAAAAAATCCATCTCAAAGTCCCCCCCCCCACCCCCACCCACCCCCAGCTGACAATGAAGACTTACTTTGTGGGAGACAAAGAGGAGGCTGAGCGTGGCTGAGGCTGGATCAACGCCGGGGTTGGAGATTTTTTTTTTTTGTCTGGGAAGGTGAATCTCGGAAGGCTGGAAAATAATTTGGTCATGGGCTGTGGGAGGTTGTTGGGAGTGGGAGGCGTGTGGGTGATGGTGGGGTAGAAGGTTTGAGGGGTGACCGGTTGGTAGGAGAAAGCGGAGGAGGAGGTAGGGGGTCGGGTTTTGACCGTCTCGCTATGGTGAAAACATGCTTGACACTTCATTCCTTTCTAGTTAATGCGGAGCGGACCGCAGGATGTTAACCCTCTGTCTGCCTTTTTGATGCTCCGTCTCCGCTGTTGCACAACAGACGGCCCTCGCAACACTTCCTGTTTCACGTCAGCTTGGAGCTAAAACATTCCAGTACGGTCTAGAGAAGAAACCCTCTGCCAGTCACGAGAGGGAACTCTCACGGTATAAACCAATGTCCGGTATCACGTCCACATTAGCTCCGTAATGCTTGCGAGACAATAAATCAAACCTGCTGTGCGGGTTCCTCAGAATCTGTCATAGCGATTTTGAAAATTTGATCATCACACGTCAAATACTCTTTTTTTTTTTGTTTTTTTTTGTCTGGGAGAATCTTGAAGAGTAAAGCCACACATTTCCTTGGACCATCTGCCTCGTATGAATTACGCAAAAGAAAAAGACTGGCACGGGCAAACAACCGCAATGTTGCCTGGGAGACAGAGGTCACATGAGAGGATGGATGAGTCACAGGAACCCAGAACTACCTAGAAACCGGCGCTATTGATCGCCCTCACGCTGTGGTGCTCTTTTATAGTTTGGCACCAGGCTGGTGCGTCAGAAACCTTATAGGACGGCGAGACCTTTAACGGATGGGATCAGTTTCAGCGACGCGTTCACACACGCCGCGTGGAAGAACCCGTGTCTGGCCGTTGGGTCGGATCCTGTTCCGTTAAGTTCTTGTGTGTTTTCATTGCAGACCTGGGGAGTAGGGAGTTAATGCAGGCGAGGGCTGTGGCAGTCCTCCTGCCCCTCAGCCAGATTAATCATGCAGGAGAGACACAGCAGGCCCCCGTTCATTCTGCCTGGGGGTGAAGCTGTGCCTGCATGCTCTGTGTATCACATGGCCCCGGCCCCCCCTCTCTTCTCTGCTCTCTCGCCCTTTCTCTCTCTACTGGGGGTGCTGGTGGTGGTGGAGGGGTGTATCGGTGGTGTGGTGGAACGAACGTCACAGCATGCAGTATGGCTTTCTTTCTTTCCTTCTCTCTGTTGTTTTTTCCCTCGCTTCCTCCCTCCCCCCCCCACTTCACTTCCCCCTCTGTGGGAGTCAAGCGAGCGAGGCAGGAAAAAAAAAAAAAGGAGAAACAGGCGTCCATCTCTCGAGGAAGGAGACAACAACAGCCCCTTTTTTTTTTTTTTTTTTTTTTTTTTTTATCTCCCCCGTCGGAGGGCCCTGACGACAGCAGTGGCCAGTCTCGGTGGATGAAGAGGAGAAGTGTGTGTGTGTGTGAGTGGGGGGGGGGGGGCATACCAAGGGAGTCGCCACAGATATCTCCTGGAAACTGTTCGACGATGTCTCTGCGCATCACAGAACAGCCACAGCCATTGTTGGCTGGTTGGGGAAGCAGAGGCGCCATCGCGCAGTAGCGTGTTTCAGCGTTCTGCAGCGTGTTGCACAAGCACCCCCAGCGTGTGTACGGCAGAGACGTCAATGTTTCATGATGTGTTTTGTTGTTAAGTCTTGGAGATGAAGCAGAGTATTGTAAATCCAAAGTGTAAACAGAACATTTGTATATGAGAAGGCTTTACGTCCCTGCAGACAGTTTGTCTCAGCGTGATGCACTGGTTTGAAAGTGATCTTTTATCATGACGCTGGTTCTCGTCTCCATGCGCGCCCTTCACAGGTTCTAGATCCAGACACGTTTGGTACCAGATGCATTCTGGACAAGAAATGACACAGAGACTAGCATCATGCTGTTTATCTGGTGAAGCTTGAACACTATTTTGCAGTTCTTAGAGATGGATGGAGATGAAAATGGAAGGAGAGCAGGTAGCCCTAACTGTAAGGAAGTTTAGCTGAACTCTGCTGGGACACGACATACAGAGGCCATGGTGTAGTTTATACATAATGATGCCAACATGACATTCTAATTGTTTCTGCGGTCTTCACAAAAAAGAATCTCCATCCGGTTGTGATTTGAGGGTCGAGTGGTCTGAAGGTTGGGTGGTCTGAGCATTGGGTGATCTGGGCGTTGGGTGATCTGAGCGTTGGGTGATCTGGGCGTTGGGTGATCTGAGCGTTGGGTGTTCTGAACGTTGGGTGATCTGGGCGTTGGGTGATCTGGGCGTTGGGTGATCTGAGCGTTGGGTGATCTGGGCGTTGGGTGATCTGAGCGTTGGGTGATCTGAACGTTGGGTGATCTGAGCGTTGGGTGATCTGAGCGTTGGGTGATCTGAGCGTTGGGTGATCTGAGCGTTGGGTGATCTGGGCGTTGGGTGATCTGGGCGTTGGGTGATCTGGGCGTTGGGTGATCTGAGCGTTGGGTGATCTGGGCGTTGGGTGATCTGAACGTTGGGTGATCTGAGCATTGGGTGATCTGAACGTTGGGTGATCTGAGCGTTGGGTGATCTGAGCGTTGGGTGATCTGGGCGTTGGGTGATCTGACCGTTGGGTGATCTGAACGTTGGGTGATCTGGGCGTTGGGTGATCCGGGCGTTGGGTGATCTGAGCGTTGGGTGATCTGAATGTTGGGTGATCTGAACGTTGGGTGATCTGGACGTTGGGTGATCTGAGCGTTGGGTGATCTGAACGTTGGGTGATCTGGGCGTTGGGTGATCTGAGCGTTGGGTGATCTGAGCGTTAGGTGATCTGAGCGTTGGGTGATCTGGGCGTTGGGTGATCTGAGCGTTGGGTTATCTGGGCGTTGGGTGATCTGAGCGTTGGGTGATCTGGGCGTTGGGTGATCTGAGCGTTGGGTGATCTGAGCGTTGGGTGATCTGGGCGTTGGGTGATCTGGGCGTTGGGTGATCTGGGCGTTGGGTGATCTGAGCGTTGGGTGATCTGAACGTTGGGTGATCTGGGCGTTGGGTGATCTGGGCGTTGGGTGATCTGGGCGTTGGGTGATCTGAGCGTTGGGTGATCTGAACGTTGGGTGATCTGAGCGTTGGGTGATCTGGGCGTTGGGTGATCTGAGCGTTGGGTGATCTGAGCGTTGGGTGATCTGGGCGTTGGGTGATCTGAGCGTTGGGTGAGGGTTCATCTGGTTCCAGAAATTGAAAACGCAACAAAATCTGTTGATATAAATTTTGCCCAAATGTTAAATACTAATGATGACGGTAAATCTTGTTTGTTTGTTTGTGAATCCAGCTTGTTGAGACTTGATGAATCACTGAAAATCTCTGATTCAGCTGCCCAACTATTATGACATACCCAACACATACACAGTGTGTTGCTGTAACCTATTTTGCTCTGTCAGTATTGAATACTCCCAAAGTTGTTCAGTTTTTGTATAGAGGTAACACTTTTTGTCTCATTGCATTTAAAAAGTGTGGTCTATATCGTATATACAATATATAATAATAATAATAATAATAATAATAATAATAATAATAATAATAATAATAATAATAATAATAATAATAATATATCTATATAATATACATAATATATCATATATATTATATTATTATTATTATTAATAATAATAATATATTAGTATTATTACATATATTTATAATAATTCTTATTATATGTAATATATAATAATAATAATATATCTAAACGGTATATTTTACAATGACAATTGCTCACGTCATATCAGCGAGATATCTAATGGAACTTAATCCTGTATGTCAGATTGGTGTGACAGATTTCATTCTGTCAGATAAATGCTCAATTTATTGAACCTGCAAAGTAGAAATATCTGCTTTAGTCTGATGGATCTAATTGTGAAGATCTCTGGTTCCAACCCAACTTTGTGAGATGCAGAAAAAGGAGAACTGATGGTATCTTCTGCACTTGTGGTTCCAACCGTGGACCGTGGAGGAGGAGACGCGATGCTGGGGGGGGGGAGCTTTACCAGCTCCCCCCCCCCAAATACTGTTGGTGATTTGTTGAAAATTGAAGGCACATTTTCCCAGCATCAGTGCCACAGCATTTTGCAGTGACACACCATCCCATCCGGTTTGAGCTTAGTGGGCCCTGATTTATTCTTCAACTGGGTAATGACCTAAAACCCACCTCCAGGCTATGTGAGGGAAGTTTAACCAAGAAGGAGAGGGAAGGAGCGCTGCCTCAGATGACCTCCACAGTCACCTGACCTACAACTAGTTCGGATTATTTTATTTTATTTTATTTTAGACATCCTTTAACATCATTTCTGCATCATTTCTCACACATGACTTCATACGATTTAATCTAACATCTTGTTCTATAATAACTAGCGGAAACCCGTGGAAATTCCACGATAAAACAATAATATCAAACTTCATACCAAACATATGAAAAGAATAAATAGCTACCTGGTTCTAGGGACTAACGCCAACTGATGCTAGCTGAGCCTTTTCTCCAACACAACGTGTTGATGTCATGTATGCATATTCCTTCTGGATTACTTTACTACCCGAACAGTGATTTCTACATTTTATTAGAACAATAAAAGTTGAAGTTTTTGATGATGTAACTTTCCACAGTTGGAAACATCCTGTTGCGAGCGTTGGACACCAGGAACCAAAAAACCAGCAGGACGTCCATTACGGTGCCGACGTCATCCTGACCTCCGTTGAGTCAGTAATCTGGTGGAGAGACTTTTTAAAAATCATCCGTACAAAATGAGATCACAGTAGGGATTCAGCTCGTCTTTATCGGAGGAGCATTAATAAACTCAACAGAGTCTGCAGCAGAAGCACAACTGGACGGTCTGATGATGTTTCCTTGTGGTTTTGGCCATAGATTGGTTGTAGTTTGCATACATGAGCAAGGCTAGAAGGAAACTTAATAAACATGCAAAGCGAAGCTTTGATTTCATCCTTTTCAGTTGAGTTTTTCCCATTTTTTTTGATGACATTACGACAGCATTTGTAAAGGTTTTCACCACCTGCTGTTCGCAAATGGATGGACGTCGCAAATATAAGAGTTTCCTTTTTGGCTGAAGCAGTCATTGTGTAAACGGACATATTTTCTGTCTCGTTCCTGCTGTTTGGACTCTCTGCTCAAAAACACGAAAATTGTTGGAACAGTTATGACACTCTAAAATTATGTTAGCTGGGAAGTTCATGTATAGTTATTTCTTCTCCTAACATAGCAGATTCCATACGCCATACTGTTCACGTGATTCCTTCTGGCAGATGCGTCGTGATTGGTTCTGGGGGTCGCCACAGCCAATCAATTGCCTCCATCTAACCCTGTCTTCTGCATCCTCTTCTCTCACACCAACTACCTTCATGTCCTCTTTCACTACATCCATAAACCTCCTCTTTGGTCTTCCTCTAGGCCTCCTGCCTGGCAGTTCAAAACTCAGCATCCTTCTACCAATATATTCACTATCTCTCCTCTGGACATGTCCAAACCATCTCAGTCTGGCCTCTCTGACTTTATCTCCAAAACCTCTAACATGTGCTGTCCCTCTGATGTACTCATTCCTGATCCTATCCTTCCTGGTCACTCCCAGAGAGAACCTCAGCATCTTCATCTCTGCTACCTCCAGCTCTGCTTCCTGTCTTTTCCTCAGTGACACTGTCTCTAGACCAAACAACATCGCTGGTCTCACCACAGTTTTGTACACCTTTCTTTTCATTTTAGCTGAAACTC
>CM023617.1:18788018-18910518 GCA_013358685.1 Antennarius maculatus | reverse complement strand
TTGAGCTCCAAGCGGTGCCTATAAATACACGTCTATATCGCCACTATTGTGTGGGTCACAGTCTCTGCTCACGGGATGCAGGAATCCTTGTCATTAACCACATTCAAAAGAAAACAGCTGAGGCATGATCTTTATCCTACCTCATCCTCCCCTTGGAATGAGCTTCCTGCCATTGTCAAGGACAGACAGTCGGTATTTTCTTTCCAGAGTGGAGACACATTTTTGCGCTTTGTTCAGCCCACCTCAACTCCCACCACACCAGCTGTTTCTTGCTCTATATTTTCCCGTCTTTTCCTACATTCATCTATTATTCACTGCCATGGCATTGCCCACCAATCTCGTATCCCGTCACTGATGTGGGTGCAGTCACAACGCCGTGCTAGCATGATTAATTGGGAATGTATCACTTAGTTTATTATTTCCAACAAGATTTTAATCATTTCTGCTATTTAAAAACTGTAGAACTGTTGATCCAGTTGACCTTAAAAACAATAAACTCCTGGCATGTGGTGACAAAACAGACTTCTTAATTGACAACAGCAGAGTATAAATTAATTTAAAGAAAAGGAACTTCAAATTCAAAGGCACCTCTACAACTATAGGGATATAGTTTGGAGGTAACGCATTTCTGACTAGGATGATAACGCCTCAGACCAGAGCAGACAAGGACAAGACAGTCTGGGATCAGCAGCAGACGGGGACGAAAATGGTTCAATGTTAATATTTCCTTTCTTGACATTTTAAGACTTTATTTCATTTAATTTTTAGAGATAGTGACAGCAAGGTTTTTGATATTACCTCCCAGCTGAAACCTCGGTGGATTAATAGACTAGCCACTAGACTCTAGTGGTAAAACACAGTCATACAAGAGATTTAGATGTCAGCACTGCTGTTTCATGAAATTTCGTTGATAAAAACTGTTATTATTTTTATGTGTTAAAATAAAATAATGGTACATGCTTTATAAATTAGACTTTCCTTTTGGTGGTCCAGCCCAGGACACAGTAAGGCTCACACTACTGAGAGATAATGGTCACATCTTGCATAGAGCACCTCTGAATGTGGTCTGTGTCACTGTATCGCAATGCATCATGGTTACATTCACGCCTCTGCTTTTCGACTTGTGATCAGATCCCCAGGCTGCTCTCTTGTGTTTGAATGAACAAGAATGAACAAGACACTAACAAAAGTATCGTGACCTTCAGGTACTTTCATGATTAATTATAATGGGAGGTTGTCGTTGTGTTGTTACATACATAAAACATTAACAGCATTTGAATTAAATACTTTATCAAGATGAGTGTTTTTATATTTTAGCTCTAACCAAATGCTAGAAAAAAGTAAAAATAAAACAAAAAACAACCTTTTCCTTTGGTGTGAATTTGCTGTAGGATGAATATTTTTCCAGCAGAGGGACCCTTCGGAAATTGGGCATTTTCTGTGAACTCTTTTCCTACAGTATCATCGTCTTCCACCAGATGTCGCTAAATTCACCCTTCCATCACTTCTAATAACTGGGTCACAGTATGGTGAATGAGACTTTGGTCAATTCATGAAACTGTGAGCTGTGTTAAGACAGGAAGTCTATGAATCACAATGACAAAAGGAAAGGCTCATGTGCATCACATATTGAAAGAAAATAACAACAACGATATTCACGTTAAGGTCCAAGATGTCTATCAGGGAGAAAAAAGCCTGAAAAGCTCTCCTGTCTACAAAAGGAGCATCTGAACGAATAAAGCTGGAAGGAGCACAGATGGAACAAAGGAAGGAAAGATTGTCTTATTGATTGGTGACAAATTGACTGAAAGCTGCAAACCATTTTCTGTGCAACGGATTGAAGAGGTACAGCTGATTGAATTAGTGCATTACAACATTACCTGTCCTTCATGGTTTAATGACAGCAAAACTTTACTATTAAGAATATAAATGTGCATCATCTATTAAAATATGTTTTCTGAGATGCATAGAATATGTGTTAAATTAAATTCAAGGTAAATTTAACACAAAGTGTTCATTCAGAGTGACGTGAATGCAGGGTTGTTCAATAAGGCCGTGATACCTGACGTGATAAAGGGGAAGCGACCAAACAAGCAGGTGTGAGGAGGCGATCTGGTACAACAAATCCAACACAAATCCCAATCACATAAGCTCTCCCTTCTCTCGGCTAGTCTTGCTTTGCTCTGCCAGTTCATAAAGATTCCAGTGGGCTGAGACACTGTTTGGCGAGCACATTAGGTTTGGGGGAAATAAATCTTTCCTTCCTTGTTGCGGCACTAGAAAAACCTTTCTGGAATGAGCTCAGCTCTCCGCAGACATTATAATTCTTAAAGAAGAAGGAAAGGAAAAGAGTTGTTGTGTTATTGTCACGTAAGTTAGGTGAAGTGCTGTGGAATTGATTGGAACTATTTCATTATATGGGGGGATCGTGAGGTGGAGCATTACATCCACTAATTAGAAGGTCGGTGGTTCCATCCCTGGCTACGGATGCTCCTGATGGACGTCCACGTGGGTGTTCAAGTGCTTGCATGAATGATAAACTGGTGGCGTCTTGCATGGAAACTTCTGATCCAGTGTCACAAATTTCCCCACTGTGGGACAATAAAGGTTTTATTATTATTATTATTATTATTATTATTATTATTATTATTATTATGTGTGAAGGAGTGAATGCAGGATGACGCTGTAAAATAATAATAATAATAATAATAATAATAATAATAATAATAATAATAATAATAATAATAATAATAATCTTTTATTGTCCAACAGTGGGGAAATTTGTAAAAATTTTGTGAAAAAAAGACTTAAAGCACCAAAATCTATTAACTATTTCACCTGTAGTCTATCTGTGTTATTTAATGTTAACCTGAGAACAACAAACTGAAGTTTGAGGAAAATTCTTTCAAACCATTTTCGGGGGATCTCTCTATTCGCTGTTCTTATCCGTGATAATGATCGTTAATGTTCTTAATTGGGTTGTGTTAGTGAATCACACACATCGTGAAGATGAAGGCGGATGAGGGTTGATACATCCCCCTCCCCTCTTTAGCACAATTACCAAAATACCTTCTCTTTTGTCGTCTTGACATTCACCCCTCTATCGTCTGGCAGCAGAATGACTGTGAGGGCAGAGGGTTGTTAAGCTGAAAATGTAATCCTTGTGAGCCTGAATCATTGATCTTTTATCTGACTGCAGGTTGTGCAAGTTGAAATTTACAGCTCCAGAAACGACTTCAAAATACCAGAAGGTGCCATGTTTTAATAAACCCATGACACTGTCCGTGGCGCTGAAGGAGCAGACAAATATGTGCATATATTTACTTTTTTCAGGCCCAATTTTATTGTTTTGAAGAGTCACCATAATGATGGGAGACCCGCTGCTGTTTTTAGTCATATATATTAAAAAAGTAATGCATCTGTGGCATTCTGGGGTCCTGAAAATGTGTCCTCAGGTTAATGCATATCTGCAAAAACTTTTTTAAATAGAATCTACAGAAGATATTGATCATTTTTTGCAATAAAACAAATAAACCAATCTCTTCTGTTGTAACCCTGACGCTCTTCTTTCTTACCTTTCTGACCCTGGGATTCCTGGTGCTTCTGAGGTTCCCTTGCAGTCGGGTTAGCATTGGTCGCTAATATTGTTCCAGAGTCTTTTTTGACAGGGCTTTGAGGGCCGACTGAAGGCGTGGCGTCGCCAACCGGCCGTACATTCTCTACCCGGGGCTTCCTGGTAACGGAACCTGGCGTTGCGTTTGCAGAAGCCGGCCTCACGTTGAGAGGTCCCGCTCTGGTGGGAGGGCTGGAGCAGACGGAGGGCCGGGGAGCTGACGTCGTCTCCTCGATGGCGTCAGCCGACTTCGACTCGGGCTTCACGGGAGAGGACGACAAAAGAGGAGAGAGAGAGAGAGGAGCGCAATCAATGTTGACAACCAATTCACATACAGTGGAATTACTGTCATGTTTGATTAAATCCCTGGAGACATGATTCACCAAATTACAGTGCTCCCCATGATTACACTGTGCCGTAATGAAACACACAGGACTATGACCGCTGATTAAGAGTTTAAGGATGTGTGTGCAGAGAAAATTATAAGGTGACTTGGAAATCATACAGGCTGACTAATCTTCCATCCTGATCCTACGCCTTCTTAATCAACAATCACTCTCTGTCCCTCTCTCGGCCCCCATCCCTCCGTAAATCAACCTGCAGCAGTTTCAACAGCAGCTACATCTGCAGCACCAAAAACCAGCACCCCCTTCCTGTGTGGAGACACAAACCACCATATGTGCAAATGATGCATTAACAAAATTAGGAACAGGGAGATTTCTGCGTCGTCAGACCGACCAGAACTCCAAGGTTGGGGACAGATACCACCATGGGTTGGTCCAGATCTGTGTTTGGGCCTTACATTTAGGGTCTGGTATAAATATAACAAGTGGAGAGACGTTTCCATCGGTGGCAAAGACTAGGGAAAACATGGGGGGGTTGGTTGGGTGGGAAGGGACTCAAGCGCACAAACCTCAGGAGACTATCCCACAATCCCATCCATCTGCGTCTGACGCATTCTCTATCTCTGGCGTTTTAATTCCCCGATCAAGTTCACCAACCATCTGTTCTAGGGCAGTCCAGAGAAATCCTGCCTTGCCTCTGTGATTCAGCTGTTCTCAGACACACACACACACACACACACACACACACACACACACACACACACATACACACATACACACACGAACGCAGACAGAGAAGGCAAGGGGAGGTGGAACGCGCAAACTCCCCTGGATAACCCGGGGGCTGGAGCGATGATAGAGCCAGTAGGAGGACAGCTCAGTTCAGCTGTTCCCTGGAGAGATCCGCCGCAAAAAAGGGGGGTGCGGCGGCGCAGACGAGCGGGAAAGCAGGGAAGGAGAATGCTGGAAGAAAGACGATCTGCAAGCACGACTGGGAGTGAAGGGACAGCTGGCTTTAACCACCGTTTCCTGTTACTCAGAGAGGGTGGGACCGCATTTTAAAAACTCTAACCAGAGGTTTTCCATGCTTGGGGAGGACAGAATGTGTGTTAAATGTTGAGGAGGAGACGCCTTTCGGCTTAATAAACCCATCATAAAAATGTATATCACATAGATATGATGCGTAAAATTTAAATTGTGGCATGGAAAAGGAAAAAAAACAAAACAAAAAAAAAAACAACACTAGTAATTTAAGACAAAAAAAATTTACCTTTTCTGCTGCTGAAGGTGATGAGTGCTCACTCACTGACACCTGTGGGTTTAACAAAGACATTACACAAGCATTTATAGGCCGTGATGTAAACTGAGGGGACGTGGAGCCTCCGTTCCAGAAGGGCAGCTGCTCCAACTCACCGGCAGATGGTGTAAAGTGCTCATGTCATCACATTTCTCCTGCTGGGGAG
This sequence comes from Antennarius maculatus, assembly GCA_013358685.1. Taxonomy (NCBI): domain Eukaryota; kingdom Metazoa; phylum Chordata; class Actinopteri; order Lophiiformes; family Antennariidae; genus Antennarius; species Antennarius maculatus. The sequence continues at coordinate 18,905,098 of CM023617.1, read as the reverse complement.
ACAACGGCGCAGTTAGACGGTTATAGAGGAGACATCCTGCTATAAGGTGAGTCGGTTCAAGGGAGAGTTGAGGAGTTAGAAAGAGTTCATCTTATAAATGTGGATGTTTTAATTAAAAAATATATATCTGTGCAGCTGGGAGCTCCAAATGCGGCTGCGGGGGTAAATCAGCGACTGGCCGGGATGCGTAAATTTCCACTGAGTGAGCAGCGCGCAGCTTTTAGCGCACAGACGCATGGCGGTCAGGGCCAGATGAGACCATCCATCCCCCGGCTCCCTACGTGTGTGCAACGGTTGCCATGACAACTTAGCAAATCTCTCGTTAAAATAGCGTGAAAAAAAAAAAAAAAAAAAAGCGAGACACCCTGACAACCACCCACCCCTCAACAACTCCAAAAGCAACAACTCACACGACGCCAAGTGCGCGCGCACACACACACACACACACACACACACACACACACACACACACACACACACACACACACACACACACACACACACACACACACACACACATAACACCATCCTGGAAAATTATGCACCGAGAATGTTGTTCGAGACGCAAAATAGAGGCTCAGATATTTAGGATGGCTTATCATCAACCTGACTGATGGTTTGTTTATTGATAAGAAGTTTGAATTAGATGAGCTGGAAGGTTCGAAACCAAATATTAAGGGGATGTTTGACATTTTAAAGCAAATTCTGAAGATTGATTCTCAATCTGATGTTTCTTTTTTTTTTTTTATGCGTCTATGCAGTTCAGTAAATAGTTCAAGCCAATGGTGCTTTATACATTTTTGTGAGCAAGTTTGAGCTGATAATAAAGAGGCTAAAGGAGAATAATGTCACGCAATATGAAAACAGTAGGACTTCATTTTCAAACAGCTACTAACCTTTAAATTCAGTGAAATTCCAGGTTGTGATTTTGGGGAGATGTTCTCTCTCTCAGTTTTGACAGGTTCCGGGTTTTTTCTGCTCTTCAAGATCGGTTCATTGCTGAAAAAAAACAATCAGAACTTGTCAGATATCTGAATATATTCACTGTACACCTTTCTCATCTATCATAGTACAAACAAGTACAAGCCAGAAACTCCCAGTAACTCATTAATCTGTTAAAACACTCATGTAGGACATTTTTCATGCTTTATATTATAAATACTGTATCTTTTACTTTGTGTTGTTCTGGAGACTCTGTGGCTTCTTTTCTCCCAGTCCTGCACAGATAAATTTGGAGGTCAGCTCATCGACCTCCCCGATCACAAAGACCGCCACGTCTCCATCCCTGCCGAGCATCCAGGTCACACTCTTAGTGTTGGCTGAAAGGACACACACACACACACACACACACAGACACACACACATAAATGAACAGATGCATTAGTCAAAGAAATGTCAAAAAATGAAAATTATAGTACTTTCTGCACCATAAGGCGCACCTAAAAGCCTTTAATTTTCTCATTTTCTTATAATCCAATGTGCCTTATATATGAAGTTTTAAAACCATTCATTAAAGATGAGTTGTCAGATGTTTTTTATAAACCAGTGTGCCTTATAACGCGTCTTATGTATGAATTTAAAAAAAAAAATAGGCCATTAATTGAAGGTATGCCTTATAGTGCGGAAAATACTTTATATTTTTTAAACTTGATCATTGAAAAGCTTTGAGGTAAAATATGTTATTTCCAGTCACCAAGCAAACATTTATCAGTTTTATCAAACCTTATCTAATCTTTTCACAATTTTAAAACTTCGGCCATAATTTGTAGGGGAAAAAAAAAACATCTGAGGTCTCTCAGATAATTAGTATGACTTGCTTTCACTCCAAAATAAAATGCATCATCAGCATATCTCATTCGATATCTGCTGTTCTAGTTTATTGACAAGATCAACAACAAGCAGCGCCAAATCAGCACGCCACAAATGTTTGACGGCTCCTCCACGCAGCTGATGCAAACAAAGTCGACGGGAAAAAGCTGACAGCGTTTTCATCTTGTTTAGATCTCGGTGTGAGACCTGTACTGATGTCATTCACAAACGAAATCTACTTTGTGAGGTCAACACGATCTCTCACGCAAACACAGATTATAGAGGTCACACGTATTTTGACGACACACAGAAACCATCTTGTGACTATAGGAATGCAAAGGAGTTCTACTCTAGAGACAAAGCAGCTCCTTCAGAGCGAAGGTGATTGCTGGGTTGACGGCAGGATAACGTGCTTTCATAGTGAACTGGTTAGGCCAGCTTGCCCTGTGGATCGCATTTTTGTAGACTGTGAAACCACAGACGTCATTACCCTGGTAAACAATGAGTCAGTGCACAAAAAAAAAAAAAAACCCTCCAAATTCATCATTGTCATGTGTCCCACAACATGAATCATATCAGCTGAGTCAAGGCAGGGCCATTTGAAAGGAACCCATGTGTTGGCATTTTCACTACACCGGGGCCTTACTGTAAAAGGAAGTGATAAAATAATATCAAAACTTACAATCCAGTGTTGAACTGCCTTTTCCAAGTGAAAAAAAAAATTGTTTTTGAAATGAAAGTGTTTTTTTTTTTTTTTTTTTTTTGTAAAGCAAAGAACAACATTGTTGAAATCAACTCTCTCTAGTGAGTTGTGTGTCTGCTTTGCCTGAATGTCACCAGTCTGCTTACAACATAAACACACCAGCAGCATGTAGTCACGGTACTAATTACCACGAGGACAGCCTGGCAACAGCAAAAGTCTCATGATCAGAAAAAAAGGCTAAAAGCTGAAACTATGGTACACAAGCTTTGCCCGCAAGGACGCCCGACGCAATCAAACCCCCTGTCTTTGTTTTTCAAACACGTACATTTCCTGCAAGCTTCCTGTTTTAGCTCCTGCTAATTGTTTGAAGGAAAGGGCCTTGACTCATTTCCTACTTTAAAACAGAATCATAAACTATCCACAACTTCCTCTGTATTATAAACAGGCAGTTTTTGTGGCGAAGCCTCGGGACCGTAGGGTCCTCAATCTCAGTTCAGCTTCCTCAGGACCGTTGCAGCGGTCTGCAGTCCTGTTCCATCAGCCGGCGCCTCCGTCCACCTCAAAACACTTTGTCCTGAGACAAAAGTTAAAGAAGCTTCTCTGCTGTTAATGAACTCAAAGTCATATTGGAGAGGTTTGGCAGGAACTGACATTTTCATATCCTTAACTACAGTATTTTCCACACTATAAGGCGCACTGGATTATAAGGCGCACCTTCAATAAATGGCCTTATTTAAAGAAACAATTTTCATACATAAAGCGCACTAGATTATAAAGCGCACTGGATTATAAGGCACGCTGGATTATAAAATGCATCTGAGAACTCATCTTCAATTAATGGTCTATTTTAAATCTTTTTTTCATATATAAATCACATGGGATTATAAGAAATTGAAAAAAATTAAAGGCTTTTAGCTACACCTTATAGCACGGAAAATATTGTAATTAAAAGTACTAAAATCACACTGAAAAAATACTCCAAATAAATAATAGCAAGATTGAATTTACTTTAACTCCTTCATAAACTATTTATAGCAATGTATGGTATTTAACATACTTCAGATTGTCATGTGTAGCATTGCTGTACTGTGAGTACTACACGTCTAAAATGTCAGATTCTCTTGAGGTCTGTGACAATTTCTTGCTAATCCGTGAAAGATTATAAATTGTTAAATTAAGTTATGATGTAGGAATATTTTCTCATGCTGTAAAGGGACACGTGGCTTCCACAGGTTTTATCAATAGCATTAGAAAAACTTTAAGATACATGTTTTTGTTTTGTTTTTTACTGCACAGGAAGTTTGTAGATAGTTTTTAATCTAGTTATCAGTAACTATCAGAAAAGTGGTGTAGTAGTACAAAAGTATCTGCCTCTGAGATGTCAGAAAGTATAAAGTCGTACAAATACTTCAGTGTTTTCTTTGTCCCCTTCTATGGAATAGAGGATTTTGCTACGTCAGCAATTACACCTGACATTTCTCATCAGAGCACTCGTTACTTCCAAGCAGACAATGCAGCCAGACCAGTTTCTGGAGTTAAACCGGTTTCAGGGCAGATTTCAGCCTCCAGACTTACCAGTTGTTGTTTTTGTTGTTTTGTTGCTTATATTTTTATAAATGAATTTGTTATAAATCCTTTTTATTTCCTCTTGAATGATTTTTCATTTCTTTTCTCATCTTTAATGTTGTCCTGCCAATCCAGCATGTTCCAGACATGATCGACATCTCTGATCCTGGAACTGTTTTCTCCGTCTCTGTGTGAATGTGTGTGTGTGTGTGTGTGTGTGTGTGTGTGTGCAAACAGATACTCATTATGATCGTTGTAATGGAAATATCCATCTTTAAAGATCTTAATTTTTGCAAATTATTTTTCCAGAGTGACATAATTTTGCTGTGAAGTCTACTTTATAAATGTTAAAATCACCTGGGTGTGTTATTAATAAACCAATGTAATAATTCTACTGGACTTTAGATCTCTAGGTAAACAGACCAAGAAGTAATGACGCTTCTGTCCAAATATCATGATGATCATCATCATAATGATGATGATGATCATGATGATCATGATGATCGTCATCATCATCATCATCATCATCATCATCATCATCATCATCATCATCATCATCATCATCATCATCATCATCATCATCATCACCCTCTTCCAGGTCTCCATTTCTGGGAGCAGATGGTGTTTGTTATCTAATTATTGTCTCCAGCTCTCGAGTTCTTTGACCCTCTTTCAGATTATTCACGGCATAGAACGCAAAAACACCTCACAACTTTTTTTCTTTTTTCAAAAAGCTTTGTTTAAAACAGTGAGGTGTTCCTGATGGTTACCTTTATTTGGCTTCATCCTCTTGCACTCAGCATCCCCCCCTTCCCTCTCCAGTTTCTCCTCCCTCTCCTTCCAGCGTCGCACCTGTTCCTGCCGCATTTTCAGGAACAGAGTCTTTTTTTGGTCCTCATTGAGGGCTTCCAGCACGTCGGGGTCGATGTACATTTCTTTTAGGATCTGCTGCAGCATGTTGGCGGCTGATTGGTGGGGATTAACCCGGCCGAGGAGTCGGATGGAGGAGGAGGAGGCGCTGTCCCTGTGGCCAGCAGCTTCTTGAGGTGGTCGGTGATGGTTTATCGTCTCATGTCATTAGATGAAGACTTTCTTTAGTCTTTCTTACTATAAATTCACTCTTGTTTACAAGTGGTGAGTTAAAGTGCACGGCCATGACTTTTGTACATTCTGTACAGCGATGGGGGAATTCCTGTTTCCTGTCTGTTTAGTGCTGACAGATTCCCCGCCCTACAAGTTGTCAGTTAGCTTTGTCGTCCGCGGTCATCGTTGAGCCAATCTACGAGACAAAAATGCAGAGTGAAGACTTGAAACAGAGAGTTTGAAAACTGCCTTAAACCCAGTTTTGTACTTTTAGCTTCAAGTTGAAATGCTACATATTTCTCAGTCTCACTTTTGTCTCAGTCACAAACTTTTCTCCAATCATTCCTTCAGAAAAGTCGTTCCGGTTGACTTTCCTGTCCCTCATTTCATGTATACGGAAGAGCCTGAACTGAGTTTCTAAACTGACTGAAACCCAGACGGGAGGAGATTTTCTAAAGGAATGGGACTGTTTCTGTCATCAGCTGCCCACCTCCCTCCCCTTCACACATCTCTTCCTGAAGACATGTTCCTTTTCCCCCCTCCCCTCCCCAAAAACACTCAGGAGATTGCTGCTCCATTTTACATGGTTAGTTATTGGTTGTAAGACAAGTAGAGAAAAAAAAAAAAAAAAAAAAAAAAAAAAAGGTCACAGCCTCCGGAGAGCACGAGTCAGATTCTCTAACAAGGGACTGAAATGGACTCCTCCAGTCTCAGCGAATGTTTTTAACAATGGCTACCACAAGAGAAGCAGCACTTGGAGGGGAAAGAAAGCTTGTCTCAGAAGTATCTGACTGGCGGGATATAGATGTATTCCTCTGAAAGACGTTGTAGGGTGCAAAGAAGGTAAAGGAGGAAAAGGGCAAAGGTGCATAAAAGAACAGAGGGAGACAAAAGGGAGCCGAAAGAGAATAATTTGCTGCAGTACTCACAGTGGGATGTAGACAGCCGCTCCACAGCAGTATATGCTAACTTAGCAGAGACTCAGAGAGCCTGTGGGTCCTCCTTGTCTTTGTGTGTATGACTGGGCTGATGACATCACAGCATTCCATAATCTCTCTCCCTCCCTCTTTCTCTCTCTCTCTCTCTCTCTCTTGAAAGCAAACACACACACACGCACACATTTAAACACACTTTTTTTTTCCTGGAAAAAAAAAAAAAAAAAAAGGGGAAGAGAGCAATTCAGGAAGTTGAACTCATAAGAGTCATCTAAAAAAGGAGAAAGAAGGAAAAAAAAAAAAAGAAGCAGAAAATCACTAAGTTTGACTTTTCTTTACCGCCGCTGCTGTCCCAGACACAAAATGAATGGTTTGAATTTTAAAATGTAGCTTAAGATACAAACTAAATATTTACATTCTCAGAAGATATTTTTTTCAAAAAAAAATTACAAAATTTTTTACATTTAAAACACACAGAAATTCCCACTAATAATACTGTAATTTAATGCAGTTTCGTATTGAATAACGAAACTGTTACGGTTCTCTTAACATCACTTGATGAGCGATGGATTATTTTGTTGCACACAAACTTTCTTGTGTGTTATTTAATGTTTTTAATTGAACAGATTCGACTGCTGACATCATGAGATATGAGCACATATATTGTATATCCTGTTCTAATGGACATTCAAGCCAAAATTGGAATTAAAAAAAAAAAATCTTTACTAAAGTTCTAGTGTGCATTTTTATCAAGGGGGTGTCTCCAGTACTCTCTCTGTTGCTGATTCCACCACATTATAGGTAAAGACATCTTTCTCCTCTCCCTCCTGTTTCAGAGCCCTGATCATTTATAGGTGAAGAGCATCCTCTACTGGGCAACGCCAGAGAAGCCTGCCATGGATTACGTCATCATAACCAATGCTTAACTGCTTCAGACAAACACAAAAGAGACACAAGTGTATGGAAAACAGAAGCAACGTCAAAGAGAGTGCAGCAATTAAATCATGCAGTAAGGACTCAGAAAGTGTAAAAATAATATGCATGCAGCTCGAACTCAGATGGAGGGAAGGCAGCAGGATGTTGGAGGATTCGTTCCTGCTGTTCGCTGTTGCCTAGGAGGGTTCAGGTGACGATAATTTTGCAGCAACAATAAAATGTGAACCTGACAAAGGTTCACACAGCTAGCATTTTGATGGCAGCAACAAACCAATGTGCTATTAATCTCCTCCTGCAGCATTCTTGTGATCAATCAGTGCTTTAAAGTAGTGACAAATAAACTCATTATTCTAAATAAAAAAAGGATTTCTCAACTGATCATCAGTAGAATAATCTGTGCTTCAGAAAAGACAGGCCCTAATTTCACTAAATGCATTTCGTCACCGGCTCTGATGTTTTGCTCTTGTGCTTCCAAAGCGATGACCTAAACCAAATCCTTGATGTGAGCTCTTGGACAATGGGAAAACTCTGAGTCGGCATCTGGGCTGGAGTCCATCTCCATTTCAGACATCCGCTTCAGTTTTTCATCCTTGCAGGGAGCGAAGAAGATCGCTGACTTTTACAACAAACCCTGATCATACATGCATACTGCACAGCCTGCAGCAGCATGTCCACAATTTGTCCAGATAGTGTTTGCACAGACTTTACTTTTATTCTAAGGTGTTTTTTTTTTTTTTTTCGGTAAGATGTCAAGAAGGCATAGAACAAGATAACAAAAAGTTTAAAAAAATATGTTTAAAATATTTAGAGGCAGAAACATCAGAAGCTGCAATAAATGTGTTGAGTGACAACACAGCGTTCATTTTAATAGGCTGCTTAAAATCTGCTTCATACCAAGAAATAAACATGCATTAAACCCAAAATCCAACCTGTGAAAACATAACCTGATGAAAGTATTAACCCGTTAAAGTTCTGAGCTTGTTAGGTCACTACTATAATAAAGTGTGCTTTCTTTAATGCTAGCAGTAAAGCTAACAGAGGGACATTGATGTATGCTTATGATTACTGCAGAACAAAGTATTACATGACTTTATAGCCTTGTGTTTAATATACAGCACTGATTCAGACATTTTAAGAAGAAATTAATCATCAGGTTGTTGTCAGTTCAAAGTTAGAATTTTAATATCTGTAAAATTTTAGTTTTAGTAATTCGCATCATTGCAACTTCAGAGTTAGACATCGCGGACAAACTACAAGAATCAAACATGCTTCTCATCGGTGAAGGGATTTAAGGAAGTCCCCCCCCCCACCCACCCACAATAGGAAAAGAAACATAAAAAACACATTTTGGATATAGATTTTCCCTCATGGGTAAATTAAATTTATTTTTAAAATTTGTCAAATGTACATAAATTACGATGCATCAAAACCAAATGAGCAAATCAAATACCTTCTTTAAAAAAAAAAAAAAAAACGAAAAAAAAAAAAAAAAAAAAAAAAGACATAAGAGAAAACGACATTCTTTGTTGAGATCATTTTTAAACAAGTATTGGTCAGGCTTTTCATTTGCCTGGGAAAGCAAAGTGCTACACACAACAACCACTGAAGACAGTTCACCATACACCTTAATGAGGATTGGACTGAAGCACCTTTTCTTAGCTTAAAGCTAAAATGGAGATTCCACTGTTTTTTTTTGAGTCTTCCTTTAAAAAAAAAAGAAAAAACTCCATTGTGTGTTTGTGTTCCACCTTCAACAACCCATAAACCAAGTTTAGCATTTTCCTAAAAAGAGGCGTACTTGCAGTGACATTGCTCTAGTTCAAGTTAAAGTGAACTGCTTGACCCATCAGGCTGCTACGACCTTGGTTTATTATATTTTTCCCCCAGGATGGAGCTTTTAAGTGCAAATAAAGGCATACAACTCCTTCATGAGTAAACCATGGAATTCAGCCACATGCTTTCAAATAGTAATCATATATTTAATTGATATACATATTTTTTGCCACCATTGGCACATACGATATTGCACACAGTGATGAAATGTTGCACAGAAAAAATATAGATTTTTCGTGGGCAAAAACATTCCAAAAATTACAAATAATGTGGAATAACGCTGAAAAGGTAGAACTATGTAAAACAAACAAAAACACAAAGACACACACACACACACAAAAAAAAAAAAAAACACAAACAAAAACAAGACATGCTTGCTGCTCCCCATCAATCGAGCAAATTACAAGTTACTATCCAAGCCATAGAACGAGCGTTTCAAGGGGGGGGGGGGGCTTCGCGAAATAACGAAAATAAATATTTCAATCCCCTACTTATGTTCCCAGTCAGCCCCTGTTTCTCTCTGCTGATGCACTTTGGCTTGCGACGAGCCAACGCTTTCTGCATCGTCTTGCATCAAGGTGACCACCCCCTTCCATGTTTACATGTAGGCCGATACCTGGATGGCTGCGGGAATGGGGGGGGGGGATGGTGGTAGAATAAAAGGAGGAAGGAAGATGGCAAGAAAAAGAAAGTTTTTAGAACTCAGCTCCAAATTTTTCTTTAAGGGTTTGAAACAAAACCCTTTGAGCACCACGAGTCGTGCGCTAGCACACAGAAAGGGCTGAGACCAAAAATGGAAGAAAGAGGAAAACGCTGATAAAAAATAAATAAATTTTAAAAAAAGCTAAACTGCAATCCAAAGCACCAGGCCAGCGTGTAAGCATGTGGAGTGTTTAAGGCACCAGGTTGTCTTATATGCTGAAGAGGACGCTCCCGATCGGCAACACCAGAGGTTCCAAAAACAAGGCGGTCGAAGACAGTCTAAGTTTGCTGGTTTCCAGTCAACTTAACCAATGGGAACAATCATGTGATTCAACGCTGAGGTAACTATGACTTTATCTGATTGTAGCCAGTTTCTATGGAATTTACTGACAGAGTTTATAAAACTGCTATCACACATCTATGAGATGCGACTGAACTGGTTTGGAAACCAGTTGCTTCCCCGTGTGGCGGACCCCAAATATTTACAATTAGACCAAAAAAACTGAATCTTATCACCTCAAGGAAATATTTGGACTTCAAAAAATATCTAGGAGTAGAGCAATGAGTGTGTCTCCAAAGTAGCCCCACTGAGCTTCACATTTACCAGATGACACGCAACTGGAGGTTACCCAACAAGGAATCGATCGAAACCCTTTTCACCCTGCCTTAACCCAGAGGCATTGCACCTCAGTGGCCCTCCTCATAGTGTGATGGTGATACTTTTATTACAGTTCACAAGGTCACTCCTTTTACAAACACGCTTCAAAAACAACTTCCACTACAAGTACACCAAGCCTTTGGATGGAAATCACTCGGCACTCAAGACTTGAGATTCGTACACTAAAAGGCAGATAAAGATATGGAAGAGTCCTTGAGCCAATATTTTTGGAGAGACCAACCGAAATCGATTTCAGTGCAGGTTAACATGCAGCAACAGCACTCCTTGGCACCATTTGGACTTTTTATGACTGAACAAGGATCACAAAAATGTTTGCAGATGTCTGAACCAATCATGCTCTGCTTAATTTAGCCACACTTCTTTGTTCTGACCACGAGGCCAATCGACGGAGGACCTTTAAGGTGGTTTGACTCGTAATCTGAAATTCCGGCCATTTTGCTACATGTTGTTACTGCATTTCCTATATCGAATACACATTTAGTACCTTTAAAATGAACACATTGCATTAACAACAAGACACAAAGGTAGTCTATAATATATCCATCTGCATGGCAACAGTTTCAACTGAAATAAAATTACAATATTAATATTTCTTTGAATGCCTCTGGCAAATGTCATCATGTCGAAATCCATCAACCACTTCAATATATTTGACTTTTTTTTTTGCAATGTATATTGCACAACAAATAGCACTTATTTCATTTCATGAAAATGCCTATGTTCCTTTCATACTGCATGATATCTAACCAGTTTTCCGAAGCAGGCCTAGCCCTCATATGATTCATGTGTAAACACATCTCTACTCACAGGTAAAGGTAAATAGGATGGCAAGTACATGTGACAACCCTTTTACAAAGTTTTAGAATTTTGGTTTTAAAAATTAAAATCTCTGATTTGTGCTGAAGTCGTTAGCTCATGTGAAAAGGAAATGCTTTTTTTTTTTTTCCTCAAAACTTTGCAATAATTCCTTTTTGAACATTTGCAAACACTTTTTTTTTTAAAGTTTTTTTTTTTACAATAGCTTTTAACTGGTACAAAAGTTTTTTGTTTTTTTTTCTGTTAAGGGAAATAAACACTCATTCAATATTTTTTTTTTTGTCAAGTAGGAAACAATGTTCAAATATAATGTTATTACTTTGTTTAGCAGCCTGTTACTGTATTAATGGTGGATAAGTGGGGGTAACATCCAGCGATGAGCGACAAAACATGTCATAACTGTCAGGTTGTGGAGGTTTCTTATATTGTGGGTGATGCTCCCTTGGAGTTAAACCATTACAGTTAAAATCTTTAGATTTCTTTCTTTATACAGTAGAGTTTTTAATTATATTTCTCTTGTTATTTTCATTACTTTCGCTTTTTTTTTTCTTTTTCTTGCACTCTATATCAATCCTCGTCTCCATCGTCCGCCTGCATCTCCTCTTGTTGCTGCATCTCGCATGCCCTCTTCTCCCGCTGCTTCTCCTGGATCTTTTTCATCTCCTCGGCGTATTTACTGAAAGTATTCCCAAATTTGGACCAGACTTTGTAGGGAACCGTAATTGAGTTGCGGTAGGTCGGCTTCACCTCGCTTACCCTCATGAACACACCATACTTATTGGATCCGACGTCGAAGAAGAACCGCTTGTTGTCCACAGTCAATGACGACCCTTCCGGTAATTCTGCAGGTTCGTCCTCTACACCGTAATCGTCAATAAGTTTAGCCAAAGCGTCACGAAACTCAATAAGTCCCTGGGCAGGCAGAGCAATCGTCTGGCCTTGCGTAGATCCCAAACCGGGCCCCCGGTTAACGGTCTGTCGGATCCTCAGGAACCGTCCCCTCTGGTTCTCTTTCAGATCCATGTAGTATTTCCGATTCTCCCGGACCAGGAACTCGCTCTTTAGCGCTCGCCGCGGCTCGTCCTGAACCAGTCCCGGGTTGGTCGGCCCCAGCTGGGCATAATGTTCGATGAAGTCTCCCAAGTAGTCACGGAACTCGACCGCTACGGACATGGAGAGAGTGAGGCGGCTCTTGTTTCCACCGGCCCCGACTTCTGCTATCTTTAAGAAGCGGCCTTTCGCGTTCTGCTTCACGTCCAAGTAGAAGCGCTTGTTTTGGATGTCAACCCGCTTCGACGCCAGCTCTTGCGTCTCATGCTGGAGGCCGGAAGCCGTGCCCGCCCCTCCCGCCGCTAAGTGCATGGAACCGAAGCCTAGGCCCATGGCCGCTCCTCCCTGCTCACTTCCACTGTCTCTGTCCGCCATGATGCTGCCTGCCTGCCTTCTCCCTCTGTCTGCTGCAAAGCCACGGCCAGCCACAGCGAACGCCGGAAATCTCGCGAGATCTGCGTGAGAGGTACGAAAAGATTAGGCGGGGGGGGGGCGGGGGAGGGGAGCAAGGAGACAAGAGGACCGCACTCACAGGTTTCATCCGCAGCCCTGCAAATAATATGTGATTGACTCTGAAAACCTCAAATGATAGATAAATATATACATAACAGTTCGATTAAGTTTAGTTTAATCGATGTAAAATGTCAGACTTGGAAAGAATCTTTTTTCTGTTTTTAAAGACGGATACAAAGCGTAAATACAGTTACGCTTTGGAGCCCTGATGACATTACAAGTCACATAATCGGGTTTATTAAATACTGTTTGGTTTCAAATCTAAAAAAAACAAACAAAAAAAAACCCCAACATTTTAAATTCAGAATTTTGCTGAATTTGTTTCGATGGAATCAAAAATTACGGGATAAAATCCTTCAGTCGAGACTATTTCCTGAAAGTTGTTTCCCACGCAAAACAAGTTAACAGGTCTCATTCATAAATGTAAGTTAGATTTTATAAATTAATTGTATTGGGAGTAGTTTTTAAATATTACTAATAATACAATAAACACACGTGAAATTTAATTGTTCTATTGCCATCTCTGTACAGCCCATGGAACAGGATCCAGAGGTCCTCATAAAGCTTTAAATTACACCGAAATAAACTCGCAGTGTCATTTATTTGAATTATTTATTTAAGACCATGAATGTATTTTTTACACATCATGCATGTTAAAATATTTGACTATTCATTATTTATTTATTGTATTTCTAAAGCACGAGGAAAGGACAGACAGAAGTCATTTAACCAGCTTTGAGGGTTTTGGGGTCATTTTAGTGATGTAAATGGATTGTAGTGCACCCTTTTTACATTTTCTAAATTAACAGCGGGGTCTGCAGAGTCTTACCTTCTGTTGTTTCAAAGACGGAACATTTCCACCGTAGAAATAGAGAAGACGGGTAAATCTTTGCAGCTTCTTCTTGCAGTAAAATGCCATCTTACATCCATTTGAGATGCAATTTATTCGAATATTAAAAAAAAATTCTAAAAGTCCACTTGAGATGTTATATGTAACGCCTTTAGTGTGTTTTAGTGGGCCGTCAGTTGGCGCGTCTCGGCCTCCACGCTGGGCCTGCAGCCGACAACCAGCGCTCCCACGACATATTACAGTAAACAACAGATATAATGTGATTTGCTCTTCTTTTGAAAGCATACGAATACCAGACACGCACGCAATTTTATATATTATATATTATAAATTATTATGTGGTCTGAAAAAATCTGAGAAACTCTAAATATGTGACATTAATTTGTTTCTGACAACTTCAAACAAGCACATAAGTCCAGAGCTTTTTAATTTTATTTTTTATCTTAATATCAGCATTTGATAATATATATATTTTTTTTAATTTTCCTGACATTATAGGACAATAGTGGAGTCATAGGTCATTATACCAGCAATATGGTTAAAATAATATTCACCTATATACTTTTATCCTATTATGACACAGAGGTTTGCGGTCACATGTGCTCTATAAAGTACATACAGCCGCCTTCTCCTCTCTTAGCACGTCTATAACCAGTGATTGTGAGCGCTGGACTCCAATTAGAGCTAAGTAGAATGACCGGGATCTGGACTCCTTTACAGCTCTTTAAATCAAAGTTCGTTATAAATGCGCCTCAGAAATATTCAAGCTGAGCATTTCACACTAAAAATTCATTCAACAAAAATATTTTAATAATGCACCGACTGATTATGTCCGTCCATTTATATCCACGATAGCCCAACTCCCCAGGTTTGTGAGCGTACTGTGCATTTTATTCCTCCTCACAAAAATAAAAAAAGTAAAACACTGTCAGAATTTTTAGGAAAAATAAATAACTTTTCAACACACGCAATACTTCAGTGAATACTGACTGAAGGCCTTAAATGAGGTCAGTAGGCTTAAACCAGTATAAAACTGAAACATCGCAAATCTCGACGGCATTTATACATCTTTTTAAAAGTTTGTCTTGTTTAGATAATAGATGTAGATAGCTATTGATAACTGTCACAGAATACAATTGAAATATTTTTGCGGCATATATATATTTTTTTATTTATTGCATTTGCAGGTTGTAAAAATAAAATTATATTTTTGAGGCTAACTTTTTCAAAATTAATTGAGTATGACACCGACAAAGTCCTAAAGTTAATGAAAACATCATTTTCACGAATTGACGAATATGTTATGATTTTGAGTCGAAATACTGAAGAAATTGTAATTATTAAAAGTAATTATTAAAATTTTATGGTAGAATGATTAGACTAAAGCATATGTAATTCAAAAATCATGAGGCAAGAACCTCATATAAGAGGTAAAATATTTCAATATTTTATTTCTAACTTAAGAATTAGTCATAAGACACTGTCATAAAGATGAGCGTTGTTCATTTTCACCTTGACAGGTGAAATTTTGGCGCTTATACTGTGCGCCCTTGAATTTCAGGCCTATACCGTCACATGAGGTGAGTTAGCCGGCCTAAAGGCTCTGGAGCGCCCCAGCTGAACTGATTTCACGGTAGCTAACTTACCTCTGAACCTTGATGTGTTTAGATTTGTTTAAACCCATAAGAATGTCCTGCTTGCATTGCGTCACAGGTTACCCGACCTCTGGAGCGACGCCACAGCAATCACCGCTCCTTATGAATAATCCATCCGTGTTTGGAGAAGTAAAAAGGTAAGAAGGAAAAAAAAATTTAAAAGAAATGTGTTATTTTAAAAATCAGTAATGTGTACAACTTATATTACTTCTGCAAGCATGCATGAGCTGTCTATGCAGAAATGTGTGGATGTTAGACATGTGATTGATTTATACTTTTCTACCCTAGTATTTATTTCATCGTTATTTTATTTTAATTTATTGGAGTCCAATTTCCTATTTTTTATTTGATTTCCTGTTCTCTCTCTCTCTCTCTCTCTCTCTCTCTCTCTCTCTCTCTCTCTCCCTCCTTATCTGTCTGTCTCTCTCTGTCTTTCTCTCTCTTTTCTTACTTATGCACGTATCAATTACTCAGAAAATATGGCTTTTTTGTCCCATGCGTAAAAGGCCGACAAAACATTTCCGCTTACTTCTTTCACGTCATTTTCCCAGAAAAAAAACCCTCAAATATATAATCTAATGTTACGTTTCTGTTTAATAAACAGATTACAGAGGCCTACAGTGCGTCTCTGTGCGATGATCGATCAGCTATAAAACTATAATGTCCGTTTAATCCATCGGTCATAAATCAGTGACCTATATTTAACACCGGTTTCATTCGTAAAAAGAAACCCTGACCGACATTTTTTTTTCCCGACTCTAAAATGTCTGATCGCAGTTTTTTTCAAGCATCCGTTGAGGTCACCTCAGAAAGTTTTTTTTTTTTTTTTTTTTTTTTTCTTTTCTCCCATAGCATCCCAACACTGTGGCGCTGTTACAAACGCAGCTCTATTATCATTCTGGATAACTCATCCGCCTGCTTGTATCGGATATCTCCGTAAACTTTACCGATTAAAACGACATTCCCGGCTGCCCGCTGACACACTTTAAACGCAGCAGGGCAGTAACCACCCGACTGTCATGTAAATCAGACGTCATTCCGCCGAGCGATAGCCCGCCACCCACCTCTGTCAGCTCGGTTCTGCGGGCGGAGGAGCGCGTCAAAGCCTTGACGGCGCACGGAGGAGGAGGACGAGACGAGGCTGCTCGGCGCGTACGTGAGGCCCTGTATGACGGCTCCACACACCGCCGCTGTTTGCACCACAAGATGGACAAGAAACGGCGAGTCGTGGCACGGAGAGAGCGACACACGCAAAAGTGCAACGCCGCACGCTTCACCTGTGATGTCAACACGCACTGTGGGAACCCGGTCGACTTGCGCCACCTGTTGGTGACAGTGGGGAGTTGCAGCTTTTCCTATTTCGAACAGGTAGGGCAACATTTCTTTAAACTGTAATGGTGGTAAGTATCTAAGCGACGTGTTACCATCGATACTGTCAATAAAGTATTATGAGAATGGCGTTTGACTTGATTTCATGACCTTTCTCTCCCTGAGACTGAATCTTCCTAGAGTCTGTGTTTGTAATAACTGTGTTCCACAGAAACACGACCTCACAGTGTGACAAACATTTTAACGTTCCTGTGTCACACCAGCGCTCACTGGGTCTAATTTATTGGCCCCGAGAAGCTTCAGCACCGTGGACAGCAGCCATGCCTCCAGCAGGTCTGCAGGTCATTCATGATAACGAACCTCCGGGTGTGTCTTATTTCTCCTCGCTTGCGTTACTCCAAACTGACACGACATATAATGCGCAATTTTGCTGTCTAGGTCCAAAATGATAATATTTTGCGTGACTTAAGTTTAAATTTTAATTCTAATTTGGCATTGTTTAGTTTAGAATTTAGATTAGTTGCTCATGAATACATTCTGTGGCCAGCAGAGGTCGCTCTTCGTGAATCCTGTCAGTGCAACATCCTGTATCCGCATGCTATTTTGAATTTTGGCTAAACCAAACCATCACAATCAGACCCTGACCTAAACACGACCACTGATGAAAATCAAACATGTAATTATTCCCGTGATAAAAATTAGGGTTCCTCAGCTGCCCCCCCCCCCATCCTTTGCTAAACTCCTCTCTCTATGCTGCGCTATTCAATGTAAACACATTCAGTCACAGTCGTGAAAACAAAGAGGATATTTCGCTGGTTTTGTACTTCCTAAGTGTTTAAAATTCTTTAAATCTGTTTTTGGCCTCAGCAACTGCAGATGATTTCACCGTATGGATTTAATGCGGGGCTTCAACATCAGTTTTTTAGAGGCAGAGCTGCGAATGTGACCTGAATGCAGGGCATGACTTAATGGGATGAGACGCAAAACTCATTCAAAACCAGTCTCTCTTGAAGAACCTGACATGCTTTTCGCAGCCTTAGTCATCGCATCCATATGAGTTTTCTAGGCCCATAGGACCATATGCGGCTGTATTTATCAATGTGAATGTATTTTATTTTATTTTTTGGAGGAATGCCTTGGCTACAGTAAAATGCGTTCTTGAGGAGGAGGACAGTCATGGATTTAGGATTTCGTCGGTTTCGTCGTTACGCGCGATCGCCGTTGATAAAACACCATGGAGCGATAGACGTACAATAACTGGGTTTTGGGAGCGAGGAGCTCGACCCCTTTGGTCCACCGGTTGCCTGGATTTGACAACTCCAATCCTGCGTTTTGTTGACGGGAGCCCCTTGGCAAATCGGCATTATTCTCTCTCCGTCTGTGGCTAGTGGGGGGAGGCGGAGAGAGCCGCGGTGGAAGGCGCTGTGTATCCGCGTTATAGCTTGCCTTCCATAAAAAAAAAAAAAGATTTTATTTTTGGAATGAACGTGGTTTATATTTTGCGACCGGACTACCAAACTTGTGGTTTCACTGCAGCATTTTTTTTTTTTTTGCGTCTTTTTTTCCCTTTTACGCTGCAGATGATATAGGAAAAAAAAAACCATCATAGCGGTAACATCACCGCTGCAATTTTTTTTTAAAGGCAAAAGATATAAAGAGTGGCGTCGTCTTGCAGTTTAACGCTACTATGGCAGCATAGAGGCATCATCTGTAGGGGAGAGAATCCAAATTCCTTTTGCTTTAGCCTACAAAACAATGCCTTACTGTCAGTAGAAAGCATTTGAAACCCAGCATCATTACGCGGTTTCATCGGCTCAAATCTGCTGCTTATCTGTTGAAAATTACTGGGGGGTGGGAAAAAAGCAGCGGATCCCGATGGCATGGACACTTATGCAAGGTCTGCCGCGCTGCCGTGCCACTGGAGCCTACTCGCTGTCTCTTCATTCAACCCAGCTCCATCGCCATCGTCCCGCAGCCGAGAGAGCCCTGCCGCAACGCGACCAGCGACCACCGAGCCAAAGCAGGCGGCATGAGGCTTGATTCAGTACATTTATCCATGCTGGTCATCGGGGTCTCATTCGCCTGCTACTCCCCGAATCTGAATTCCCTGCAGGACCAGGTTTACAAATCCTCCGTGGTGATAGAGGGCAAGGTGCAGTCTACGCCTGCGAATGTCTCTGCGGAGCCTTACAGTGTGAATGTCAAAGTGTTGGATGTTTGGCCCCGGAACAGCGGCGATCTGGAGCCCGAACAGCTCGTCACCGTGGGGAAATTTGGATCCGAGGCTCCTTGCACTCAAGTAGAGAAGAACCACAAGTACATTTTTTTCATGGACCCCACTGACGAGCCCTTGGTTTTCAAGGCGTCCTATGCGCCTCTGGACACGAGTGGAAAGAACCTAAAAAAGGATGTTGGGAAGCTCTTGTGTGAGGACTGCGGTAAGTTCATGTATTGTGGGGATTACCGGTGAGGACCAACCCGGAAGAATAAACGGTCTGCTGGTTGGGGGCTTTTTTTTTTTTTTTGGTAACAACCACTCTGGTGGGGTTGTGGTTATTGTGGAGTCAGTGGTTACCAAATACGCGCCTAAGGGGCGTCTATGCAGCAATTTTCGACAACTCTCGCAGGCTCCCATAGCCCACATGATCAATCAAACTCTCTTTCTCTCTCCTCTCTGGTTTCTCCTGAACTGCATCAGACATGCGCCTCGCTCTGTTGCTTATGAGTAATTGCAATTTGTGTGTATTGAACTATCTGCGTCCTGCAAACCCGCATTATAACTCCAGTGCGTCCATGCGCCTCCAGAACGCGTCCCTTTATTTCCAAGCTTTTCCTGTTTTATGTTGTTTGTTTTTTTTTTTTTTTTTTTTTTAAAGTCTTGTCTCTTGGAACACACACAGTGCATGCGTGACATGACATCCTGTTCAATTTCAGGACCAGGGACAGCGGCCTGTTTCGCGGGTATCACGTGTGGAAAAATCTGGCTACCCTATAAGCAAGTTGGTTCCTAGGCTATATTTAGGTTCACGCCAGGCTTTAATACTTTAATGCCTCAGACGTTGGAATAGTCAGTCCTGGTCAAAGTCTTGTCTGCACGCATGCATCTTCAGGGCTGTGGGTGAATGAAAATATCAGATGATAACTTTTCCATCCAACACCGATATGGGTTTTCTCACCTTTTTTAAAATTACGCACAAAGTGCTACAGTGAACTGATGCGTCTTTTCTTATTGTAGTTTTATGTTTGTGTTGTACATTATATAAATTATAGAATCCCCACCCGTCTTCTCCCTCTCTCTTTGTGTGTTTCCCCTTTCCTGGGTCTCCCTAAATTCATTTAAATTAGGTGAATATATCGTGCAACATGTCTGATGTTGTTCTGTTGTAAATTAGAGACTTCTAACTCAGTATAAACACCAATATCTAATTTATTTAGTAACTACAGATAAACAAACAGACAGATAAACATCACCTTTTCCCCTGAGCTTAATACAACAGGGACTGCATCTTTCTTTCATTTACACAATATCACTGTCTGTAGATCAGTCTATATTCCAGGCTGTTATGCGTGAACTTGAAAGCAGTGATTTGTCGGTGATCTAACGCTGGTTCTAGGCCCACATAGCAACATCCCAAACTTGCCTTGAATCCCTCGAGTTCCAAAGCTCCCAAGTGTGTGAGCCAGGGAAATGAAGTACACGCTGTACAGCACTCAAAGTGATTGAGTTGTTGTCTTCTGGTCCCTCGGGGGCCTCCTTAATAACAATGCTACCTGGTGCTTTCCACCTGTAACCGTTTCCACAGGACTCAGTCAGCGGCTCCTGTGGATTTCCTGCCCCAAAAAATACAAATAACAACCACACAGATTAGAACCAATACATACATACACAGCATTATGTTGAGATCTAATTTGTCCCTCATATTGATTTTCAGTGTCTCAAGCAGGTCAAGTATTTAAGTGGAACAGCAGTTTAGTCTATGAAATTATCAGAGCAACAAGAGAACAGACCGCTGACATACTGTAAAAGGCAGGTCTCTATTAGCACATGTTAGAAAGTGTTTCAGTACTTTTATTGATTTTTCTACATATTTGACATTCGTGTTTCCCAGAATGCAATGCAGTAAACATTTGAAATGACATTATATGGTTTATTTATTATTCCTGCTTGCCTAAGCTTCTGGGATTTATGTCACCAGGCTTCTGTACTAAACCAGGGACACATCTCAACATATATATTTGTTTTCAGTGAATTCAACCAGTTTAGCTTTGCAGTCCTATTAATGACAGAATTAGCTTATCATGATTATTTTAAGTTATTAAATGTCTGTCAACCTTGCGCTATAAGCTACATGCAGATTTTTTAAATGTCATTTGAGGACATATGAGGTGACAGGTAATTTTTTTGCAAGCTTTATCAGAGTGGATGTGACTTTAGAGAACCAGAGATCACTGTTGCTCCATTTAGAACTGTGAATTCAAATGTGTCACAATTTAGCCCTTACTATTAAACACAAGCCTTCATGGCTCTAAATCAAGTTTGTATATTGAAAGAAATTTGTTGTAATAGGCCCCTGGCTTTTTTTTTTTTTCTGTCCACAGACCCTATGGAGGAGACCTAGATGATTGCATTTTGTGTTTGCATGTGTGTGGGTGTTTGCAGACTGATGGGAACATTTTAGAAGCAGAAGACAGTATGAGACAGTGAATTTCACAAAAAATAAAGGTCATCTAGGTTGAAGACTAATGCATCATCTTAAAACCACCTCCATATTTTTGGTTAACAAACATTAGTATTTGCATTTATCGCTGATTAATCCAGTTTGTTTACCCAAAGTTAATCGACGTCAGGCTGAAGCTCATCTGTGTCCATGAAAACCCATAATATGCAATTTGCAGCTGCTGCACAGAAGTGGTAGACGGGCAGGGTTTAACCCCGAGCTACGAATCTTTCTGTGAACTGACAGAATTCTGTGGAGGAGCTAAACATTGAGCATGAATGACAGTTACTGATGGCTCCTGGGTTTGTCTGGCAGCAGTATGAATCGACATGTATCTACAGGTCAACCATACCCTAATAGCACATTCAAGGGCAGTTTAGCAAACACTTGATAGTGATAAAGATACTCGTTCACTGTGTTTCTCCTCACAGATTGTCACATAAAGAATTTTGTTTAGATAAGAAAGATGGAGGTGTTTTAGCTGTCAACACTGCAGTGTTTCTGGCCCAGGGCAGAAGTACAGACTGATGGGATTTACCAGCTGGTGGCATTGACTTACCGTCTATATCCATAAGGTAATTTATATATATTCTCTTTATTCTTTGCTTGTCTGCCCTTTGGGTCTACGAGTGTTGGAGTTCTGTTGTTGGAGGCCACGTTTGGTGGTAGAGTGGAGGTTTGCTGTGGTCCTGATCGGTACCTGTTTCACAGTGAACAGCTGTAACGAAGAAGATGAGGGACGAGGTCGTGCGCCAGGATCCTGTCAGCACTGGGCTTTAACACTCCATAAAGATATAAAATCACAGGAATCGCAGCTCATATTGGTGGATGTTGCAGCCCTATGTTACGCCACAACATGTACACACCTGTGGTAAAAGAAAACATTGCTGAGAACAAAATTATCCACAATTATTGCACAACTGAAGTAACGTAAAGAATATTCATCGTGAAATTAAATCTTTCTGAGCGGGGACATGATTGTCACAGGTTTGTGATGTAGAACTAATGTTCTTCATGAATGAATGAATGAATGAATGCTTTAATAATCCCAAAGGGAAATTATTCTAGTGTCTATTCTGTTTGTTTAGTGTCTCTTGACAGCAGAGTGAAGCTCTTGAGAATCATACATGTTTGTTGAGGTTACATGACTTAACCGCAACAAAATAATATTCCTGGTTTGTTTCAGGTTTGCTCACCGTACTGTTGGATCCAAGCACTTTAAAGCCTGATAGAATCTGTGTCAATAAAGGCTTCATACTCATTGTGCAGTGAGATAAAATCTGGATCTTTTTTGACAGAATCTGCGAAGCTGCAGTTTATTGCTGTAGGATGTCTGTGTGTGTGTTTTTGGGTTTTTTTGTACTTCTTTATATATGAACACTTTGCACTCTGGTTGTTGAATAGTTAATACAGGGCTTAAGTAATCAGGATGAAGACATGGTGTGTATTGTTAAGAGGATCTAATCTACTGTAGTTAAGCTGTCATTCACAATACTAAACTGTGAGCCACATCAACCAACAGAAGAACATTTCTAAGCTAAACATAGCATTGATTACTCTGAGGAGCTCTCTAGTGAAAATTCTTTACAATAAGTATTTTGACAGAAAGACAGATTTTTTTTCATCGGCAATGAGTGGAATTCATGTACCTTAACAAGAACAAGAATTTTTTTTGATGGAAGTTTGATGACTTATTTCATCAGATTTTTTTTTCTTGAATGTGGTTTAGCAAATGCTAATATTGTCTTTGGATTATAAACAATGTTGCTAATGAGACAAATCAAAATTGAGTTTCAAATGACATTACAGTCATCTTTCGTAAAGAGCTCCAGTCTAGCAGTATGTGTTCTCTTAGTGCAGACGAAGCAAACAGTGCATTTGCTAATGCAAAAGAAAATATCGACATAAAATTCTACATGTAGAAAGTATTAGATTTACAAATTTAAGAAAAAAAAAGAAATGTGTAGAAAACGTTGCTGTGAACAGCAGTGCATCCTGGGAAAGCAAAAGGAAAGTTTAGCAAAGTAAAGTAAAAATGAAAATGAGGTGCTACAATCTGCTCATTTTTTTGGCGCAGATGTCCAGAGCTGCTTTAATGAGGAAAAGGACAAGGAGACGTCCTCTGAGTAACAGAAGGCACCATTTTTATTATTCCCCTGCAGAGGGGGCATATACTGTAGGGTTCCTCTTGATAGGAGAGTAATTGATCCACATGTCAAACTGTTTGGAAATTACATACCATAATCCCTGTTAAAACATATTTATAAGTAATTTTAGTGCATTTATTGTGTGTTTGTTAATACAATTATTATTTGTAGCAGCAGTTTGTGGAGCAGTAAGGGCAGCAGTGACTCAGGAGGTGGAGCAGTCATCCACGTCTCAGAGGGTTGTTGGTTTGATCGATCGCCTGCGCGCTCCATCGATGAGCGAGTGCCCCTGTGAATGTTTCCTGCTGAGCAGGTGGCACTTTGCCTTGTGTGTGTGTGTGTGAATGGGTGAATGCTGGCTGGTATTAAATTATAATATTATTATCATTAAATTCAGAACGCATGAGTTAGCAATGTGTAAATACACTGTGGTTTACAGACAGGGTGTTCACCCTGTATAGTAAGAAACTAGAAAAAAAAATACTCCAATGGTAAATTTTAGTTACAGAAAATGTTTTACAGTGTGTAAAGTTGTCACTTGTGTTCCCATGTATTTCACTGGAGTACTAACCTACCCATCGTAGCTGGTTAACATTCAGTTATCCTGTGACTGTTTAGTTCTACTGTCCCTGCAGTCGGAGTCCTCTAACCACCCTGCTCTGACAAATATTTTCCACAGTTCCAATAGTTTGCTCAACATGCCGTTTGATTTCATACACACCACGGCAGTTCTTTGGATGATTATAAATTTCCATGCTGTAATACAGAATTAGGTCTGGGATCATGGAGTGCAAATGCGCTTATTCTAAGTTCAGCTGGATAACAACTACGGAAACAAGTATGCAATGCAAAGAAGTTGAACACTAATTTAACCTCACATTAATAATGCTCTACACACAACTCCAAACTCGTTTTAGCGATAGTTTAAAAGAATTGGAATCTTTTTTTTTTTTTTCCATTGTAAAAACTGGGAGGATTGAGATAACAGCTGCTAAAGGGTCATTCAGCAGACGTGGCAGTTTTCTCACTAACTTCAAACCTGCTTCAGAAAAATCTGCACAGCTGAAATAAAAAGGTCTACATTTTTTTTTTTTTTTTTTACATTTTGCGTGATAATAATTAATAATATAGTTATTTTCTCTGACAGATTACAAGTTTATGTTGGTTTTGTAAGGTTATTTTGCAGGTAAGGTAATTAGCTAAACATATACAATATATATGTAGATGTAGAGTGATGTAGTAGAAGCAGGCTCCTACACATTTTATTACCGGAGTTCTATTCATCTCATTAAATCAAGTCATGCCATCATTTTCTTGGTATGATTACACCATTTGTATTTTGTAACACTTACCTCATTTCTGAAACCATTGGCATCTTGTGCAGCACTGGAGCAACAGCAGCGCTGAAATCAGCCATCAGGAAGAGGTGCAGGATTAGGTCGCCTGCTGGATGGGTAAACACAGATTAATGTAACATTTGGTGCATAATGTCACAAACAATAATCTCTGTCAATCTCAGTTCAGACAATGAAACAAGAGCTGCTTCGATAAGATCAAACTGTTTTAGATCAATTTGTCCATTTCCGCAGAGGACACTTGAATATGCCTTACAGGTTTGTTTTACATTTAGATTTACAATTTGTTATGAATAGTGATGTATAGAATTGACATTTTATGTTTGTGTCATTCCAAAGCAACATGCGTTAGATTTAAATGAAGAGTACGCCTCATTTTAAAGTGATTTAAAAGCAGATACCGGGCAAAGGGCTTCTTGATAGGATTATAAAGGTAGGAAGACATAGGTCAACGTCTTCTTATGGATTATTATTATATTATTATGGAGATCTAACGTGCTTGTAAAATTATTAGTGGTGTCTAGTTTCATTATTGGATAGCTGTTTTTAATTTGTGATATCTGTGATTGGCTAATCTATCCAATCAGATGTCAGAAGTTGGAACTTTTGCCAAATAATGTTCAGTGGTATATAAAGTTATTTTTAGATTATAGAGGCTATCTGACTGTAATAAGCTATCTAATTACATTAAGGTTGTATTTATAAGGTTCCACATCAGACTAACTGTAGGGACTGCTGGTATTTCCTGACACCAAGTAGTTGTTAAGGAATGACAACAACACAAGTTAACTTATATTAACGTGTAATCAGAAAAGATTAAATATTAATTACAGTAAATGTCCCGCTAACAAGAACAACAGTCACTAAAAGATTCTTTCTTATCACAGTTTCCACTCTAGGACTGCCTTTTTCAGACCACTGAAGAAAATTGCCTTCACCACAATGAGGCAGTATATGATCAGAATCAGGAAGCAGGAGAAACGCCGAAAAGTTGAAAGGGATGAGTCCACTGGGAATCGAAGCAGTTGCTAGCCTCCCTGCCCCTGTGTCTGGAGCTGTGTCAAAAACATTCAGGAGCCCACAATCACTGCACAGTGTGGGAGGCATGCACAAGATAACAACTGCATGTCTCACTGGGTTTTACTTCCCCCACAAGAGGCCATCTTTCTGGTCTCAGGACGTGTACAGTCACCTATGAATGGATGTGTTCTTTTTGATTAAACTGACTAATGGGAGTCCCTCAGGGAGATGCACTAATGTGTAATTAAGGTTGTTTTAAAAGAACTAAGAACAGATGAAATACATTAATTTAACAGAACTTGGTAAATTAAGTGCAGATTTACAAAAAAAGAAAATCAAAATTAGCATTTGGCAACATGAGACTCATGCAAACATTAAAGAAAGATATCACATAACTATGCACAGAAAAACACATGTAACACAAAGATGCAGGCTTGTTTTATAATACGGTCTCTTAAATCCCACCTGATATCGCTCCTTAATGTGTTTATATCGGTTGGATCTTTATGGATCTTTTTATTTACCCCGTTGTGGAGGCAGTTTGAGTTTACCCTGCCTTTTGAATCATTCAGTAATTTGCAGCTATCTTGGGCTGCAATACTCTTCCTTCTCCAGGCTGCATCCAGTGCATGTAATTAAATATTTAAAACTTTTTTTTTATTTTTTTTATGCACAGCATGAAAGGTTGCCTACAAAATTAACCCTTTAATGCCACAAACAGCATCAGCACTGAATTATAATTTAGGGTTCAGAGTAAAAAAAGAGCAGAAAGAAAGTTTTTAATTATATTTGAGAGAAAAATATTTATATAGACCTTGGATTTCTCAGTGTACCCCCAACAACAACAACAACAACAACAACAACAATAATAATAATAATAATAATAATAAATATACTTTAATTATTATTATTATTAAAAATAATAATAATAATTCTAATGAAAAAACTCAATTATTAAGAGTTTGGTCTTCAGGTAAGGTCTGGCTCTGACTAGTATTAGGTTTGTGACTCTGACGTGTAATATCTTTTATGCCCTTTTCTTGTGCTTGCTTTTTTCTGACACAGGGATGGATTCACTTTTGATGGATAGTTATTATGAACAGTATAATTACATGTAACACCAAGCTCGTTGTCAGTGTGTCAGGATTAGAAGTTACGGTTGAGATCACCATTGCTTTGGCATGTTGCAGAAGTAACCTGCTATTGTCTGATGCAAAGACGAAGCTGGCAGGCACACATTTCCATGTTCCTTTGCTTACTGCATCTGTAGATGTTTCCACTTGTGGGCACCGCACCAAAGAAAACACATTCCACAATATTCGATGGACTGATTAACAGGTGACTGGTCTTCATTCGCAATAGCGTCAAACGTTTGTGTAAACATCTTAAAGACTTAAATGTCAGCATCATCTTCAAGTTATTGATAGCGTGTCACAAAAAAAAAAAAAAAGTCTTGTTGACAGCACCACAGGATGTAAGGACTCAATACTTGAACAATGCTGTCACAGTTTCTAAATTTTTTTTGTACAATGCACAATATACCAAAGGAAAGATTTGACTTCATTTTAATGGTTGTTATTTCTCTTTTAATGATTGTGGGAAAAAAAGAAAGAAAGCAGTTCTGGCTGAAGTATGAATGAGAAATATTTCACAAACTTAAATTGTGAAATGCCTACAAGTGCTTCTGGATTTGCTGGTGGAGTTAAAAAAAAAAAAAGCTCATTATTATTCTTTTACCATCCTGGGACATAGAGGGTATGCTTCATGTCTACAGTTCAACGTGTTTAGAATAACCAGCTTTGGGAAGTGATTTATTTCTCAAATTGTCTGCTTGAAATGTGCTCATCAGGTTTACAATGGCAGCTCTGGCTTCTTCTTCATCCCAGGTCTTCTTCACCAGGATGTCAGGTAGACTCAGTGGAAGGGCCACGTTGTAGAAGAACAGGAAGAGATAAACTTTTACTGCTGACTTCCACTCTGGCCTTCATTAACATCAGCCCCAGACCCATCAGGCTCTGCTTTGGTCTGTAAATGTAAGGCTGCAATGTTGGATCATGAATTGATCACAAACATTTTTAAGTCATATTACAATGATAACATTTATTCCAATGCAGAAAACAATGTTGTAATTTTCGGTTTAAAAAAATCCAATGCTTACCCATGCATTCTCTAAATTGCAACTTTACAACAGTTTTTCGACAGACATGAATTCAAAACTAGTCTTGTTTGTATTAAGTTAACTGAGTTGGAAGTTTCAAAAGCAATGCAATATAAATAAGCACATTTCCCCCTCAGGTCTATGTAGATGCTTGCCAGTGCTTGGGTGTGTTATTGTTTGGCTAATTGTCTGAATATCTGTAAAGTGCATTTGCTATAATTCTGTGTCGGCAAGCATATGCATGCTTTCCTGCGTCACTTCTGAGATGGCTAGTTTGAGAAGCTTGTCTGCGTTTGCGCAGTGATCCCAGCATGACTAGTGCCATGTAGCCTGGGAAAAAAAAAAAAAATTCATACATGGAAGTACTTGTTCACAAGTATAATGTATGTCCAGAGAAAGCTGACAGCGTCCATGACAGCAACTTCAACAAAATGATACGGAACAAAAGGACCATGGGAAGGGCAACTATGTTTGTGTGCAGCGTGTTGAAGTGTTGAAAAGAGGGGCTGCCGGCACTCCCGCTGGGCGCCTCCCGGTGTGTTTAAGGGACGTGTCCGGCCATGTTCACCCCACACACACACTACATATCCTGAGAGAGGGTTTGTTTCCTTAGGTATGTTGTAGGTGTGGATTGATGTGTGTCTTAACATGAAAAGACTTTAAAACAGAATGGAATGGCTTGTTAGTAGGGTTTGGATGTGGACCAAGAGAAAATCCTGTCTCCCTGACAGTGTAGAGGGGTCTTCGGCTTTGAACCCCGACGGTCGTTTTGAGCGGGAAAGGAGAAAACACACATTAATAGCAGAGAGGAGACAAATTGCCCAATTCTGTGGTTTGTGATTGAGTGTTACCATCTTGAATGAAACACCGAGGAGGAGCCGATGAGAGATCAAGACGGTGCTGACTCACAGAAGAACAACTTGTAAACAACTCACAACACACACACACGCACGCACACACACACACACACACACACACACCCCTGAATATTTACAGTATTTATGAAAATATATTTCGATTTTTGCATCATCCCACTGAAGTATGATAAGATTCTTGGCACACACACGTGAGAACTCTTGCGTGCTGTTGATATTTCCAAAAACTGTGATGGCATCACTCGTGAATCCAGAGTGAATGAGTGCAAGAAGATCACAACAGATAACGAATTCCCCGCAGGGAACCATCCATATTCATGAGGTTTATGCTTCTACTTTGGGGAAAAAAAAACAAAACACCTGAATGGTTACATTTGCATGCAAAAAGAAAGGGATTTACAACGAAAGGCTGCTGCTTATTTAAATCACTATTGAATGTGAAGTTGTGATAATTAAAGATAAGTGTGTGTGTGTGTCTATCTGATCGCCGTTGCACGCATACGTGTGTTGTTTTTTCCTTTCTTAGTGGGCTGTTACTATATCCTTTACCCTTGTTTTATTCTGACCTTCCACCAGTGCTCCTGCTCATTATTGTGTTTCTGTAATCTGGAGGGGACAGGACTGGGTGCAGAAGTGTATTTATCTTCCTGCACAAATAGGACCTCTTTCCGTCTGGTCTCTGCTCAGCTTGTTGTTGAAAGATAGTGTGCAGCGTAAAGACAGCTTCAGAGAGTGTGTTTGTGTGTGTGTGTGTGTGTGTGTTGCATGTATGTGTATACGTGTGTGTGTGTGTGCACGGGTGAACTAAGATGTGTCCCAGCTGGCCCACAGACCAGCGTACTCACCATCACCTCACTGCAGCAAATACAGACAAAAGAAAGGAATATATCTCCTTTGTGATACCGATACCCCTTAACTCTGGGGGTGTTTTACCCTAAATGAGAAAGCAGCATTCCTCATGGAGGTAAAAGCCAGTAAGATCACTGTTACAGAAAGTCCCCACGGTACCAGGCCTGTAGTCCCATTTCCGCTTTTTTCTCCATCACATCTGTTAGGATGTGTACTTTTGCTACGCATTGTCTAGGCATGTTTCTTTTCACTCCCTTGTTGTCTCCATGACATTAAGCTTGCAAGCAGGCAGTTATCACACTGCAAATGGCCATGGGCCAGGAAAGCACTGTCGGCAAGCCAGCATTACAAAACAACGCAAGATGTAACATAAGAAGTAATACAAAAAAAAAAAAAAAGGATGGCTTCTCTTTTACAATATTGATCAACTGTCTGAAACTGGATTTTGCAATGCGGTCAACAAGTTGATTCTTACCTGTCCTCCCTGTGTTAGCATTCTTTTAACGCCACAAACATGCGCTAGTATTACATTATTACTACATGGCTATTTGAGCAACAAGTAATACTGGTTAAAACACAATTATTAGATTTTAGGATGAAGCTCTGGTTGTTGCTCCTCCATCGATAAGCTGCTCATTCTCTGGTGGAGGCTTGCGTACTAGAGCGTCATCCAGCTTTGACCTCCTTCTTAGTGCTGGCATCGTCACTCACCGTGGGGCTTTTGACAGTTAAACTGCCTCTAGATGGGTGGAGAGGCTTTTTTTTTTTTTGGTGGGTCTGGCATTTCTGTTTCTGGCAGAGCTCAGTGTGAGGCCTTTCTTATTCCATCTCCTGCTCCACTTATCAAGCATCACCCAAATAGACCACCTTTATGTCGCCAAAAAGCATGATCTAAGCACAACTCATGTGTAGTGACTTGTTTTCCAAGAAAAGCTGACATTTCGTGAAAAACAAACAAAAAAAAAAAAGAGATAAGGCAGACTCTTGATAAGCTCAAACTTCAACAGAAAATGCAAATGATTTGACCAAAGACGCTGGTTTGACTCTGGGTGAAGTTCCTCACAGTGTCCTCATTGTGACATGTTTGTGCTGCTCTAAGAGCACATTCTGGAGATAAAGGACAAGTGCAAAGCACAAGAGGAATTTGATTTGATGCAAGAATGCGTAGCCGAGAACGGATGCACGCATGTTTTTGAGTGGGGGGGGGGTGCTGATAAGACCACAACCTCTCTGTGTTTTCTCTTCTCTGAATTTACATTTCTGCAGGGTAACGTCACTTTTCAACCCATTATCAAATTTTGACAGATAGATTTGTCACAGATTTTTATTATTTATTTATTTATTTATTTTTATCACTCATCAAAACATGTATTTGTGGTTGTATTCATGACTTTTTAAAAAAATATAAAGTTTGGACAGTCATCTTTACTCTTTCCTCAGGACGTAGATTGTGACAGAGATGACACCGTGTCCAAGTTTGCATGGGTAAAAATGATAACATTTACGGCCACGCTTGCACTGAGTTTACTCATTTGGGTTTTACAGTGAAAAACATGTGCGTAATGGAAAACTACACCCACAAGCCTGGTGTTATGCTGTGATTCAGATGGGATGTCTTAAAAACACCGTAAATCGTTCGTAAATGAACTATGCTTTTATACAAGGGAATAGTTTGTATTAGGTACACTGTGAGTGGAAAACAGCCCCGTTTTATCACATCAATGACCCACACACTTCATCTATTTACATGTGGATGCACCTGTGTGTTTGTATGCGTATGCGTATGTACGTGTTTGAGGGGGTTATGTTTGTATTTGAGTGTGAGAGTGTATACTTTGTCGGCCTGAGGACACTTAGACCGAGTGTGTGTTGTTCTCTCTGGTGAGAGCACACATATGTGTTTGCATGAAGACCTGGCCCTATGTGGGTGTGTGTTTGATAAACTGTGAGAGCATGTGGGAGAATGTTTGTCTATTCATCTGGGTGAGAGCAGGAGAGAAAGAACAGAATGAGGAGGTGGAAGAGATCTGCTTCCAACCTCTATCTTCAAGTCAATCTGCTCACAGTCACACAAACCTTCTTTATCTCTCCCTTCAGACAGAGGGGAGGCAGGCGAGCAGAGCGACAGACACAGACGTTTCAGATTCAGTGGAATAAATATGTTTAAAAAGACGAATATGGAGGAGAAAACAAAGAAAGACATTCATTCAGATCGCTTAGAGCGGATTTTTGTTTAAGGATAATCAATGTGGAGCTCAGACAGCATCTGTCAGTAAAAATATTTGTGTCCGTTTCACTCCTACGTGGTATCATGGTGTAATTTAGAGGCTCTTGTGTAGTTGATGATAGATGTAAGTGCATCAGCTTTGATAAAAGTTTTTTTTTTTTTTCTCACTGACGTGGAAAATAATAAGTGTTTGGGGCTCTGGAAGCTGAGCGTCGACCGACATCCGGAGCCAATTCATTTTTAAACATTTGAATAGTAACTGTGTGTGTGACACACATTAGCACACATTCTACCGCGTAATGAACAAAAGAAAAAAAACAAGATTTCTAGGAATGATGCTGACTTTCTGTTTGCTCGTCTGTCTGTTTGTCTGCAGAAAAAGCATCCGAAGAAGAGAAATAAATCAAACTCAACTTAATTGTAGGTCTGACACAAATTTATGACTGTCATTTAAAGGACATCTATGGCAGCCCTCCAGATAAGGAAGCTGATCAGTAAAAGTTAGCAGGACTTTCTCTCTCTCTTTCTCAGTCTCTCTGTCTGAGTTTTATAGATTGAAAAAAAAAAAAAAAAAAAACTAAGGAAAAAAGTAAAAGATTGTAGAAAAGATGATTGTAGAGAATGGATACTTTTTTTTTCTTAATTTTGTCTGTGTTTTTTTTTTTTAGTTTGATAAATGTTAAAAGGTTAGATGTTTTTATTTGTCCAGAAAACGCATAATATAATTGAAAATCCTCTTTACTTGCATTTCTTTTGGATTTTGTGGCAACCTGATTAGTTTGCAATTTGACTTTTATGAATAAGCGTGATGTTAAAAATCAAATCAAATCTCTCTCTGTCTCTCTCTCTCCCTCTCTCTTTCTGTGTGTGTGTGTGTGTGTGTGTGTGTGTGTTTGTGTGTCTACTGTGATGCTGGTCTCTTATTGCAGCATCATGCCCCATTGGCTGATGAGTTGCTATGCTCATCTCTTGTTCCTCACAGCCAAAATCAAACCTGTCACAATGTGAGTCAGCACAGCAATAAGTGGGAAAGATGCCTCTCCCCCCTCATCAGATCAATCAGTTATCAGGTCCCCATCAGTCAGACTGTACGCTGCACATCTGTAACACACACACACACACACACACACACACACTGAGGGAGAGGGACACTGGTGGTGTGATGAAAGCTGGGTAGTGACAGATGGAGGCTAGAACGGAGCTGGAGAACTGAACAAACTGAGAGGCTAAAGAGCTGAAATCTCATTTTGTCGGTGGCCTTGAGAGCGGAGCATGCTCAGTGCTGCTGTTTGTCGTCTCTCCCTCTCTGAGATGCTACTGCAGTGTTTCCCAGCAGGCTTGGCACAGGCTTATTCATGGACGTCTCTCTTATGGAGCACTACAGCGGCCAGACTGCAGCTGCTGCTCAGAGGATATCTCTCTCTCTCCCTCCTATTTTTTCTTTGTTTTTGCTTCCACGTTTCTCATCTTTAGCATCGTCTCTCCACATCGCTCCCCCCCCCCATCCTGCTCCTCTTCCATCTTCACCCTCACTCTTCATTGTAATCCTCGCACACTGCCTCTGACGGACGTTCTCACTTGCGTCCTTTATCTCTCCCCATCTCTCGTCCCCCCCCCCCGCTCCGCCCTTCTACCTGTCTCTCTCATATTCCAGTTCCCACCCTTAAAAGACTGCGGTTACCATGGTGACAGCTGCGCGCGCCGAGGAAAACGTCAAGAGCTCCAAATCCACCCAGGATTACTTCCTTGTTCCATCACTTAAATTCTTTTGTGCTGTTTCCTTCAGATCTCTATCATCTCTGTGTAAACGCTTGATCTGAATTTCATCCGTTTTGCCTCCCCGTGTTGGAAACGCTTCAGCGGATGTGATTTCTGGTCGCTCTTTGATCCCCCCGCCCCCCCCGTCTCAGCTGCTGCTGCTGAGCGGAGTCATTAGTAACACTCAGATTTGGAATTCGAGTTGACCTTGGCAGAGTTGACCTTGGGAAAACAACCCCCTTTACTCAGTCGTCCAGATGTCACTGACATTGATGTGCGTTGTGTCTCCCTTCGTCAGCCCACCCACAAGTCTTCAGTGTTTTTTTCGCCACACATCCCTTTTCATTTTTCACATGCACAGAAAGCTGCAAAAACAGCAGCAAACAGCAGCATCCACGCAAAATATCCTTGTTCTGTACATACAACAGATTGCTGGATAAGCCGGTTCTTTTTTTTTTTTATGTCGTTTTATCCGGCACCGGGTTTGTGTTGTCCCAACAACACATCTCCGGTCAACTGAGGAATCAGACGCCTTGTTAAAAGGTGGATATCAGAGGGTGGGGCAGGTTTCTGTCATTTCCAGGCCTGAATCTGACTCTTTTACCTCCGGTCCTCACTTGTTACCTGCCTATGTTAGTCTAAACTAAAAGCATGTGTTAAAAGCAGGAACTGTACCCCACTTTGAGCCCCTCTTCTATACTCATATACACCATGTTGGGAAAAAAAAAAAAAAGACAGATGTAAACAATATAATCTAATGGTTGTTTTTGTCTGCAAAGATAAACTGTCGTGTCTGCGGAAGAGCAATGTTGAGCAGTATCAACGTGATGATGTGCAGTTATGCTGCTGTGCAGCTCCATCGCACTGCAAAGCTGTCTCCCCCTTTTTTCTGTGGGCAGTGAAGAAGGATTAGGAGGGCTGTTGGAGAGATGGGGGCCTTGTGAAGCATTTATGAGCAGGGGGATATAAAGGGTTCCATGTCAGAACTTTCAGAGGTTGGCTCCATTTTTTTTTTTTTTTTTTTTTTTTTTGGATGTGCTTTTCAAGTCACGCTCCTCCCACGCTGGCCCATTTTGTGCCCCTTCCAACCTCGAGACCCTTTATCCAAGGACGGCCCACGGCTGCTAAAAAACAGCAGATGCTTTTGAGTAGACTGGAAAAAAAAAGAGAAAAAGATTTATATTCATGTGTCCATGACCATATTTGTGTTTGAGTGGGAAAATTTTTAGTTAATTTCACACTTTTACCCCTTTTTAGGTCATATATAGGATCTCGATTTTATTTATTACTTTGCTGTTTGAAAAAAAATGCCATTTCCTTGTGTGTGTGAATGCACAGTTGTGGGTCTAACACTCATCTATGTAAGATATATTTTAAAAATATTCAAATGAATCAAGGTCAAGCAGCATCTCAGCAACTTTGCAAAACCTCCGATTATTGAAAAATATTCAAATTAATATTCACATGATCCCCAAAATGCTCCAATGTGCTCCAAATGTTCTTCCCGTTCCGTCATCTAAACCTACATTTCATTTTACATGTCATCCTTCATGACTCACAAACTCTACTACAAATTGATGCATTCTTCGGTCGCGTCTCTGACACATGCAGAAATGACATGCCCACCCACAAACACACGGGGGCTGAGAGCGAGTCTCATCTTGTTGTTGCATTGCACAGAAGGAAGTAAATCTGAATGTTTTGGGGGTGTGGTGAGGTGGGGTGGTGGTGGGGGTGACATGAGGAGGCAGGGGCATCTCCTGACGCACTGCAGCCCCCTTGACAGACCTCAACTACCTCTGCTGACAGATTAGATGGTTGAGAGGAAGAGTAGAGAGCAGTTTGTTTTTCAAGAAGGGGAAAGCGGCACATCGGACCCGATTGGCGTGTCAGACCTTGGCCTCGGTTTGACCTCTTGCTTCCCTACAGATGAGGGGTTATGCTGTTGAGTTTGCTGACCTGTAGTGACCTTTTTCAGCTGCCGCCTCGTCCCATACGTCAAGAATCCCCCAAGGGGAACCCGGGACTGAGACAATCCTTGGGAAGGGCCCTGCTGATGACTCACCGATAGTTTCTTTTTTTTTAATGCACAGGTTTCACCGGAGAGTCATTCTTCTGTGGTTTCAACATTTTTTTTCTTCTTCTTCTTCTTCCCGTTGCTTAAGAATGACGTTCAATCAGTGTGAAATTGGATAATAGCTTAAGATAATACCGAAATCATGTCGTCACAGTTTGGGGCTATACAGCGGAAAGAACACAAACAGATTAATCTGGATTGTTTTAAAAAGCTACAGATGTGATCGATACAAACTCATATAAAGTGTTGTTTTTTTTTTTTTGCTCTTATTAAAGTCAAGCAGGTAGTTGATTTCAACTTTTTAGAGTCACATTTGCCACTAGCTAGCCTTCAGCTCCAGTCCTGTCCTACCCACGTGTCTTTTGCCCTACTTTCCTCTATGCTTTCCAACCCCTCCACTTTAAACACGTAGAACATATCAAAAGGTAAGCAGAGGTGAGATGCACACTCACTTCTTAGAAATCCCTAGAACTAGATATGATCTATTTGTGGGAGACCGGGGATCTGTTTTTTTTTTATTTATTTTTTTAGATGAATAATGGTTGTTTAACGGTTCTTAATCCTCATTGCCGCGCGTACATCTACTGCAGCGACAGTGAAAGAGAGAGCTACCAACCACAGACGTGTTCCAACTCGCCTCGTAGCGCTGAGTGGGACAACTGACAGACAAGAGAGAGAGAGAGAGAGAGAGAGAGAGAGAGAGAGAGAGAGAGAGAGAGAGAGGTGAGGAAGGGGAGCAAGCCAGAAAAAAAAAAAAAAAAAAAGCCAAAGAGAGGATTTTGTGTGATTTTTTCAGGAAGCAGTCTGTCACAGATTTTAATCTGACATTCAGTACTTTACACATCCCCTCACACTCTCTCTCTCTCACACACACACACACACACACACACACACACACACACACACACACACACACACACACACACACACACACACACACACACACACACACACACACACACACACACACATATCCACCAAAAATCTTTCTTCGGCAAAAAATTTGAACCAGATGTCCAGTTTGTTTTTGGGGACCACCACCTGACATCAACCTGGCAAAGGGCAGGTCTCCAGGATTACTTAAGGTGGGGGGTCAGGAGGTTGTCGAGGGAGAGCGGCTTCGGGGGGGGGGGGGGGGGGGGGGGGGGGGGGTCTTGTTCCACTTTTGCATGGGTCGTTATGGGGAGAAGATGCTCCCCGTAACGGAGCCAACTCCGGGCTTTTTGTGTCGACTCCTTTAGTCGGGTCTTGTTGCTGTAGGGCCTGGAAGAGTTGCGGCTTATCTGATAGATCCCGTAAGGCAACAGTTGATTGCTTTTAAGAAATGGGAAATACCTTCCCCACTCCCCTCCTCCCTCCTTCTTTCTTCCCTCTCTCCCTCTGTATTCTCTCACTCGTCCCTATTCAGTTCCTTGAGCAGTGCCTCTCTTACCTTTCTCTCCCTATTTCTCTCCCGGCTCCCTCCCTCTCCTCCCTTCCTATCCTCCCCCCCCCTCTCTCTCTCTCTCCCTCTGCCCTGCTGTGAGTAGGTGGTTCCTTTGCTTTACTTGATTGGTGTGAGTCTATATAGGAGGAGAGACGCTCTAACAGGCTCAGAGTCTAGTGGTGCCCCCCCTTTGCCACACGTTCCCAATAGGAATACCTGCACCACCACCACCCCCCACCCCCTTCTTCCACGTATTCTCCAGAGAGGAATTACTTTTTTTTTTCTGACAGCATGACGGAGAACAAGAAGAAGGAAAGGAAAGGGAGAAAGAAGGGGAATAAGAAAGGACAAAAAGAGAAAGAGGGTGATCTCCTTACAGGTAAAAAGGAAATTAAGCATGATGTCTTTGTCAGATACGTGTGTGTGTGTGTGTGTGTGTGTGTGTTAGAGAGAGAGAGAGAAAGACAGATAGATAGATACATAGATAGATAGAGAGAGAGGGAGATTTTGGGAAAAAAGAGTTAAATTAAGTTTTGTGACTGTATCACGGAAGTTTGTGACGCAGTAATTATCCCCTGGCTTGTCAAAGCTCGCAGATACACTGTCACACACACACACACACACACACACACACACACACACACACACACACACACACACACACACTGGTGTCCTAAAGTGGACGGGGTGCAGATGCACATCTGGTTTTTGGCAGCACTTTGGAGCTGAAAGGGAAGTCAAGCAGCGTGATGACTAGTGAACACAATCAACTAAAACTTTTAAAAAGCTTCAGCCAAACAAGCTCTGCAGTCCCAGAGCCAAAAAAAAAACACATCGGTGTGATGTTATGGGATAATCTGAGTAGAAACAATTTACACCGACTGATTTAAAGGGATTTATGTTAATTCAGCAAATGAGTCGCCAAATTTCACAGGTTTTGCAACGCAAGCGGCATCTTTTTTTTCAGAACTTGTGTCATAGAAACAAAGTCTGTCTTGTAGACAAGATGATTAATTGTGTGTGTATGGGGTTAATAATTCAGCTGTTGCCCAGTGATTTTATTATAATTCCCAGGTTTTTTTTTTGTTTTTTTTGGTGAGTCATCCAACATGAGAGTGTGTGTTCTAGCTGGAAGCTGCTCTGACGTTGGAACAGCACACTAAAGCTGCTTCTCTCAGAGTCACAGTCGTGCTCGAGGAGCGGAGGATCCTACAAGCTGCGGCTTGTCACTGTAGTTTGACCTCAGGTCATGGGGAAGCCCAACCCTTGTTTCAATGACACTTTAAGGACAATACCAGGATTATCACAGGAGTTGCCGTCTTTTGATTCTTGTTTTGATCAGATCAGCGTGTCATCGATAGCATCTCTTGATGGGTGGGGGCCATTTTGTACCCGCTGATGTCACATCTGTCTCCTTCCAGTAGATAATAAAGGCACAACGCTTGGCTTAGGTGTTTTCAAGATGTCTTTTTGTAAAATATTATTTTTTATTTAAATGATGCTTTTTTTTTTCCATCTGCGATATGCTACTGTAGTTGTTTATGGTTAGTTACCACCAAGAGTCAATAAATGAGTAATTTTCTCAATAATTACTTGATCTGATTGTGTTCTATAAACATGTACAGTGAGTCAGGGTGCAGGAATTTCTTTTTGGTTCTCTCAAAGAAACGGCACAGCTGCTGTACGCAAAGAAACTTGTAATGTAATTAATTTATTCTGGTTTTTTTTCTCTAATTTTTCATAAACAACACAATTACAAAAAGGACTTTTGTAATGTGGAATTTCTTTTTTTTTTTTTTTTTCCGGATACATTCAGGGTTTTAAATCATGCTGCTACTGTTCATTCATGGATGCATCAACTGAATCGTGTTCACGCACCCAGATTATGATAATCTGACCTTGAATTATCATTTTCCTAATGGAAATGAGATCCTCTATTGATTTACCATGAAACTGGGTAAACAAGTAACCCATGTGAAACTGTGCACTTACCTCATTGTAAAATGGAGCTTTTTACTGTAAGTAGGTCAAAATGATTAAATGCTCATGGGTGATGTTCTTTGTATTAGGAGTTCCTAATGGACTACATCAGGTGTGTTTTGGGCCTAAGGCTGGCAAACACCAACCAAACACACACAAAGTCAGTATTACCAGTAACCTTTGCCAGCTAATTATCATTATTTATACCTTTGTTGATACTTTTTCAATTGCAAGTCTGTGCAAAGGACAGTGTTGCTACACGTGATCAAAATACTGATAAATTAATCAAACGACTAGACACACACATACAGCAACATTGCCAGCTTCTTTTTTCCACGGTTACCTCAAAGGATAATTACAGATCTTTTTCTAAGGAGACTTGAAACTAACCAATACAGTCGCACAAAATGTACTGAGATGTGTTCGAACAGGCAAATGTAGATTAGCACACATCGTGTTCCTTGTTACCTTGTGTGACACTTCAGCCTGGACCGTGTGGATTTTTTGTGAACCCTGTATAAATGCAGTGTTTCCCACCATCTCTCCCACGCCCCCCCCCCACACCCCACCCCCCATCCAGTTTGACATGTTGTGTGATTGAGAGAGTAGCGGCAGAAAGCGAGTGGACCAGGATGAAAAGGGGAGCAGTGATTTGTTACCTTGGCTGTACAGCATAGACGACGCTGTGTCGGCTACTAAACGCTTTACCTTCTCAAATCTGTTATATTTCGTTGAATGTCATGCGGATTACACAAATAGTCACGTCTACGCGTCCTCACGTCGCTGGATGTTGTGAATCCAGATGAATCTTCTTTCATCCGTGACACACAATGGAGGAGAGAGACAAGAGGCAGCGATGTAACCGGGTCTCTTTGTGTTTTGTGCTGTAGTTCGCTTTTTTACATCCTCTGCAACGTTATTGGCTGGTTACAAATACATTTCAACACAGAGGCATGCCGTGTTGGATGCAGTTATTGCATTTGTGGTTCATGTAAAAGACGTATATGATATGGGAAGAATTTTCCATCTGTTCTCTCCATTAATTTTGTCTGTATTTTTGTATTTTTAGTGAAACTCGGATTGGATTTGAATAAAACAGAGCAGAACCACCAGAAATCAATCAGGACAGTGTAGAAATAATTGGTACAAAACATGCAGACACAACTAAGAGGACATTTCTTCCAAACAGAAATGCATAAAGAAATAAAAACAACAATTCACATGTTAAGCTTTAATGGACTTCCACGCCACAGAATATATCGCTGCCAATGTGACATCATCACAACCTTATCTACTTTAGACATTTTTCTCACTCTATCCTCTTGTGGGTGTTTGTATGTTACTATAAAGGGTTCATGAATATATGAAGGTGTTGACATACTATTTATTTTTTGATAGAAGATAGTGTTTAAATGACCCCTTAGCCATCCATTGTCAATCCCATCATGCATTGGGTCGAGTCTGTCAACCAACAGAAAGTTGTGTTCCTGAAGTACGCAGTGAAATAACATGAGGCCCCATAAAACAAACCAAGTAAAAGATGCGATGACGGCAAAGAGCTTGATCACGTCACAGACGTCACATGACCACCCTGCTGTGGTTACCATCCACATCTGCCCTTCACTCGGGACACGCAGTTGTTGTCAGAGCTTCCACAAGCATGACGCCACCGGTTATTCACTGATTTTCATTGCAGCTGGCAAAGTTTTATAGGACTCTATTCGCATTGCGGATAACAAGACGCACTGTGTGTGCTTGTATGTACATGCACTTGTGTAGATGAGGTCTGTCAAACATCTAATTGTATATAATCTAGCCTATGAGCGCTTCTTCGGTCCTGTTTAACCATCAGTCAAGCTTAACCGACATTGCAGTTTCATTACAGTATTAAGATGTGTACTTTTCATTTCGTAAACCTTTTAATACATATTTAAGGAGATTATAGCTCAGTCGTGTTTCTCAGCTATAGTGGCACTCTGCCTTTGACTCATGACCAAAAAAAGATGTTGATGTTGATTTAGGGCTGCAGTGTTGCATGATGAATCATATCCAGTTTTTTTTTTTTTTTTAAAGTTCTATTTATTGTGAGACTCTTTAAAGAACGCTGCTAGAGTTTTTTTGAATTGGTGTCCTGGGGGGTAGAAGTCCTCAGCATCTATAGAAGACATATGAAGTTAAAAAAAAAAATCAACAAGGAAAAATTGGGAAACAAAATGCTACAGGCATTTCAATACATCTTACATCGACACATTTCTGCAATAATTTACACAAAAATGATTTCTCTTTTTACATGTAGGAGTTGGAAATCAGTGTTCATTGTCTTTTATCTGAATCTGGTGGTGAAATCATGATTCACGTATGTCACACATCCATTTGTCATAAGTCAAGCCAAGATACAAAAAGTTCTCTCCTGTTTAACAACTCTTTGCGTGCGTTGTCAGAATGGTAATAATCAGTTGTGGAGGTGAAGATCTGACTCCTTCATATTGTGCCAGAAACATTTTTATCCTGTAAGAACATCCGCCACACCTTTATAATTGGAATACAATTACGTAAATTATTCAGCAACAAAATAGAGATCAGCAGTCAGAGGAGGTGGGGATGAAGGTGGCGTCACATTTCACAAAATTGTTCTTGCAAAATAGACTTTTTGGTGCGCTTGCACTTATAACCGGAAAATGAATCAGAAAGCGTGCTAGTACAATGTCCCTTTTCATTCAATTGACCGACATTTGCCGCCTTATAGAACCTATAAAACACTAGGATTTTTATCATTAGGGCTTCTGTTTTGTAACCAAACATTTTCCAATGTCTAGAGATGAATTATGACTTTTAACTTGGAAGTCTCCTTTTTCAAAGAACCAGTTGAAAATCGACCATTTTCAGCAACTGATTTTAAAGTTTGTTTCTTGTTTAGTTACTTTAAGATATAAACTAAACTGACATATCCATACTAGAACTGACCATTACAGTATTTCTCTTTTCATATTTTTGTCAAAGCCTAGATAATGGTCGTATTGTTGAAGCAATAATACAGCTTAAGATGGGTTTACATCATTTGTCGTAAACCCTTCTTAAGAGTGGTCCGATTTAGATTTAACCCAAATCTGGTCATCCCATTGTAATCCAATATTTGACCTGGTTTCATATTCAAATTCTTGAGGTCCGTCTCAATCTGTCATGTTCGAGTTTCTTCCTCCGCTTGTATTTAATGCTGATTCCAGAGAACATTCAGTGTGTGTGTTTGTGTGTTGGTCTGTTCAGTGTCAGTATTGGGGGAAACCAGAAGGAACCAACAACATTAAATTGCAAAGAGTGACTGAAATCTGTGTCCAACTATGAAATGAGAGGAAGATTATCAGTACTAAAAACACTTTCAGGTGAATATTTAGTATGTGGATAGTTCTCATCTGAACAAACCTTCAATAACTTCTGTAACAATAGTTTTCATTGTATATTATCTCACGGGAAGTTGTAAGTTAAATGTGCTCACACACATTATTTTTGAATTTGTCTTCTTTTTTTCTGTCACACAGATGGGAATAAACATTAGTATTATGATATATGTTGTAAGATCAGGTCAGAGCAGGTAATGAATAATCACTCTTTGCTTAAAGCCATTTTATTTCATGTGACAGTGTATATGTACATATATACATTTTATGAGGTGGGCTGGAATAATAATTCTATGTCATTATAGGTTTTGTATTTGAAGCAAATCCCAGGTCAGTACCATTTATGAAAAGATGACTGAGCTCAAGATGTGGCTTTCCCATGTTGGTAGAGTCAGAAGAAACAGTGGTGAGCAAATATGTTCACACTTTGGTAATTACAGGAACTTGTTGTCAACCACCAGGTTTTTGACAGAGTAAAGTATTGAGTGCTGTTTTGACACAGACGCACAACTGTTTCAAATGTTGTCAGTGACCTTTCAAAATGTAATTGAAGATATGCCGAAAATATAAAAGAGATATACAATCAGAGTATGAAGTTTCTTTTTGGCAGCGGTTTGTGTTGCACCATCCTGCATGCTGCATGGTATACGCTGTGAGACGTAGACTGTCTGCAGGACGCAGAGCTGCACACGTCTAGACAAGTAGTCTAGTTACCAGAGGCACAACGTGGCGACACTTATGCAAAGACAAAATGTGATGTTTTCCACCATAATTCAATGTGATGAATGTTTCAAAATCAGAAGAAGTAGCTTTCAGTGAAAGCTGCAATGCTTGATTGTTGTTGGACCATTTAATTAATTGGACTATTTGCCAAACTTTGCAAAAAAGTAGGAATCTAATATCATCCGATGCAGTTGCAGGAATAAATGGACCTCAGATCCTTTTTCAATACGAGATGCTTCACCTCAGTATCTCTTGGAAATAAATTGGAAATCACATAAATTTTGCTCATATTTTATCTCCTGGTATAAATATTGACGGGTATAGTCATTTCCGTGCCTGTCTTTATATCCACCTTCCATCTGTCATTCATAATGATATATATATATATTTTTTTGCTGGAGCATGTCTAATAAAGTGCTCATCTTAGCTTCACAAAACATGTATATTGGAAATCCGCCATGATAGACAGCTATGTCTTTTTAAACTTTGAATAATGTACAGATCATATTATTTCAGTTTCCCATTTAAAATTGATTTAAAAATGGGCATCTTGTCCGTACCATAAATCTAAAACAATATACATCACTCTGCAGTTACCAGTGGAATGACTGGTATCTCTCAAACTGATGCATTCCTTGTAAGTTTTAGAGGTCAGGAGGTTAGCAGGTATATTTTACTCGTGAAACAGTGGCAAATGATGTTGTTATTTTGTTCTTTTCATTGTACAGTCAAACCATAAAAATGGTGTGGTTAAAGTGTATGAGTTCACAGCTGGAGGAAATGAGAGGACCGTAAATTATGTATGTTTTACAGTTTTCTGTACGCTGTGAAGAATTCCTGACGTTTCTATTTCCATGAAGTGTCTGTGTTGGATTGCTTTTAAAATTCTTCGGTTAAAAACGGTGAAAGATTACAAGTGAAAACTATAAAAAATTATGTCATCATCATTATTATTATTATTATTATTATTATTATTATTATTATTATTATTATTATTTATTTATTTTAGACAAACTCCTTCAAAATGAAATCACTTTTCACGAGTTGTCAGTTTAGGGATGACCTAATTGAATGAAACCGGCTGAAAGAATTTATGTATGACGCGCGTTGTGTTCACACGCTGTCTTGTCACAGAGAAACATAAAACATGTGTTTCAATGAAAAGTATCACTTATTGGTTTCATGTCTGTGATGCTGAGTGAGAGCAGAAGAGCAACGCTTTGAGGCATTTATACACAATGCACTTGATAATTATTTGGTGAAAGTGTATTGTTTGTGATGGCAGGCTGCTGAAATGATGTCTTTGAACAGATGTTGCGCTACAGTGACTCTTGTGCAGTGTCTGGAGACCATTCCCACATGCCAAACCCATTTTCTCTAGCTGTCTCACCACACAATTTGTCTTCTGACAATATGCAGTGAGGTGACATAACTCCAGAGTAATCAGGGATACTTTGTCTAGGAGCCAAAACACAAAGGCATTCCTGGAATTCCTTTTCTAAGCTCCTGGAAGTA
Source organism: Antennarius maculatus (assembly GCA_013358685.1). Taxonomy (NCBI): domain Eukaryota; kingdom Metazoa; phylum Chordata; class Actinopteri; order Lophiiformes; family Antennariidae; genus Antennarius; species Antennarius maculatus. The sequence continues at coordinate 18,860,416 of CM023617.1, read as the reverse complement.
AAACAGAAAATGTTAACTCAATAATATGAGCAATGCATTGTTAATTCATCAAGTCACTTTGTTTTTGAACAATCTCTTCCTGTGCTGAGGTTTCCAACTGTTGCCCAAGGCATGAGCTGTTGACACGCTGGTTAGGCTTCTATTCTCAAATTTGGTTTTTTACAGTCCATGTCTGCAGCTGCCCCTCTGCTTCAAGAAAGAACTGGGCTGTCCAGGCCGGGGGTTTATCTCTGCTGCTGGACGCTTTTCCCAATGGCGTAATGGAAAACGAGCCATTTGTCTCCAAGAAATCATTTTTACTAATATGATAATGTTTCTGTGTTTGGAAAGCATTAACTGCAATTAGTGGAACTTACAGGATTTATATCAAATAATGTCAATTTGATCGGACTTATACTTGTCTGTCAAGCTTTCTGCTGTATGATGCTCTGTGTTTCACATCCATTGGCCTCAACTTCAGCAGCTGCCACTGAGCAAGCTTTGAGGGTCACAATTTTAATGACAATAGGAGAATTTATTCACATGTTGTTGTGTTGATTTATTTTGCGTAGTGCAACTTAAAGCTGGAGCGACTAAACTCTGGTCAAGAATGTTTAACATCTGCATATCAAACCTGGAGAGCCTGATGGACTACATCTTCACTAGAGCCATTAGAATGAGCAGACCCTCTTACACATATGGGGGTTGATGAGATATGCAGTTCTCTGTCCCCCCCCTCCACACACTTTTCCAGGTGAAGGACGAAGCTGGTTTGATTTGTTTGGCAAGGACAAACCTGTGTCCAGATGAAGGACTCTTTCTTTACGGTGTAACCTCATGCTTTATACTCGCTAACTGTGATTGGCAGGGCCTTCCTGCTGGGTTGAGTGTATAGAGATGTTGTGCACATAAAGTCTTGTGGCTTTTTTTTTCAGTTTAATAAGTCATCAAGCACAGACGTATATGTAAGAGCTGCCAATCATAGTTTTCACATGTGCGTATGCTATTAACCGTTGGCAGTTTTCCACTAAGCAGAGTTGTATAAAATGTAGTTGGAAGCATAGAACATCAAGCATTTTGCTATTTGATCTTTATTTAATAAAATATGGTGTGTTACATTTGTTAGATGAAGAAAAACTTAACGATGAACGTCTGGAGCATCAGGAGTCTCATGTTAGTTTGACATCTTACTGAAGGCAATCGATAAACCTGCTTTGCTCGCATAGTCGCTGATTTGATTTTAAACGGCAATACATGTTCAGCCCATATAATGTTATGACTTTCAGTAATACTGTGTTTATTCCATGCTGCATAAATGAGGATTTTATTGCCTAAACCCTTTTTTTGGACTGTGGCATCTGGAGCTGAACTGCCTCAGTATCACAAAGATCCTTTCTGAGAAGAAGTTCATTAATATTACTCTAGTACAAAGACGCATCTGCCTTGTGTTAGAACCCTTGTCTTAATTTTCCAAAAGCCATGAATATCATCAAATGACGATATTTTTATGATATTTTTTTCTCATTTTCCAACTGGAAGCTCTTCACAGATAAAAGTCTAACTGTCTCACCAGCTACGGAGTTATTTTGATCACAAATGACTATTGATCCAAGAATAGTTGCTTTATCCACTGATCTATGTTGTTTGCAGTCTATTTTAAATTTGACGTTTCAACCGATTCCAGCTGTAATCAGTACAATGTGTATGTCAAACAGACAACTCTCTAACCACAACCATAGCTGCTTGTGATGTGAACAGCTGCACAACTCATAGAATTCAAATATCATAGATTTAAAAAAGTATCAGTGAGGATTAAAATTAATCTGTGCTGTCATTGGCTGCTCAAACAATTCTGTTATATAATGCAAATTTGAATTTATTGCTTATTTTTTGACAAAATAACAATATGTTTATCAGAATTTTAAGGGACATAAAAAAAAATAACCGAAACTGGGAGTTTTCAACAATGATGCAGAGAACTGGAGATGGAGAACACTCAAAATGAGATTGACTGGCATTGACAAAGATGCAGAGGGAGCTGCATGTGTGTGTCTGTGTGTGTGTGTGTGTGTGTGTGTGTGTGTGTGTGTGTGTGTGTAGGTGTGTACGTGGCAAAAAGAACCGAGTTTTCTGCAAAGGTGATGGATGGTATGACTTCTCTGGAACAATGTGGATGACAATGATGACTATTTTTAAAATAAATTTTAAAAACTAACTTGCGCAGACATGTGACCTTTACTGGGTCAGAGAAGTGGGACAGTCTCAAAAGAGAAGAAGAAATGGAACAATTTTGATGCACCTCAATATAAAAGTGTAATTGAAATCCTAACTTTGATGAAACACAAATTCTTTCCACTTTGCCTGTCTTCATTCTGCTCTTGTCCATTTGAGGTGATGCGCAGCAAGCAGCTGTAATGTGTAGGAGTACTTAGTTTAGCATATGCATGACATTGTAAATGTTACACACGGATGGAGAGAGTGTGTGTAAAAGAGAGAGAGGGGTGGGGGGGCATCTTGGCCAGCCTCTGGTTGACCCTTGTTCACCTCTTCTCTCTTTCTCCGCTCTGCATGAGTCTTCTCCTAAACATGTGTGCAGCTGTTAGCTGGCAAGTGTGTGTGTGTCTATATGTGTGTGTGTGTGTGTGTGTGTGTGTGTGTGTGTGTGTGTACGTGCGTGCACTTAGCTGTATTTAAGATAAGATAAGATATACTGGATCAGATATACTTTATTGATCCCAAACTGGGAAATTTAAAACTGAACTGTATGAAAGTTACATAAAAATACTCAAGACATTTGTTTTTTTTCATGCTTCACACTCAATAAACATTACAGTATGACAGAATTTGAAGGACGTAGAAAGAGACTTTATTTGGGATGGACTGAGCAACCTTTGTGTGAATGTGACAGATAAAAGAGTCGTGACAAAAGTGTTGTCTTCTTTAGTTTACCACTGCAATAAAATTTTTATAGCGCCAAAATATTCTTGGCTTTTCTCTAATTGCACATGAGCTTGAAGTCGCTGATGGATGTATCTGAAATATTGCTCCAGGTGTTTTAATAGCCGCAAAGCAAAATTCAGCCAGTTTATTAGTCTGAGCCGAAGTTGATCGCGTTTCTCATGACAACATCTGGTCATCACATCAGAGAATGGTTTGCTTGGTCCTTAGAGATAAAGATTGGCTTCACCGCTGTCTCTCCATCCCTCTTTGACTCATTATTTCTCCCAGAACAAATGTGCAAACTAAATGGCAAACAGGTCTGTATTCATCATGTTTAATAACAGCAAGTCTTTTTTTTTTTTTTGTTCTCTCTTTTTAGATGCGGCTCCAAAGTTAAAACCAATGAAGAATCCAAGGATAGTGGAAGAGGGAAGCAAGCTCACATTTAAGTGTGAGGCCACAGGGAACCCAATCCCAACGTACAGATGGTTCAAAGATGGCAACGAGCTGAAGAAAAGCAGAAAAATCAGAATAAGGAATAACCAGTGAGTACAAGCTGTCCTGAAAACCAGACACTCACAGTGTGCCATGAAAACAGATGGAGATACTCAAAAGGAGAGTCAGGGTTGCTACTGTCGATATGTGCTGGTGTAAGTTTTAATTAAACTGTGTATCGGAATTTATTTTAAAAATCAATTAACTTAGAAAAATGTAATACAGGCATTCATTTAATATTTGGATTATCGAGCCTTTTCGTTGAATATTGTGCTGTGATGTGTCCTAAAACAAGCATCTTTACCTCCTCCCTTTATGCCAGTACAACTTCCTCAAACATTTGTTTGTCTACCATGAATTCAGCTCATTTACAATTTACCACATATTGCTTGATTAATGGAACGGTTGCTAACTTTAGCAAAAAATATATCATTTTTGCCCAATCTTTGCTATTGGTGCTACTGACTGATTATGGATCCCAGTTTAAAGTGTCTTCTATTTTGTTGTAAGGCTCACCTACTCTCATTATTTTAGATTAACAAACATATTAAACACATTAAACATACTTTTTATTATTTTTGACTAAAATCTTAATACAAATAATTAAGAAATTTGCATTTAGGGCCAGTTGCAGTTCTCCAGTCGACCACTAGGCCGGCCCTGGAGATCCTGCAGCTCTCTGTAGGAGATTCTTGTTCGTCTCAGACAAGTGGGTTGATGTCACGTACACTACATACACATATATTATTGTAGTAAAGCTTTCAAGTGATGTCAGGATGTAACATGGAGCCATAAAACAGCCTTTCATTCAACAGTATGCATGGAAACAATAGGATGTGGTCCCACAGCGCACTCTCTTATTATAGGCAGCTTCCCTCCACCTTTTAGCCTGGGGTAAGTGAGTATCTGTCAAAGCACAGTTGTTGCCATGCTGCTGCTTGCCCTGTTGTCAACCTCTTTGTCCCCCATGTTTCCACTTGTTTCGTTTCCAAGCTATTTCCTCCCTCCCCTGAATCCCCTGACTCAGCTGTATGAGTGTTGTCTCCCACAGGAAAAACTCCAGAGTCCAGATCAGCAGAGCAAAACTGGAGGATTCTGGGAATTATACATGTGTGGTGGAGAACCCTCTGGGAAAGGACAACTCCACTGGCACTGTTAACGTCCAAAGCTGTGAGTACACTGACACCTACACAACAAGCGAAGTGGCACAGATGTGTGTGCTGTTGTTGTTGTTACGACTGTTCTCTTGCCAAATGAGAGATCAAGGAGCAGTCATGCATGTAACAATGGTAACATGCATGAAGAACAACTGTCCACACATGTGCATGTGGACCCGTTATAATCAGTGGAACCACACATTGCGCTCGGAGAGGTGAATGGATTTTAAATGCATTGCATGGTGTGATATCTCAGTTTTTCATTCCCAACTTTCTGCTTGCAATGTGAGGTCACGCAAAAACTACACAACACCAGACGACACCAGCGCACAACGAAAGCCGCAGATTGTACAGGCAAAATCTAAACTGCTGTTCAAAAAGAATATTAAAGTTATAAAAAAAAAAAAAAAGTGTCAGAATCTTCGGAGCGAGTGACAGAATGTAACAGGTTTATTCACCAGTGGTGCACGCGCATTGCCCGAGTTTTGCAAAGTATTGTAGCAGATGAGAGAGTTTCTATAACAGCTGCTTCCATTTGGTAGGGTGGTGAGTTTGTATTGTTCCAAGCGGTGCTGGTATTGAGTCTTTCGGCTGCTGTGGGTAGCTTGTCTGAGTGGATGGAGCCAGTATTTAAAAAAAAAAATATATATATATATATATATAGGAAGATACACTTCATACAGGATTAGGTTGTCTGGCACATGTGAGTCAGAATCTGCTTGATGTGCGTGAACATCCTGCTGGGATTTCAGTTAGCCGCACTACCCTGCGTACGTGAGGCTGGGGGTAATGAACGGCATCAGTTTTATTCAACTCGTGCATGATGACATCTTTGACTTTAAATATTTTGAGCAGCAATGAGATCAAAGTGGCATGTTCAACCCACACCACATGGAACATCATCTCCTTTTCCATCCCTGACCTTGACAGCAGGATGATTTTTTTTAAGGGCCTGAGAGGGAAAAGCGAGCAAGAAAGCAGGAGGGACTGGTGTTTAGTCATCACTCATTGTCCTTGTATTTGCTTTCAAGGCTCAATAATCACCCGCCTTTCTCTCTTTCTATTTGTCAAGGCCATCCTTTTAGCATCATTGTTTGTGGTTAGCAGACTTGAGTGGAGCTGCATTATTAGACGAGCAGGGAAGAAACCACCCATTGTGCAAATTTCATCTCTGCAAAAACCAAATTGAGTGATTTATTTCAACTGGTTTTTTTTTTTTTTTTTTTTTTTGGGCTTGGCTTTATCTGAGTGCACTGATATTTTTTAAAATATTTTTTCAATGTGTGAGCAATATTTTAGAAGTCCGTGATGCAAAACTACAAGCTCTAGACATGTGGTACTAACATTTGTGAACAATTAATATTAAAAACATTATTCTTCTTTGTTGCAAACACATCTAATGGCAATTAAATAAATAGGTTAAATCATGGTCTGCTTGCTGTGGATGACGGGGATTCCCTGGTGGCAGCACCTGTTTGTCTGAATCTTTAATGAAGGCTCATGCACATGTGACTGGTTGCCCCATGAAACCCTATATAACGATCTTAGCTGGCAAACATTCTTGTAATGCAGTGTTATCGAAGAAAATATAATATTACATAGCATTGAACAAGTGCAGCCAGATGTTTGGTAAAAGATAGGATAGGATGGGATACGAAAGGATAGGATAGGAAAGGATAGGATAGGATGGGATGGGATAGGATAGGATAACATTAGTGGGTAATGACATAAGTAGAAATTATGATATCTTAATATGACCTTAATACGAATGTCTATAGTACGTCACATCTCTGCTGCATGTACACATTTTTGTGTAAAGTGTATCTCTGTATGTCTGCCAGCTCTGACATTTCCTTAAATATCTTCTGGATATTCTAACAACAGTATCATTGTGGTGTATCCTATAATTTTCCACAATCATCACGTGTCTGTCTCAGTCTTTTTTAAATTTTTTGTTGTGCATGCATGGATGTGTTTGTTTGCCGCTTTATTAAAAAAAAAAAAAAAAAAGCTCCCTGAGTATGCTGCAACTGTGATGCTTGAGGGGAGAAGACAAGACGGGGCGAATCAGGAGTAATGGGTTCATAGACAGGGAGGTGAAACTGTAAATGTACTCTAAATTAAAGGAAACAACAGCACAGAGTACACACTTGTGTAATTATCATATGCTGATGAAAAACAGAAATCAGCTCATGTTATCAAAGAATAGTAAGATTCTTTTTGCAGAGGATGTTTGTGACAGTTTAGGGTTTAGTTAATCTGAACCAGACTATCTGAAAAATGTCTGTTTAATACAGATGTAACATTTTCAGAACATTAGTGCAATTTAAATATAGAGAGCTGGTTTTCAAGAGATGAATTTTTTTGTTACAGGGCTGCAGTAGACTATGCTCTACTGCAGCAGTCTTTTACCGAAGTGCATTGCAACCACAGTGATTTCTGTGTATGTGTGCCTTCTAGGAAGGGAGAGCAAGGGGAGGGGTGTAGATGTAGATGTACCAAATGAACAAAAGAAGAAGTGAGCATAAATAAAGGGGGGGGATGCTTTACAAAATCAGGGAATGCATGAAAAGAAGCAGATGAAGATGTTCAGGGTGAAAGAGGTAGGAAGAAGAAGAAGAAGAAGAAGAAGAAGAAGAAGAAGAAGAAGAAGAAGAAGAAGAAGAAAGAAGAAGAAGAAGAAGAAGAAGAAGAAGAAGAAGAAGAAGAAGAAGAAGAAGAAAGAAGAAGAAGAAGAAGAAGAAGAAGAGGAAGAAGAAGAAGAAGAAGAAGACTTTTTTTTGACTTTTTCAAAAACACTTTAATCACATTCAAAACATTTTACAATTTTACATTAGATGAAAACACTAAAGAGCTTCAGGAACACTAAAAACCAATAAAGTAAGAGGAAATACAATCAAAAATCAGTGCATTATATCAGGAAGTTTGCAAAATTGAGTTGATCATCAATTAAGGTGCATAGGACATTTTTGTGACACCAGATGTTCCTAAAGTTATTTAGGTCTTTTGTCATTTTATAGAAACCAAATTCTAGTTTTAAGCGACATCTGATGTTACAGCAAAAAACAGTGGCTGCGTCTTGAACAGTATTGAAGAAGAAGAAGAAGAAGAAGAAGAAGAAGAAGAAGAAGAAGAAGAAGAAGGGGGGTACAGAGAACAGGCAGATTATCAAGGAGAGGGAGAACCGTACGAAGACAGACTTTCACACCCATTTTCAAAATGCAGTTAGTGCTTGTAAGGTTTATGCAAGCTTTGTACAGTCAGGTATCACAGCGCGGCTTTTCATGCTGTACTGCTCGAGGCGTCTGGCAAGAATGCTTCCTACCGCAGCTGGAACCTGTAAAAGTAAAATGCAATCGTTAAGAGACATCAGCCATCGCGCAGACAGGCAGTGAAAGATCATAGATGATTAAATAAAACAAAAGCTCGGTGTGGGAGCACATGGCTGCGTCTTCCTCCTGTCTGATGTGGTGCGGGTAGCCTTTTTTTCCGAAGCCATCACTCAGCTCCACCACATGGTGAATGCAGGCCACCACAAGCTCAGCAGCTTGTACCGGCTCCTGCACTGATTTGACGTGTGCATGTGTCATTAATATTGTGCTTTTAATTATTTATGCATGTTTATTTTTTTCTATCATTGGGGGAATAAGATACTTGCTGCATTTATTTTAAAAAATTGTCCTTTAAATTTGCAGTCATGGATTGTTGTGAGATTTTAAGGAGTTTTAGCTCCGCATAAGAAAATGAAACATTATAAGAAGTGCCTTAACTGTCCTGAAAAGAAAAGTTCACTTGTCATGTTATATATATTTTGTGTATGTGTGTGTGTGTGTCTTTGTATATATAACGTTTATTATATGATTCTTCACATTACAGCTGGTCATTAATCAGCTCAGCCAACCCATCTCAATATTTGTACAAGAAGCTAAAATGCAACACCCTCGTAAACTCCGGGTCAAGATGTGGACCGTCGTGTGCAAAATTGTGCCTTGGATGGGAAAAAAAAAAAACAGCTAGCGTGTTCAAGACTGAGCCTAAAACCTAAAGCGAATCCCTCGTGCGTTTTTAAAGCAAGGAGTGCATCGTGGCTTCACGCCAGTTACACAGTTTGCCAAAAAGCATTGAATGATTGGACTTATGTGGGGATTTTTACTCACATCTCTCTTTTTTTTTTTTTTTTATGTGACCAGTAGAAGAGAAATGCACTTCGTCAGCTGACTGAGTGCCAAGCAGTTGTATAATTACTCAGCATGGATAGTTGGATGTTTTGCTGACTTGAATGTTTTATGTTGCTTGTTGCCAGCGTTTCATCCGACAAGTCCTTTAAAGCTATTGCTTTCTGTGTGGCTACATTTGCCATTAATCATCAATGTGATTTATTTTCTCAATTTCTAAATTCTTCTTTTTTGTTGTTTTTTTAATATTTTTTTGATTTTGTTTGTATTTTGCCAGTGTCAGTATTTCAGAATGTGCAGCAGTGCACAGCCTGTGTGTGGGTGTGTCTCATGGTGGTCTTGGTATGTATCATATGTTTTTTTAGCAGTTTCTAAAAAACAATTGCTGCCTTTTCCTGCACGGTGTTTCCAGCCTCATGCCCAACTCCCCCCGCCCAGTGTAGAGGAGCAGGGACCATTTGTTGTCCATTTGGTCCGACCTCTACCCTGTAATCAGTCTGGCATGGTAAGACCTGCTAGCCTTCTGCAGAAGGGTGTAGTATATCACTGACTGTTTTCTATAAGGCCAGTGTTAAGGAGCAACACTAGTCAAAGTTTGCTCGGCTCCACGTGGCTTCAGATTAAGGCCTCCCATTATCCTACAGGCTGCTGTGTTGTGATAAGCGCTTGTGAGGCAGCCATGTGTCTGCAGGCTGCAGGTCACATCCTTGGGGGGGTTGCTGTGTACAGCTCCACTGAGAGAGTGTGTGAGCGTCCAGGAATGTGTTGATGGAAATCACAGCTGAACATATGATTGCTCCAACCTCAGCAGTCGTGCTGGGGCCCACCAGCAACAATTTCGCACATGCATGCACACATGCACAAAGGCCCACACACACACACACACACACACACGCACACACGCACGTGCAGACGCAAACACACACGCATACCTTTACATGTTATTTACTCCTGATTCTGAAAGCAAATAGTCTCTTCTGTCTCAAAACTAAAGCCCAACTGAAGCTGCTTTTACAACTGAGTGGCTAAAATAGCATCTCTGCTACATCACGACTTTCACTGAGTTTGCATCTCCACTCCACACACACACACACACACACACACACACACACACACACACACACACACACACACACACACACACACACACACACACACACACACACACACACACACACACACATACACACACACACAAATGATGAGATCTTTACAACTTCGTTCCAACTTACATTTCAGACACAGCCATTCGTGCACCAATTAAAAACTATTTGTTGATGCATTCCTTAAAAGAATAAAAGGATGTGATTTGTCAGCACAGAGTGTTTCTATATCAAGAGAACTCAAGTCTCCCTCTGAAAACTGGACCAACAGCAGAAAAAACATCTGAAAGTGATAAAGGCTAAGAGTATTTTGCACATTGCCATCGTAAAAAAAATTCATAAAGTTGTGTTACACATTCTGTATTTGCCTTCACATCTACAAGGAGTCTATAACCATGTAATTTACAATGTCAAATTAAGTGCAGTTGTAAAAGCAGATGTGATACACCCTATGCACCAGGCATCTTAAAAAAGATTTTTTCATTGATAACTTAAACCAGTCAGGGTCTGTTTTACTAGTTTTAATAGAGAAAGGCTTTCAGAGGCCGCGTCACCCATTATTGTGGAGTATAGACAGGTGGACTCATGTTCGATGTCATACTTTACTTTTTGTATATCATGATTCAGTGACCTCTCTTCATTTGAACAGAAAGTCATTACGTCTCTGCTTTTAGTTAATGTTAAGTGTATAGAGAACATTACATAAATAAACACAAGTAAAAAAAAAAAAAAAAACTCCCACAGATCATCTTCCAGTAAATTTTCATCTCCTACATAAGTGAAACGTCACACTCGGCACTACTTTCAACTGCGTAAACACAACTTCCTATGCTCCTTTTATGTCTATACATCCAGTCTGAGTAGTAAAAAAGAAAAATGTACACTAAGTAAGCAATCTGCTAAGCCCTCATGATGCTTAACATTTATTACTGGTTGTGGTTGTAGCTGAATGTGTAGTATCTGTATGCCAGTCAATTCAATTGATTGGTGTGGGTAAGCAGCAGCAGCAGCAGAAACGTCTAAGAGAAACAGGCTTCACATCTGCCAAGCCTTCTATAATTTACAACCCCCTGGAAAACAGCTTGTCGAGCTCTGTAGATCAAGCTGTTGTGCTATTAGTCATGGCCACTTTTTCAAAATTATCCCCACTCCTGGGATCTGGGCAGGCATTCCTCCAAGGTGGCCATCTCAGGTCTTGTCAATTGGCGAGTTTGAGTGCATAAAGTCAGGATCCAGTTTTTTTTTTCTCTGTTGGGATAATATGACACTGTAATCTACCAGACACACCTAGCTCAGAAGAACTTGTTGTTAATTCCAACATTGTTGTGGTAAAATGATGCTGAATTCTTTCCTGTCTTAAAATGATCCTGATCTTGGCTTTTGCGAAACATCTAAAGTGTCTTAACAAGTTGCAGATGCCTTTATTATCACAGTCTTTAATTGTGTGATGGTATTCAGAGCCTACAGGCAAATAGAATGTTGAGGTATTTATATGTGCAAACATCAAAAAAAAAAAAAGAAGGGGATTGAGGACAGACTTTAGGATGATGCAAAAGCAAAAGGTCAAACCTGTCTGATCTCACCTCCTACCTCAAGACACCTGGAGAACGTCAAGAGTTCTGATCTTGTTCTGACGCTCTCCAACAATGTTAAGTTGCATCACCTCACCTACACAGCATGATGTTATTGTGTATTTTAAAGGGCTTTCTGTATTCGTGTGCAGTATCCGGTGCAGTAGGAGGATCCACAGTAAAACGTCTTGTGTCACAAGTGGACAAACACCCACTGAAATAAAAGAGTACATTTACGCACACGCAAGCATCACTGAGCCATCGGTGATGTCCAACACCCACGGCTTCGTAAGCACACATCATCCGGTCATGCAAACAGATCGGTTACGTTTGTGTGACTTCACCATGTCTGACGTCACAGATGTGCTTGAACTATATATGTATCTCAGAATTTGAACCGTACACTAACTCTGAGTCAAAAGGAAGTCATTGACTAATTCTTAATGGATGTAAACAGTTTGATGGTTAAACAGAAATGTGTTACTGCACGTAATTGATTTTCGTAAATTAGTAGACGCATCTTTTTTTTTTTGACCTCTCGTTTGATGGTTGCTTATGTTTTCATAAGCATTTGAGCACAGAATGTGTGTTTAGATTACTCGTGTATTAATGATGTCTTGTCATGAACTACACAAAGTGGGGAATATAGCAGTTGTTGCATCCATCCCATCCTTCTGTCCTTCATCATTTGTTTCTGCTGTCAAAACTTTTCACGAAGCTTTGCAAACGCATGTCGTCACAGGAAGTGGTTCTTTCTATTGCTCCTGTTTTCTCCATTTCCATGGTTATTATTATTTCATTTAGGTAATCCTGGTTGCTGGTTTCATTTCAGATGTCAGATATTGCTTGATACTTTGCAAGACTTTTACATACATCAAGCAGGCCATGAATTGGTGCCTTTTTTTAAAAAAAACAAAACAAAACCATTTTTGCATTTATCTTATTTCCATAGATGGTTATTTTTAAGTTGAACTTGGGTGATGAGAACATAACTTAAGTGTTTGATACTTCCTAATGAAACCTGATGAACCCTTGCACTGAAGCACTCACATTAAGTGAAATTAAGCCTTTTATTTTATTTTTTTAATGTAGAACACCGAGCATTTTCTCTTTCTTAAGTGACAATTCTTTGTTAAAAATGCATGCATGGTGGGGGATCCTTAGTGTATCGTGTTTGTTGTCACTTGTATCTTAATGTGCCTTTCCTCAGTCAACGTCCAGTTAATGTGATGGAAGATGAGTAAAGTTAAGTGTTGACATTTGATTGGCTTTTTTTTTTTTTTTTTTTTGACAAGAGCTATGCGCGGTATGACATATTTGCTTCGACACGTACATGTGTAAATTTGTTAGAGAAGAGGCAGCTGTCACATCCTATAGGAGAAAAAATGTGTTAAAGGCAGTTTATTGAATGGATTCACTTAAGTTGAGCAAAGCATCATTAAGGTTCCGATTGCTCTCTGTAATCACTTTAATCCCAAATCGGTCCGAAGTGATACACCGACTCCCTCAATCATAACTCCTAAAGAGAACGATATTGGAAATCACCACACATCCCACTCTATGGGATATCCAGTAATCTAACAGTGTTATGTGGGACAGTTAAGCCCCTCAGTGAGAATGAGTGAGGATATTGCTATGTGTGTGGAAGGAAGCAGCTGTTACACTTGAAAGCTGAGTGATGTGAGCAGGAGGTGACATGAGGTTTTTGCTGTGTGCGAGGCTTTGTTAACTCTTCCAGGACCCGGGACTAAAACTTATCTGTGACTTCATTTAATAGCGTAATAAAAGATTCCCTTTCAGGGCCCCCCTTCAGCTGTCTTGGTGGTCTTTCCCGGATGATGACCCCAATAATGGGTGACTGCAAAGAAATCTCTGTTTTAAATGTGTTAAATAGCCGACAAGAGGTGTTTATTAATACGTTCAAAGAGGGGACAAATATGGCGTACGGTGATTCATCGTGCCGTAAATGCTTGCTTGTACTGAGTCACTGGTAATTTGCAGTTCTTGAGAAGCTGAACAAAGATGGTTCAGTGACTAAACTATTGTTGCTCACATCAAACACAGTCCCTGCTCCTCCTATTTCTTTTTACATTTTTCAAAGTTCGGATGTGAGCAATCGTGGGTGTCTTCACACTGTTTCAAAGTTTTCTTTGAGCACAAGAGGAACATATACTTACCATTCCATTGCTTAAAGCCCAGGAACTCTATACTATAGTTTTAGTTGCCACAGCTGTCTCTCATTCTAAACCTGCCATTGCTTCGTTTGCTTGTGATTATGCCATTGTGTTCATCACATCATGCATGTTGACAGCTAATACACTTTTTTTTTCTTTTTTTTTTTTCCTGGAAATTCTGTATGATGAGTGTTGGATATAGCGAATGTCGAGGAAGCCTTTTCACACTCACTTTAATCACTGATCCACTCACAGCGAACCCATCGCTTTTGTATACAGAGAGGGGTCGACAGCCAAACAAAACAGCAGCGCTCCACGGCCCCGTTTTTCAGGGACGTACAGCGAGCGTGGGTGGTGTATGTATAACACTGAAGGAGGCCTGCAGAACACGCACACACACACACACACACACACACACACACACACACACACACACACACACACACACACACACACACACAGACACACGCAAAAGATGTGTGCTTTCTGGTTTTTCGTGGAATAACACCGGGGAAAACCTTCAGTCCTAACAGCTGGCCACGACTGAGCAGTAAGCGCACCACCCAAATAAGGAGCTGTAGTCCATGTCCTCAGTATCTGGTCCACAAAAAGTCTGTGCTTCTTCAAAAATGAAGGCCAGCTGTTAAAAATAAAGCCCATCAGAGACATGTGGGTGCCTCCGATTTCATTTGTTGTTAACGATAACCAACTAGAATAATCTTGCAATATTCTTTTTTTTTTTTTTGTTACTTTTTGGCAATTTTATGGTGACCATGATGTTCCCACGTGTAACCGACCTCTAATTTATTTTTCCTCGCTTTGGTGGATTTCCCTCCTGTGTTTTCCAAACCAGCTGTTGGAACTGCCGCTGGTGTCCCAAGATGAATCTGAAATGTCGACAGGGTGCTGGAGCTATGGTGGCACTTCACTTAAAAACCAAAATGTTTTTTTTCCTTACCCAGAAATCTGTTGCTTCTTTCGTGTCGAGATTGGACTTCTTTGTTGAAATTATATACTAAAATGTCCACACGTACTAGCTATAATCTGCGAAATCCAGTCCAATTTTATTATATAATGATTAAGCTCTATTCTCGCTTAGTTTAATGAATAGACAAAACATTTCAAATATGAATAGAGGAAACAGTCTTCTACATATTTTCATGATTAACTGTAAAATAGAGCCATGTGAACTCTGAATTCAAGATTCTGTCTCATTAAACTAAAACAAACCTGACTGCCCCGTTCATTTGTCATCACATATAAAAAATGTACACTAGATAAAACTTTCTTTTACAATTAGACAGCAGTCCAAACATGATTGTCCATGTGAAAGAAGAGATTACTCATAATATTATCCAAATTTAACGATGACAATTACGAGCACAGGAAACACTGAAAAGACCTGGAACATGTGGCATCACCACACAACAAGAAACAAGGAAATTAACAGAAAATAACACAGAAAGATGTAAATAATTAGACATGGATGTTAGAGTTAGACTCAATCTGGGCTCCACCAAATGAAATATTTTGTCTTGACTGCATTCTGAGCAGTTTGTCAAAACAAATAGTAATAATTTGTTAGACAGGGCAGCGTGAGGCGTTGATGGTTCAGGGTTTCCTCCACACGTATCGCTTGTTGCCGTCACTTCACATTTCTACTTTTTATTAAATTGCATTTCTTTGAATACAATGGTACCATGATGCTTGAAGATTTTAGTCCTAATCCAGTTCATTCCTGCTGGATTTAATCAGCGTCTTTTCTTAAATCGTGGAGCTTGAGAAGAATTCTGCTTCGGTTTCAGACCACATATCTTACAAAGAATTCTTCTGTCTGTCCGTGGAGGACAGAATTGCCATCGTGCTCTTCTGCGTCGTTTACAGATTATCTGTAACTGTGGCCGTGAAAATGCCGGCACGAGAGTTGGTGGAAGCAACAGGCATCCTCAGAACATCACATTGAGCCGGAGCTGCAGAGAGCAGCCCCGTCTGAAAACCAACGCTGCTGGAAAACGCCATGTGTCATTTTGTTACCAACTGCCCACATTCTGGCTCCCGCCAGCGGCCATATCAGCACCCGTTCGTGCATCCGCTCCATACTTTACCCTTCATAAGTGCACTTTGCTTCTTTTTTTGCAGCTCGTGAGCAGCTGTTGTGCAATCACACACACACACACACACACACACACACACACACACACACACACGCACACACACACACATACACACACACTGGGCTGCTCTTTGATTTCACTTCAGTGTTGAGATGATTGAGGCAGGCAAGACCAGGCATATCAGCTATGTGGCTGAAAAATGGTAATAGGAGACAAGAATATAAAAGAAGACACACTGGTTGTGGCAGTGGCAGTCTTTTTGGAGAGTGGGTGGTAGATTAATGTTCCTTTGCATGATCCATTTTGTTGATTTGTAAACATTCCTGTTTCCTACTGATGTTTTTTGGTTTGTAATTTTGTATAGAAAAATGCATTAGGTGCACTCTCATTCATGATGGAGCTCTGTGCATCCTATCTACAGTAAATAAATAAATAAATTTCTCTTTGGGTATTTCGCATGAGGTCTTTTTTCTACTTTAAACTACTACTTTTAAAGATGTTTTTGAGACAAAAAAAAAAATCCAGATATCACCATTGACTGGGTGTGCCTATGTGTGCAAGAAGGTGCGTTCTTGTTTTCTGTTAACCTTGGCAAGCTGAAATACTTTCCAACTTAAGATTCTGTCGACAAACTTTTTTTTTTTTCTCCTCCAACCTCCTCCTCACTATGTTACTCTATCCATTTCTCTTTTTTGGCCTCTCTTTGGATATGTTTCTGTTTTTTTTTTTTTTCCATTTCTTCCCTTCGTCGTCACTACATTTGCCTGGACTTGAGCTACTATCAAAATATGTTCTTGTTCGAAATCTGAAAATGACAACGTGGATTCCATCTAATGAGCAAACTTCCAATAACAAATATGATAAATGTTTAGACAAAGCAGATCCTTCTTGTAGCAATGAAATCAGAATGATGGCAGTCCAGGTATCTGTCGTTTAATCTGTTAATTCATCCCTGACTCCATAACATCACCTTTCGTTGCCACCGCTGATCCCATAATATAAATAAATTAAAATTACACTAAAACAAAATCTTATTTTCATTTCTTTCATGCAACTTAACCACAGCTGCATAATCTCTCCCACCACATCCCCAGCTTTCAGCAAATTCATATGGAGCCAAAACCAGCACTCACCAAATTTGGTCTGATGTGGTGTTTCATTATCTCTTTACCTTTTTTATTCATTCCAGCTAGATTCATTCCCCTTAGAATTACACAAACCAACACAACGCAATATGCAAAAATGTAACATCAAAGCATGCATTATGAATTGGGCTTCAGTACAGATACATAACATTAACTTGTGGAAACATATGTCAGTGCTGTTACAGATACCATCGTCTTTTTGTCTGCTGGAGGGTATTTAGCTAATCGATCTTTCGCAACATTTTTTGAAAGACGTTTTTCCTCATTTGATCTTTTTTCTTTACGATGTTTTCACTTATGGGATTAAATAAAAGGTCAAGTGGATTGAACCATGTGGTGCTTCTGTGCGATGACACCTGTTGACCCACTGCTGCCCACTTAGCACTTCATTGAGCTCATGCAACAGTTAACTCACGTCAAATATTTCTGCACTTCTTTGACATGATAATCAATTAAAATTTCCATCCTGACAACAAAAAAAAAAATGCATGACTTTATCTCTGTGGTATGGATCTGAAGTGTTTGGAGCTGCATATCAGAAATGCTGGAGATGGACTTGGTCTGGAACGCTCTTCTCAATCAACAACACACTCCTGAATAAGCTACAGAATTCATATGTTTTATTCCGATAGCACTGCTTTTAAAAGTAAAAAAAAAAAAAAAAAAAAACCCACAAAGGCATAATGAAATCCAGATGGAATTGACCGTCTTTTGCTCTTCTACCTGCTCCGGATCAGCCGCTTGTTTTCTTGAGATACCTCTCTGTTCTATGTCTTAGCAGAAGTGAAAGCATTTAAGCCAATCTACAGCATATTATCAACATTTGTCATAAATTAGCGGGACGTGTTTATAACTGCAGCGCTGACGGGCTGTTTGAAAATGTATTTCAAGTCGAAGCTGCAGTGCGTGGCTTGGATTCTGTGTGAGCCCTTCTCTGTTTGCTGCATATGCACAGGGTGCCTCAAGAGGAAAGAACTGTGCAACGGGGACCTGTCTTTTCATTTTTACGATTTTCTTAGAATTCTTTGGAGAGTGTGGAAAGACAGGCATGTTTATGAAGGTTTCCAGATGGTCCCGCTTGAACCCCCAGCTTTTCTTTTCAGTTCTTGAGCCATGAAGGATTAATCAAAGTCAGTGGCAAGGGCTGATGGCTAAACACTGTGGGTCTCGCTAACCTAGAGGAAACCTCTCGTCTGCTCCAGCACACATTAAGCCCCTGGGCTCCAGAGCTGAAGAAAGTTGAAACCTAAGGTTAAGAAACTAAGCAAACCTAACTAAACCACAACCACATAAGTGCAGATAAATGAACTCTGTTTAGAAGAGAGAGGGGCTGATTTCCAATATTCAGTGAGGAGCAAAAGAGTCGACCCTGAGAAATACACGTGAACTCTGGTCCCCTTCCTGTAAAGGGGGATTGCACCATGGGATATTTGTGCATTTTTTATTATATGCAAAGATTTCAAATGTGAGCTGACTGTGTTGTGTGAATTAAAGCTGTTCTGACTTAGGAAATTAATTCTCAGTGAGTTGCAAGAGGTGCAGGAAAAGTCCAAACTCCTTAGGCTGAAGCCTCTTTTAGAGACTGTCCGTTTGGGGGTCTCCGTTCCACGATTTTTCCCTGTTGAGGTACATTCAAATAAGACGCAAAATTTTTTTTTTTTAAATTGCTTTATAAAGTGCAATGAAAAGGACATTTGTCACTGATACATGAGAGTGTGATGTACTTTCTCTCCCAGACCTCTGCCTATGCAACCCAGCTGAACAGTTGTTCCACATGGCAATGATGAACATGTACAGAATTCACTACATATGTTATCGCAGCAAGTGTTAGAAGAAACTGCTGCGGTCTGTTCACATCAGCTTCACTTGCCAATAACAAATGAGGTCCAATTCAGATCAGGGTTTAGATTCCATGCTATAAAATGAAAACGCAGTATTCTATAAAACACCCACATCACATCGTTTGTCCTCCTTCACCTCTTTATATGAGCACAGAGCTGCTTGAGCAACAGATCCGTGACTTCAGAGTAAACTTAAGTAAAACAGATCCAATTCAATTTAAAGGCTAAAAATCATAATAAAATGATCTACTAAGTGAACACAGACCAAACTGTAGACCGCATGAAACCCAGCATCCCTCTGAAGCAGCATTGAAGTGCAACACAACACTGAAAGGTTCTCCAACAACCAGTGGAGTACGTTCAAAAGTCCTTTCGTGACGGTATTTACTCTGCCATGACATTCTATATGTATATTATGTATATCTGTGTGTGTGTGTGTGTGTGTGTGTGTATGTGTGCGCATGCATGCATGTGAATAAATAGCTGCTCCTAACAAAAAGGAATAACGTACTAGCAGTTGTGATGTCGTATCATTTTGGTCTGTTTGTGTGTCTCTGACCACGTCAATAAATTTTCAGGCCTGGTCTTTAGTTTTAACCTCGAGTAAACATCTGAAGTGACCTGAGTAAACACTAAATTGGCTGAACCTGATCACCTCACAGAGAAAACCCTGTCCTTGTTTCATCTTTAGGGTTTGCACATATCTGTCTCTCCTTTTTTCCAAGAAAAAGTACCACTGGAGATGTTTAGTTTTTTTTTGTTGTTGTTGTGACATTTAAGTGAAGAGACCAGAGGAAGCTGAGTGGGGCTTTGAAACTCGTACATTTTGGTCATTTGCGAGACTGACGATGGCAAGATAAGGAATACGATTTTTTTTTCTTTTCACAAATGCACATATTTACCACAGCCCGTAATAAAAATCTTGAACTTTTTTTGCTTTTAACACAATGACAGTTTTTGAATCAGATTTTTTCCATGCAGATTCAACTTTTTGCAGGACTTTACGTCCTCATCTTCCACAGTGGACAATGTTGAAACTTTATCAAGTTATTTCTTATGTATGACATGGATTTAAAAGCCCAATCTGCTAAAGTTTTAGTAATTTTTATGTTTTTTGAAATTAAACACAATTTCTTTCCAAAATACTGAACTGAGTAACCAGCATAAAAAATGAACAAATAGTAAACTAACATAATTACTAGGAAAAAGGCTTCCAGTATAATTAAACATGTTTGACCGTGAGTATGTAGACGTTCAGCTTGTGAATACCACTGGCTTCAGGTGAGCAGTAAGTCCGCAGCATCTCCCAGCCCTGCCTGGATATTTTACTGCTGCTCAGCAGGCTTTTACATACTTTTGTCAAGTTTTACAAGTTTATTAGAAAACCTAAAGAGGCTGCACACGTGTGATTTATAGATTCTCTGTGCATCACTTTAGTCGCGGTTCCCTTGCCTTTATCTGCAGCTGTTCACAGCCGGCATACTAGAATGGTTTAATCTCACCTTATCTAGTCGTAGGAGCTAGGCTCAATATCTGATAAAGAGGCTTTATTGAATTGTGATTGTAGATTTTTTTTTTTTTTTTTTTGATTAGAAGGGGACATTTGTAATATTCCAGTGATTATAAAAGCTGAGACACTATTCTATGATTATACAAGTTGCAGTGAAACCAGAACTTTTCCCCAAACTGGGGGAGTAGCTGGAGGACCCAAAGGAAAGAAGAGAGGTTTGAACAAGACGGAGAGAATGAAGAAGAATGTTTGTCTGTGCAGTATCATAGTCGGGATGTCATTTTTTCTTTTTAGTATACACCAAAAACAACTCTGAAATAAATTGTTTTTGTTAATAATGGGATTCAAGCCTTCACTGAAATCTAATCGCAGCAGTTAGTTGAAAGTGGTGAAGTTGTGTAATCTTTTATGTCCTGATATATAATCCTTCACATATTTCAAAGCTGACTGATAGCTGAGGTTATACCTTCAGGGAGCCTGATTTCCAAGCTCTTGTGCAACACCTTAATTGTTTTAATATTGTGCACAGTGCTACTTACTCTTTTCAGAGATGTCATTTTAAGATTTACAAGTCAAAGTCTGCAGATACTTCAAAGAGTGTAGCATTGTCCATAAAATATTTTTTATATTTGTTGATTTTACTCCAGTAAGAATAACATTTTGGCCACTGGAATGTGTTTCTGGTTCTCTCAGAAGTTTCTGAACATGGCCAGGTGATGTTTACTGTTTCAGTAAATGAACCTCATCCACCTTTCCACCTGCGAATGTGGATGAACAGGACTGGCGCTGCAGTTGTTTGGAACACGAATATGATGTGATCAGTTAGAATGTATTAAGAGCTTAAAGAGGATTAGAATCAGATTGTGCTGCAGAATTTATAAGCAATTAAGTAGGGAAATATCATCAAGAGGTTCTTCTGATTTGAATCAAAAAACCGTTAGAATTCACAAAAAAAGGACCAGATCACGGATATTATCTTTTTTTTTTGTGCTACAAATGACGAAACTGGAGGGTGAGCACAGTGAAACAAATTTAGTATGACCAGTAGTCAAATAAACTTTGACAGCGGAACATGTTCAGGGTTCATAAATCAGCCTTGATCCTTTCTGTGTGAAGTTTACATGTTCTCCATCTCCGTGTGTGGGTTCTTCTCCGGGTCGTCTGTTTTCCACCCACAGTCCACCCACATGCAAGCCAGGTGGACTGGAGATCATTTGCAAGTGTGACTGTGTGTGTGTGTGTGTGTGTGTGTGTGTGTGTGTGTGTGTATGTGTGTATGTGTGTGTGTGTGTGTGTGTGTGTGTGTGTATGCCCTGCAGAGGACTGATGATCTGTCCAGGATGTTCCCCCCATCCTCCTACCAGTGCATTCTGGGATCCGCTGCTGGCCTAGGAAGACATTTGTGCAGCGTTTTTCTGCGTTTTCTAGGTGAAGACTACATAAGTCCTGTTCTGAGAGCGTAGGAGGTTTTTCTTCCCTTTTACAATGTTTTCAGGTTCCTTCCTTTGTTTGATCTTTTTTTATTAGGATTTTTCACACGCCAGCGCTCTAAGTGTGAGGTCAGGCGTGGTGAAGAGATCCTCCTGATTAACTGGTGAAACTGGAAATGGTTTTTTTGTAAAATGTTGAGGTAATGGTGATTGGGTCGCTAAGGTATGCTATGTCGGAGACATTAAATCATTTTATGGAACTTCAAGATAACAATATAATGACAGCTTACGACACAGACTTTAATATACTACCTTTTCAAGTCCAAAAGGGGTCAGTTATAAATCCCAGCTGCACATCTCTTTGGAGTGAACCAGCTGTAGATTTATGTCAGCGAGTCAAAAATGGAGCACAGTAGCTGGCTGACGGTAGCGGTGGCTTTTCTCATACTGGTAATAAATGATTACATATTTACCACATGTTTCTAGTTTAAGTAACAATATTGTGTTTACTCTCACTTGGCAGGTGAAGTGCAGACTGATGTCATTCGTTTATTATGCTAACTAGCACGCAAATTAACTTTGGCTGCTTCTGAACAAGATGCACACGTCTCTGTCAAACCGACTTCGCCAGCTGTGCAATAAATAAAAGTTGTTGAAATCTAGTTGTGGTGGCAAATATCCTAGTATAGGTCAGAGCCAAGCTGAATCGAACCCTGTTTCAATAGTAGCTGTATCTTCCTGTATTTGAACGTTGTAAAAGTTCTTCCAATCAGGAATTTCTGTAGTCCTCCCAACATGCTGACATGTTCTGAGAGGGCATTAATGGTATTTGGCAGCAGGTACACGGCAATAATCACATGTCAACACCTGAGACTCAATGCATGCTCCTTATTTCTGCTAGTGTGAACTTCTCTCAGCACGTCTCTTCCTTCAAATGGCTCCGTTTCACCTCCTGATAAGCACACTTCATCCCAAACATATTATATCTATTTAGCCGAGGGGGAGGGGGGGGGGCTTAAACACAGATACATGACATTTTGGGCCATTCCAAGGACCTGACTCAACGCATAAACAACTCCTACGCTATCTCGGGGAAATATTTATCTTTGCTCATAGAACTTCTTGAGATCGTGTCAACACTGCTGAGAGACACAATTACATTCGTCGAAGGAAAACTTAGAGATCTCATGGAGATACGAGTGTGTAATGTGAGCAATACTAAGATTACTTGACGAGCTGCAACTCTATCATTCTCATTAAATAAAAGCAAGTACATTTATACAAAAAAAAAAAAAAAAAAACTAGCGTCTGATCATACATCGTGTTCCCTTCTTATTTAATGTCCAAATTCTTTATATATTCATCCCCTCTGGGTCAAACTGACATTTAACATAAATGCTGATTCAGATAAATGGAACTGGTTCTAATGGTTCTTTTTCTCTCTCTTTTTATCTTCCAGTAACCACAACGCTATCTCCAGGCTCAGGCCATGCCAGAAAATGCAACGACACAGAAAAGACCTTCTGTGTGAATGGCGGTGACTGTTACTTCATACATGGTATAAATCAGCTGTCCTGCAAGTGAGTCCTCTTTGTTTTTCGATTTTAACCTTGACAATCAAATTCTCCTCGTGAACTCGTCGTCCTTCCTTGTCGCGAGTGTTCGGCCCGCATCCTTAATGTAAAGTCTGTCCTGACAGTATTAATATTCCTCAACGTCCTACCTTCAGTTTTCTTTTATCCCACTGTTTATTATCATGAGCGCACTTGATTTCCGTTCTTCTTTCTTTCAGCAGCAGCAGCAGCAGCAGCAACACATCACAGGAAACTGCTGCCTGTCTGCCTAACTACCCACCTGTTGTGTACTTTAACACTAATAGTGGAGCAAAGCAGCGGTGTGCTCATCCTTTTAAGTCATGTTTAGTGTACAGGAGAGCTGCACATTAAAAGCCTTTTCAAAATGTCGTGAGTCACTGGTTTTAGTAGTGAGCAAATATTTATGCCTGTTAGAGGCCCCCAGTGAGGTAAATAGAAGCGTTGCTTACATTTGAGGATCTTTGGCACAAGGGATCAGGACCTGTGTGTAAAGTGCGCTGCAGGAAGTGTGTGTCTCAGCTTTTCAGGAAGAAAGCCGGTTGACTTAATCACAGAAACAACCTTTTTTATCCCTGAAATATACATTTTAGTTTGCATCTGCCTTGAGGTGGACAAATGTTATTTTGGCATGATGCTCGTGATGTTATTATTCAAAAGCTGTTTACTTTCTGGGTTTTTTGTCAGTTATTCTCAACAATGTCAACTTTCAATCTGTAGAGGGGAAAAAAAAAAGATGAATCAGTGAATATTAAGGTGTGACAGATTTGATTTTTTTTTTTTTAAATAGCTACTTTTTTAAAGAAAAATGTCAAACTTTTCTTTTCTCTTCTAAAATTGGTATCTTTTCCTTATTTTGTATTAAACCAAACATCTTTGCTTTCTGGAATCGAAACAGAGCTAAATGAAATAAGAAATTAAATGTCATTTATGAGCCAACGAATGAATCAGTTAACGTAGAAAATAATCTGTAAATTGATTATTTGTTAAGTGCAGTCACCGCTCCATCAATCAATTGATGCATCAAATGTGAAAAGTACATAAAGTTATAGAATATATGTAAAACCAAACAGTATCCAGTGAAAGCTTTCATATAGTATGTTGTATTACTGCTGGACCGCATGTCATGATGGCATTAGTTAGTTGCAAATAGAGATGAAACACTGGTGATGCTCCTATTTCCAGATGGCCTGCTATAACAATCACTCAATACGCTGCATACGAATTGGAGGTAGCAATAAGTCACTAGCAGCACCTAATTCACTCACGATTGGGTTTAGGGTCTACAAAAGTTGGATAACACAATGAAGAAACCCCACAGCAATCTCATTCGATCCGGGCCAGGTTTCAGAGGGCATTACTCACCGGCTGAAGGAGGCCTGCAGAATGCTAGTCCTTCTTTTGTTCACAGTTCCCTTACTTTGAGGAATAGACTTTGTTATGAGGAGAGGTAAGGTTAATAAATGACCCAAAGTGAGCAACTGACTAAAGTCAACATTTGTTTGCTGGTGGTTTCCTTCGTAGAAGTTACCTGTAAAATGAGTGGATGATTGGCTCCAGCTGAATGCACAATAATTTCATTTATCTGTTAAATTTGGTGCTAAATATAGACACACTGACACATTACGATGAACAGTTTGAGTTCAATGGGTTTTTTTTCTTGTTTTATCGTAATTCTGATGTACTGTACAGTAATTTGACAATAGTAAAACGTCAGTCAATTGATTCATTATTTGAAAAAATTGTTTAACAAAGATATGAAAGAGAAAAGCAGCAGCACTGGTAATGGCTGACCCGGTAGATTACGTGTTGTTTCATCATTTCATTAAGAGAACATAAATAGGTTTCAATGAAAGAGGTTTATTTTTAGAGAAACACGATGAGAGTTTTATCAAATATTTGATCAACGACCTTCCCAGTGGGTCTTGAGGCAGGAATGGACGGCTTATGTCTGCTGGATCAAACAGGGAGGATACATGTAGAGGAGCACATGGTGGAACTCTCATTTCTCCTCTTCAAACTGTTTTACTTTTATATTCTCTCAGATTACAATAAATGAAGACAAGGATTTATATCTTCTATTTCTAAACTAAAAATGAAAAAGGGATAATGTGGTTTGCAGCTGCACCACTGTGAATATTTGCAAATTCATCTGATTTCTAAAGTATGTAGCGACAGTTTATTTCTTTTCATCATTCAGCCAAGGTTCCTTGGTTTAAGTGGTGCGATCCCCCAGTTAAACACCATCACTCAAGATGAGTAATTTAATGCTGAATGTTATGGTGCTCCTGGGAGGCGTTGTGTGAAACCAGTAAATCATGAGCGGTGACCTTTGTTGGATTAGTGCTCCAAGTTGTGACTGGAAGTGGAATGCCGGTGCCCCTAAAAGACCAACTGCTCATCCTAATGGAGGTATAATGAGGGGAATATAATTTGTCCCAATACACTTGATGGTGATGATACAGTAGTTTGTCTCCAGTTAAGAAAATATATGGAGCTGCATGTCAGAAAAAGTTGTCATGACTTGTGCTTGAATCTGCGAGTAAAGAGAGTCGTCCGGTCACGCTTTCCCACTGAGGCGATCTCTGTACTCACAAAACTCTTCTGTGGTGGGAATTCCAATTTCGTTTAATTCCTCTTTAAGACTTCTTTAGGACTCGATGTTCAGCCTCACAACGGACGCCAAGAGGAAGAAAAAAAAAAACCCAACATATCCCCTGTTTCAGCTTTGAACTATGTGCTTGCTAGAGTTGATTTATTGATAACCTAACAAAGCAGCACATGCTTATCCTCGGATACAATCTGTATTTTTTGACCTCGATCTCATCGACATCTGTGTTCCTTCATCCATCAAAAATACAGAGTTCAAAAAGAGACGCAGCCTTTTCCTGTCTGGGCTCTTTGTATAGCTTCATGTCCATCCATGTCTTTATGTATTTCTGTATTGTGTTTAATGTCTTTCAGAACCTTGGATCATATTTGAAGTCATTTTGTTTCTTTTATCATTCCTATTTTCATTTTTACCTTTCTAAAGGTTAAAAAGTTTATTGGTTTTCAAGTAGCTAAACTTATATTCACTTACGTAACTTTTCAAGGAAAGTTTATTATAGTAATTTTTAATGACATGGTTATTAATCATGGTAAAATGTAATTTTCTGTTTTTATCGATCTCCAGATTCATCATTAATTCTGTCTTAGGTGTGCCAGTGTGCACAATAACACCTAACTGATGTTTTCTTTTTGTTTGTACGCATTAACCATACCTTAAACCATATACTATTAAAAGTCACAATGATGTTTAGCGTACATCTCGTCTCCTGTGTTTTCCTCCTCATAACACGTGTCTGCTCCTTCCCAGATGTCCAGGTGGATACTCCGGCCCTCGATGCTTACGGAATGAGCCGCTGCGGTTGTACATGCCCAATCCTTTCAAAAGTATGTTCACCTAATATGAGCAGCTGAGAACAGAGACACAGTTGGCACTGGATTACCTCTGTGGACTCCTGCTGCACCCCCCCCCCACCCCTCCCTCTCTCCTTACACAGTTATCTTGCTCTTTCTTCTCCCTATTCTCTCCTTCTCAGGTCAACATGCAATGAGCTGCGCGCCTCAACCGTGTTCACGTGTAGCGGTGCCATCCGTGGGATCACTCTGCTTCTGCTGTCTAGTTGTTCTGTTGTTCTAATTCTGTGTCTCTCTGCCTCTCCCTCCCTCCCTCCCTCTCTCTTCATTTTTCTCACACATACTCTCCTTTCCCCCTCCACCCTCTCTCTCTCTCTCTCTCCCTCTCTGTTCCTCTTCACTCATCCACTACCCTCCTCCTCCTCCTCCTCCTCCTCCTCCTCCTCCCTCTCTTTTTGTGGCTGTGTTTCTTTCCATTAGGTGTCCAAATGACTTTACTGGTGATCGCTGTCAAACCTACGTTATGGCCAGTTTCTACCGTATGTCCAACTCCCTCTTCTGTCACTGTCTGACTGCTCTGGTGTCATGCATGCATGCCGTGTCTTTAGATCGCTTTAATTTCCTGTTATTACCTAATGGTCGTGTCTGTAACACCTCTGATGACTCATTCACAATCTGGCATAGTTTATTTGTCTGTTCTTGCATTTTATTTTTTTTTTATTTTTTTTTTTTTGCATGTGATACTGCGTACACTTAAACTTCCAGTGTGTTGCATCTGCATTCTCAGAATAATGTATGATTGATTTGACACAAAGTCAGGAGGCGTCATAATATGGATCCTTTGTGGAAGTCATTTTTACACAAGGTCCGCTCCGTGTAATAGCACAGTCTGGCTAAACATTTACTAAAACCGCACCCTTAGCTCACTTACCAATGATGCTGATGCAATCAGACGCAAACACAAGCATGCATAATTCCGTTAGAGCTGATAGATGAAAAGAAAAGATAGGACAATTAGTATTAACTAATAGGCATGGAAAAATGACTGATGCGGTAGGTGGTGTATTGGCTTAACTGGGAAAGAAATGTTTGCCGAGTGCCATCAATCAAAGGATCTGATCAGCTCAAGTGCAAATTTTATCCTCCCCCGTTTTTATTACAGACTCTGTGTTCTGTATTCCAGACAAACCAGATGGAACATTTCTAATTTCTTAATAGAAAATTTTAAAATCATGACTCAAGTCATAATAACTATGTGTGTATCAGTATGTTGGTCATACCGTGTATATATATAAACCAACATGACAAATTTCCGGTGAGCTGGAATGAAAATTGAAATGTATTTTGATCTTGAAGTTAATTTGTGATCGCCTAAAGGTCCAAAACATTCTCAGAAGTTATTTAAATGTGTGTGTTTGCTGCTGCCTGCATACACTGCTTTAGAAGTAGCTACAAAACGGTGCTCTCACGACAGATGCACCCAGAGCTGCACGAGAGTCACAGCCGTGCCAAGCAACCTTACCCACGGTAAGACAACACCTGCACATGACATCACATGACATCACATGACATCACACCGATCAGTCAACTGCAGAATTATACAGAAAATTAGATTGGGGTTTTGCAAGAGAACCATGGTTTGATTTCCCTTCTAGGGATATTTATTGGAAAACCACCAGACCATCCATTCAATTCGGAAATCATGATCTTATTTTAGATATTAATATTAGTTTATTAGACAGTCAAACTGAAAGACTGTTCTGACATAAGCGTTAATATCTTTATGATTTCATGGGCTTGGCTCTGTGTGAAAAGAAAAAAAAACAACAACCCAAAACAAAACAGGTAGGATAGTGTGTAATAATAACATAAAGTCTGTAATTCGTACAGATAATTGCGATCTCATGCGGGCTTCCTGCTTTATGTCCGCATCATGTCTTTGCAGGCCCGTGTGGCTGAAGCTAAAAGTGACATTACAGTTAGAAAATAACTAGCTGCATCTGATTTGCAGTTGCTTGATAGTGACAATAGGGAAATAGAATAGTTTGTTGCATGTTGGCAGAGTACAGTGTGAAACCCCCCATCCTCACTACTAAGTAATTTTATCTCACATTAGGCCGTAATGCGCTGTGCTGAAATTGCTTGTTTTTTTGGCAGAGTAGACAGTGGGAGTGGGAGTGGGAGTGATTTTCCTACACTCACCCGCTTTTTCTTCATATTGTTTAACTTCAGTGCAGCTGTGCGCCTGCATCAAGAACAGCATTTACTTCCAGTTCTCATCTCAGCCACATGGACCGGGCTTCAATGGCTCGGTCTACATTCTCATACATTTAAAATCAATGACCTAACTGTCTATATGCACGTAACAATTCAAAATAACAATCAATAATAAGTCAAGATGCACCATTTACATGCAAATCCCCACTGAGATCAAAAGCTGTAATTTAAAACAGAAAAGAGTGACCTTTCACTCAATCCAACTGTAAGAAGAAATATCATTTTTCAAAGTATGGGTAGCCTCTGCGTAACCTCTCATTGGCTCAAAAGTAGATTTCTACAATAGAAGTTGGGTTCATGAAAGCCGCGCTCAGACATGATAGATGTAGTGGATTTAAGTTTTATTGGCCTCTTACATATTTCACATTTTCTGCTCTCAATTAAGGAGAATAAATCACATTTTCTCTCAACGAGCAGTCACATGTGCACACACACACACACACACACACACACACACACACACACACACACACACACACACAGACATCTATTCCCCTACTTAAAGGCCCGCCTCCTGCAGGGGCGCCTCCCATCCCCAAGAGATGCCAAAGAGAAGGAGGATGGCTTCTGCTCCTCCGCCATAAGGACTTGGCTTAGCATGAGCATGTTGTCATAAGAACAGCTGGGATTTTCTTTAACCCAAGTAAAGCAAAGCGGGGCTGCCAGAGATACGGGGCTCTGCTCGTTGGTGAAGCCCCTCTACGGCCCCCGGGCCGCCTTGTTCTATTAGTTCGAACGATAATTCTTCTAAAGGAGTGTGATTACTCCAATACTGTACAAATACACTCCTTCTAACTTGCCTGTTCATGTGATGGGTGTGTTCCACAAGATGACATTGTGGTGTTTTTTAGAGAGCAAAAGACTGAAAGTGCAGGTAATCTCAACCGATGACGCATGTTTTCCTCACGCTGAAGCATTAAGAGCAGTTATGTAGTCCTAATATGTTCTTTTGATAACTAATGACTTGGCACCTTCTGCACACCTGAAACCTCTTTTATAAAGTTGCTTGAGAACAAAGTGCCGAAATGCCCCTGAAGGCAGTAACATTAGACTGTGCAACAGTAACGCCGGACCGCGTTGAGACATACAACGATAGAAATCTCACAGAATGAGCAAATCTAAACATTTAAAGATTATGTAGTGGCGTAGTTTTGTGTTGCATGCTCCGATGTGTGTGTGTGTGTTGCATGATGTTTATGTGCTTCGGTGTCACGTCTTTGCCGTTTCTGACAAAGTGTTTGTTGTCTCCTCTGCTGTAATGTCTATTTTTGTGCGCTCCACTGTTGGTTGGAAGGTATCACTCTCTTAATCTGGTCTTTTTCTTTTTGTTTCTCTTCCATCTGTCAACCCCTCTGCAATGGCAGAGCATCTTGGGATTGAATTTATGGGTATGAACCAATCCGTTTTGATTCTCAGTCCTATAGCATAGCTGCTAAAAATCGATGTTCCTTCATTTTGACTTGCTCCCGTTCTGTCTTGTGGTTTGAACTGTAAATCATATTTGTCCCCCTTGATTAACCGATCGATCTCTCAATCAATCCTACCGTAACTCATTTTAACGACCGATCCTCAAGTCAATCCAACTGACCCCCTCCATCAAACATCATTAACAAGGATGTCACCGCCTCTCACAGGAAACATGTGCAATGAAACAAATTGTTACTATTAACTGCGTTTCCATCTTCACTCATGATAGCATTTTATTGCTCTTCGGACTGATTTTTTTGGTTCCTCATTCCATCTGTAACAAGCATGATGTATCATGTTTGTAGCTACCAGATGTCATTGCTCAATCTTCATCTCTACCTACCCAATCCAGACCTTTTCCTTTTGATATGCCATCTCTTTTTCTCCTCACGTATGTCTGATCTTTGCCCATGTTCCTTGCAACTCCTATCTTTATAGCAGAATTGATATGTTACTTTTAAAGATTGAAATATACAGTAATATCTGTGTTACTGGTTTGAATCATTTCTTCAAAGAGTGGATGCTGTGATATGAGCATGCAATGCTATATTTAGAACCCCCCCCCCCGGTCATGTTTGTCTCTTATCTGCCACTATTTCCACTTTTCCTTTACTGTTAGCTGTTGTTTTCTGCTGCATTTTCCAGAAAAGTGCTTCAGTGGTTGGGAGCGTAAAAAAAACACAAGACGGGTCTTCCCAGAGATTGTGTACTTCTACAAGTCCATTTATGTTCCAGTCCACGAGGACTTTGTGTTCTTATGCCAACACCAATATCATTAATTATTCATCTATGGTGTCAGACACTGGACAACAATTTGGTGCACCCCCTTAAAAAATGGATGCTGCAGAACGAAAAGATGGAAATCTTAGATGGAAGGTTAAAAGTAATACAAATTCAATGTATTTTCATGACATGTTTTATTCATGACATTACTTCTTTCGCTCCATCGCTACCCCTGAAGACACAAAGAGTTTACCTTAAACCCACAGAAGCTATTCTCTGGAAAGGCAAAAAGCATCAGTTTGAGGTTTATATTTAATGATGCTTCATCTTGAAATTGTTTTATGAATTACTGTCAAATAACTTCTCATCATTGTGCTTACTAAATGCCTGAGTAGATGAAGACTTCTCTTAGTGGTTAGGGCTGTTAATCATGTAGGCACCATGATAGATAGATGCATTACGTTATTATTATTATTATTATTATTATTATTATTATTATTATTATTATTATTATTATTATTATTATTATTATTATTATTATTATTATTATTATTATTATTATTATCACCCAGCAGACCTCAGACTTAGATCTATAGTTTCTATCCAACATAGTTTGCAAGCTCTGCTGATTGATTAAAATATGACATATAATTTGGAAAGACTTAGAGAATCAGTTTCTTAATACATTAATACATTGCTCTTAACTTCCACCCACCCACACACACACAAACACACACTCGCACACACTCACACGCATGTTTCATTTGGGAGGAAGGAATACGAAGCTTCATACTGCTCAGGATTTAGTCACAAAAAATAAAGTAATGCACATCTACAGTTAAAAAAGTAGAAACCTGCACCTTGGAGACACTAATTTTTTTCTCCTTCTCCTTCTCCTTAACTGTGTGCGCCCGGCGTGTGTGTGGGTGCGCCTGTGTGTGTCTGTGGGTGCGATGTTGACAGAGGCAGAGGAGCTCTACCAGAAAAGAGTCCTGACAATCACGGGTATTTGTGTGGCTTTGTTGGTGGTGGGCATCGTTTGTGTGGTTGCCTACTGCAAAACCAAGTAAGTCCTGCTTGATTAATGATTCATGTAATGATTTTTTTTTAACACAAAGCTTTTCCTTTCAGGTTTCTATCACCTCATATATTATTCAAAAATAATTGTATACTGAAGCCGCTGTAAGGCAACATAGATGAGAATTGTAAATTTATTTGCTGTAGTCCAGATAACTTAGTTTATGTCAAAAAAAAAAAAAAAGAGGAAAGAATAACCGAGTGCTGCTTAACAGGAAACAAAGAAAGAAGATGCACAATCATCTGCGACAAAACATGTGTCCAGAACATCCTAATCGTAACCTAGCCAACGGACCCAATCACCCAGGACCTGGCCCAGAAGAAATCCCTATGGTAGATGTGAGTTTCTCATATGATTCCAAACATTATGAAGTCATGCACACAGATGTAAACCAAATGGTTTTATGGTCAGTTATATAATCAAAGCTGATTTTTTTCTTTTTTTCACAAATCCTGTTAAATCGATTTTTTTTTTCCCCAACACAGTACATATCAAAAAATGTCCCTGCAACTGAACGAGTCATACGACCTGTAACGGAGTTCCCTGCCAGCCATGCCTCCTCCAGATCCCACAACTCTTCCACGCGAGCCCATTCATCAACTCACAGGTGAATACCCAGCATTCAGAGCGTATGTCTGCTTGCATACAGTTAAAAAGCTCTTCTTCTGGACAGGTGCACCTCTTTAGAAAAAAAAAAAAAAACAACATTATGGTGCCTTCAATTAGAAGAAGGAATCACACTGGCTTTGACACCTGTATTATTTGTCAGACACGAGGAACGAACATGGAGCCTGCAACATTCTGATAGCATCCTCTCTGACTCGCCGGGAATGATGTCATCATCCGTGGGGACCAGTAAATGCAGCAGTCCCGCTTGCATGGAGGCAAGGGCCCGGCGCGCTGCACACTGTGGTTACTCCGACTCCAATCGGCCGGGCCTGCATTATAAAGACTCCTTTGACTCGCTGGGGGACTCTCCGCACAGCGACAGGTGGGAAACAGGCCTGTGTGGCTAATATGGCACTGGGTTTGTTATGAACATTTTGAGAAGTTTCCTCTCTCTTGCTGGTTCTCTCTCAGCCTCGAGAGCCCAGTCAGGGCACTCTGAGAGACTCAGTGGAAAACTGACACACAGCAGGCATGATGATGAAATACGCTAAGGTAGGCAAGAGTGAAAAATGGTGCTTATTTCATTGGGAAGTCTGGGCATACAGCTGCTATCACATTATTCCCTGGATAGTATGTAATTTTTAATTTAAGTGTTCCCTTTAATTTAACAAAAGGACCAAGATGGCGTTTTTTGGGGGGAAATGATAATTTTCTGGCCTAGATACACAAGAAGATGTCGATGTCACCTTTGTGTCTCAGAGATAGGTTCATGATGGGTTTAGCTTAGCTGTGCACACAGAGTGGAATCAGGAAGACGCAGCTCTTTCTGTCAGAGGTGTGGAAAAACAGCCTTTCAACAACTCCAAAGCTGGCTATATTTATCCTCCTTCTATTTCTGCACTCGAAGCACGAAGATATCAATCTCCCTCCCCGTGACTCTGGGCAAAAAATGGGCAAACAAACATATTTCCCGTAATGCAGAGCTGGTCTTTCATGTTAGCTATGAATTGATTCACTCTGAAAATTGGGTTCTCGGGTTTCCACACGTTATATATTTCAGTAATACTCTGTGTCACCCATGGCCTGATGTTGACCTTCCTTTTTTTTTTTTTATTCCCTGAGATCCACGCCTTGACTTTTTTATACGGCTCAATAGGTAAACCCCAAATCCCACATTTCTGTTCCTGCTCCCTCCTCAAAAAGCTTCCATCAGCACTGAGCTGTGAGAAAATTGTGAACCATGGAAGCACAATGGGAGCCTTGTATAGATATCGACTGTACGATTAAGTAACAAAACATTTCTGCCAATAGGCAGCTTTTTTTTTTTTTTTTTAAGAAAGGGAACAATGATCCATTTAGACGGATCAAATCTGGCTCTACGACCCTGCAATTGAACGCCACATGTTTAGAGTTGGAAATAACATGCAAAACCTTATGTAACATGATGACCACAGCACAGCATGCATGAAGCTGCTTTTCTTTTTTGCAAATACAAATGAAAGCAAGTTTAGGTAAAACTGTGTTGCTTTGACACATCATCGATGTGTGCCCAACAGGTCTACCTACCTACCTTTGCTAATGCTGATTTCTACCGCCTAAGACGAGGCTGATTGGGTATATTTCTCTTACGGAGGACAGTAGCTAACATTTTCCAGCGGAAATGTGTTCATTACAGCTGCTTTGGTTGTGTTGTTACGGTTGTGGTATTGAGCAGGGGTGTTTATTCATATATTAATGGTGTATCCCAGCTGGAGCTGACGTTCAGTCAGTTCAGAAGGTTTGGCTTTGGATGGAGGTTTTATAGAGGTTTTCCTGCTCATTTTTCACAAATTTGTTTTTGGATGGTTTGTTTTTAGAGCAGGAGCGTGCAGTGCATTGAGTTGACCAGATAACCTGTTGGACATGTTGGTCTGGAGCTGAATTGAGCAGTAGGAGATAGTTTAGTCACCCTTCAGTTCACCCTTCAGAACAGCCTGAAGAGAAGCGAACATCAGCTGCTTCTGCCTGATGGCCTCGGGGTGGGATTCTGTTTCAGTGACCTGAGAATCTCAAATATGAAGAAGTTATTTTTTTTTTTAAAAATGGGTGCAAAGGTCATTAACAAGATTTAACCCTGCAGTTCGTACAGTCTGTTAAGTAAAAAAAAGTGTTGTCTTAATTTGTTTCAACATTTAAAGCATGTCTGAATCACCTGGATGTTGACCACTAATGAGAAGAATGTCACATCTGAAACTGGTCACCATCAACGTCATTGCTCTATTTGTGTGTAATAAGGTCCAAGGATGTTAACTGAAGCAAAAAAAAAAAAAAAAAAAACACACACAGTGGATCCTTGAACAACATGACATTAACTTCCCACTGAAAGCATTTCTTAGTTCTGCTATTTTTCAAAATGACCAACTACAGGACAAGAATTTAAGTTTGTATTAGAATGTAAACTAAAACGTATTTTTCCCAAGTTAAAAAACAAAAAATCACTCTGTATTTCGGAAGAAATCATTTCATAAATTGCTGGAATGTCAGTTTTTTGAAAAGACTGTAAAGATTGCACTCAGTCTGTCCAGGGTGAAACTTAGCTTTCAAGCAGGTAAGCTCAAGGGAACGTCTACGGCGGGGGTGTCAAAGTCAGTTTCACCGAGGGCCACATCATGCGACTTATAAATGTAACTTATGAGTGTAAATGATTGTCACCCATTGTAATGTAAAATAAATGTAACTACTCCTTCATGTTAAATAACTCTGAATTTAGTTATTCACGTTACAAAAATTACAGTTACACCAAATAAATATGTTTACATGTTTCTCTGTTATAACATAAATCTTTTTAATTTGTCAGGTTATTAAACCCACAGAACTCCATCAATCAAGGATCAAACTATCCGAGAGAATAAAGCAAAATAACATCAAACACAAGTTAGGACATTAACTTTGTTCAAAATGGGCTTAATTACTGCATTCTGGGAAATGTAGTTTTTAGTCAAAGCACACTTTTGACCTTTACTTTTAGACACTCTGACCTTTTATGCTCTCGCGGGCCACATAAAATGATGTGGTGGGCCACATTTGGCCCCCGTGCCTTGAGTTTGACAGATGTGGTCTATGCTAAATCTCTGCACGGAAAAACGTTTTACATTTCATATTTAGACTTTTATCATAATCCTGAATAAAACATGCTTTTGTGCACATAATCGCTTGTAAGTTGGCACCTATGTTGTAATATTCATTGAACAGAGTGCCTGTGAGACACACACTGCTTTTTGAACACAACTCCTCTTTCTCACATCTGCTCTTTACTCCGTGTTCCTTAACTATTTTCTCCCTCTCTGTATTTCCCACAGATACGTGTCAGCCCTTACAACACCAGCCCGCCTTTCACCGGTGGATTTCCATTACTCCTTGCCCTCGCAGGTGCCTACCTTCCAGATCACATCCCCCAATGCCAGCCATGCCATGTCTCTTCCTCCTGCTATTCACAACCCGTACCCTTTGGAGGATGACCAGCCTCTGCTGCGCCGTTACCAGGTACCCCTACATGACGCCCAGTGCCAGGAGCCCTACCGGCAGCAGCGGCGCACCTATCTCAACGACAGCAGGGGCAGCCTGCCTTCCAGCCCCTACCGGCTGGCTGAGGAGGAGGACTATGAGACCACCCAGGAGTATCTCTCCTCTCGGGAGCAACCAAAGAAAAGTGGGTCTAGTGGAAGTGGTAGCCGACGCTGGCGGAGGTCCAGACTGAATGGCCACGTGGCTCCGCGTGGATACGAGGCATCTCGGGACTACGGGTCCCGGAGCTGCCTAACAGATAGTGAGTCAGAGGAGGATGGTGAGAGCACACCCTTCCTCAGTATGCAGAACATGAATGCTGAGCCCTCCACCATCTACAGGCCGGTGGACAGTCGGACTTCTCACTCATCGGGGCGGCAGAGTGGGCATGGGAACATGCATACAAGACTTACACACTCGCGCTCCAAACCGGACAATACACCCCATTAAGAGTGAAAAATGAACCAACAAAAAATCAATATAGTATAGACCTGCATCTATATGAAATATTTTTATTTTATATAACTGACAGATATTCTAAACAAATGAAATATTTATTTTCATTTTAGCAAAAGTTGTCTACTAGTTAACAGCAAAGACTTTTTTATAGGGAAAACTCTATTTATATGTACATTTTGATTTACAGCATAAAGACGTGCCAGTTTTTTCACGACGTTAAAAAAAAAAAAAAAAATAGAGTAATATTGTGGTGCCTTTTGCTGTATGCCGATGCCAGAGGGCCAGTGGAGGTTTTTTGTAGCCTTTCTTATATGGACGCCTCATTTTTTATACACATTTATGTTTTTTGTTCCTCTCTGGTTTCGTTTTTTTCACTTTCTTTCCAAGTTGCATTCCTTGAGGAGTCCAACCCCCACTGGAGCGTAATCCCTTCCATGTCATGCAATATAAACCACTTCAACATAAAGTGTATGTTTACATTAATATGATTGGCCTGTAGGGTTTATGATTTGGGATCTAAATAGAAAGCCGGATGAATACCGTGTAGATCCTTTTTTTTTTTTTTTTTTTTCCCTTTGACTAATATCTACAAAGATAGAGAGAGAGAATGAGGGTGTGTGTGTGTGTGTGTGTGTGTGTGTGTATGTGTGTGTGCTTGCATGATTTATGATTGTCAAATGTATTTCATTGATTATTGTAACATCAAATGCATACAGTAGGTCTACTGTTGTCTCAGCAGAGCTGATGAAGAGCCTCTCAGAGGCTCACAGAGTAGTGCTCTATCAGAACAGCGCCCCCCCCCCCCCCACTATAGGGGAACAGGTAAGGCTGCTTTAGGGCTGTATGTTATGCAGGTCATAGCTTGGTGTGTTTACAGCTATTCTGCCCCTCTCCCAGCCTGCCCCAACCGAGTCCCTTTTATCCCCCCCCCCCCCAGACAGGTTTTCTCATGTTAGTCTGTTACGAGGCCCAACAAACACTGAGCTGCTTGGCACAGGGTGACCCCCCCCCCCACCACCACCACCACCCCCACCATCAGAGGTGATGGCAAAACAAAAAAAAAAAGATTGCATCTGTTTCCACTCGACCCCCCAATCCCACGCCTCATCATCTGTCTGTGTCCATTCTGTTTTCGTGGCTCACGTTAAAGGCCACATAGTGTCTCAGGATTTCCACATGCAAACCCCACCACCCCACCACCCCCAAACATGCACACACACACACACACACACACACACACACACACACACACACACACACACACATCTGAAACCCTGTTCATTTTCTCAAGTTAAGGTCTACCTAAGACTAACGTTTTCAGATGATGAAGGCCTAAACATTAGCGTGCAGTCTACCAGTTCACTGAACACCCCCCATGCAGAGAGAAAGCCAAGCGGACACAGCTCAGTATTGAACAGACCAGACGATTTAAGTGGAATAGCTGTGAAACTGGAGGATCATACAAATGCAATAATATGCAAACTTTCTATTTTGCTGTTGATTACATCATTTTCTAAGAGGTGACTGTAGTGTGTTGTGTGTAAAAACTATGTGATGATGCCTATAGTGTAGAATGAAATATCATGATATAGATGCATATTTACATGAGTTGAGTTAAAACCCATTATGCAGCCAGCTTTCAAGTTGTCAGCCTTTCTCGTTCACATACTCATGTTCATTGAATGACTGTGTCCATGACTTTATGTTATCACTTGGTTTTTTAGATCACCTCACTTTACATACACACTCCTAAGTAATGTCAAATAGCATCCAAGTAGTGTCTCCTCCAATTGTACCGTGTACTGCTTTGTCTTGTTGCCAGATCTTGTAATTTCAAATTTAATCTGTAAACGACGATGACTTCAAAAGTGGAGCGAATCATTCAAGCCCCCCTGTCCACCACTGACGCTAAATGTATACGAAGGTGAATTGAACAAACCCATGAAATGTGGCTCAGAGAGAAAGAGAAGGAGAGAGCAGTTGATGTTTCATTACCGTTGGTCTATTTCTAAATTTCTAATAATAATGATAATAATAATAATAATAATAATGATAATAATAGTAATAATAACTGAATGCTGAATTATCGGTTTAAAAACTTTTTTAAAAGATTGATCTGCAATTCTAAATGCTATATGGTAAATGCACAGTGTAATTACTAGAGAAAGGTCTTTGGTCACTCCTCACTTGCAGATATTTCATTTAGTTTCTTACCTCTGGATCTGATTTTGTATGTCTGAAAAAATGCAAAAGCTCCTCTAGTTTAAATGTGATTACTCACTCGACTCTCTCACAATTGTGATATTTCAGTTTGCCTGTCCTCTCGTCTGATCGAGACGGTCGCCGGCGCGTCCTGCCAGTCCTCTCTGTTTTATTTTATGAACCTGACCCCACTTTCTTACTCAACCCTCGCTTGAAATGTTTGAACACCTCTCCTCTCTTCTGCATGTCCTTGTGATCACAGTTAGATGGGTGCATGGTAAAAAAGCAGCAGACAATTCTTTTCCAGTCAGTGAAAGTGTATTTTGTTTAATATTCAGCAATAAAAAAGAACCTTTCCCCATGTCATTCCTGAAATATGCTAGGAAAAAAATGCGAGATTGTCATAGATTGTAAAATAAAATGAAAAATGAATCCACCTGTTCATATGAGAAAATAAATCTTTATTCATATCATTTTATGATGCAGTTATTTGTGTGAAGGGCTTTGCTCTGCATTTCGACTCTGATCTTTTATCTTTACACTAGCAGACTACATACATAGTTATGATTTTCTTTGATATGGTGTTTGAGAGGCTTTGTTGGATTAAAGCACAATGTTTACATGTTAGTTCTGCAACAGAGCATGAATTGAGGACAAGATGCATGTAGAAACTTGCACCTACTGCCTGAGACCTATCATGAGATTATATAATATATGAAAGAAAAAAAAAACCTGGTACAGTTCTCAAATTTAAAAGAGAAAATCTTCACTGATTATCCCAGGATACATTTTTTTCTCATCAATTCTATTTTTTATTGTTTCTCTAGAATAATTTAAATTTCTTCAGATGAATGTAATCTTTCACACACACACTATTTTCAAATGATCCAATGATTTTTATCATGTAGTACAATCATTTCACCACTAGATGGTGCCCCAACAACACTATTCATACACATAGAACTGTTCACCTTTCATACCGTTTCAGCCACATTTTGCCCTGTGTCAAGTCATATTTTCTAATGTAAAGAAACAGTGTATAGACGTAATAGTGTTTCAGAAGAACTGCTATCACATTATATACAACAATAATCAAGAATCTTTTGTGAAAAACAAAAACAAAAAAAAATATCTATAGTCCACTTAATGAATTTAAACAATCAATTTAAGTTATAAGATTATTCATCTTTCTTAAATCAGGTTTATTTATACGGGCCAAAGTCACGAATCAAAATTGATTAATGGGTTTTACAAACTGTAAAGTGTGTGTGACACCCTCCGTCCTTAAATCTTAGATCCAAGAAAGGAAAACCTCCCCACAGAGAGGGAAGTCAGGTAGGTGCTGTATGTTAAAAAATCAAATTACTAGAGTATACAAATTATAATTTCTAATGCATGTAAATTATGAAATATATATGAAGAATGTGCACACAGCAGATGAACGACAGTATAAGCTGCTCCTCCCGAGTGGCTCCTGTAGCTCCTGTGCCACATGACCCTCCTCTCCACCCTGGTGGCCGGGAAGAGGACAGACTACACACTACAAATGAGCAAGAATATATCTGGTTTAGGTGGAAACAGCCAGAGGGGGGCCAACAGCAATGGATAGAAAGATGGTCTGGATTTGGGTGAGAGGGACTTTACAAATTGTTGTAATTAAGGCTGTAGGACAAACACAGACCCAGTAGGAAAGGCAACGGTTGCAGTCATAAGTGTTGACGTAGTTTTTATTTGAATTCACAGATCTTAATGTGGTTAAAAAGATGATCATTGCAAAAGAAGAGGACATGCTAGAAGAATGCCCAACAGCAATTTAACTCCAACTTCACTCTGAGAAGAGTTCATATAAAATACGAGGTGGGGTATAAGATTTAATCAAGTCAAGTAGGAAGGAAGCCCACATGAGTCCATTTACAATTTAAAAACAACAGCATAAAGTTCGATCTCTGCATTGGTCAACCACAGGCGTGTTGTTAGTTGCACTGGTAAAGTTAAAATTTTCAATTTCCTTTATTTCTTCCATGTGCTGCTTAAGGATTGAACTCAGAATAAACACTTCTAGAAGTCAAACATGAGAAATCACAGATTTATTGAGAATGAAGTGTTTATGTCGAGTTTGACCTGAGGTATATTATGATAAAAGACAGATCATTTTCTTTCAAACATGCACGTTTTTATATGTATACAATGTAAAGCAAGTGGAAAAAGGGGCCAGTGATGCCATGATCTATTTTGTTAAACGCTGCAATGAGGTGCAGGAGCAGAGACATAAAGGTTGCAAAACCAATTTTGAACGTATTTTCCTTTAATCTCATCTATTTTTCTAACAAAGGGTTCATAACTACCTGATGCTATTCTTTACAACAACACACTCTTGTGAGATGAATGGTAAAATAAAACCTGTTTCAATTTTCTTCCCTTGTTTTTTTTTTTTTTTTTTTTTTTAACTTTTTGTGGTGAAGAAAGTTTCAAACTGCTCAGCCTCTATTTTCTGTACATTGGTCCAAAGTCCATGCATTCTTCTGGCACAGCATGACACTATATTTGCAAAGGAATTGTGTTGACAGGTCACGATTTTTGCAAAGCTTTTTTGAGCCCATGTACAACTTATCTGATCGACAAACTTCATCTCATCCTTGCTTGTGAATGACCGAGCCTTTAGATGGTGCTCCTACTGCACCATTTAATAATGCTGTCGTCTGATGATGACACAGGCCAATAAACAAGAATTCAATCAAAAATAAAATAATGCTGGTGACTTGACCTCAACAGACCACAAAAGAAAAAAGAGATGGACAGACATTAACAAGTTGTTAATTTTAAGTAAAATACATTTTTGTTCAGAAAGTACAAAGACTCATATACAATATTAAGAGGCAATAAAAATATATAATATTATACATTAACCGCAAACCTGTCAGTGTCTAGTAAAAGAAAATTTGCTCATTTTAAAACATGTACACAAAAATATAAAACATAACTGGTTAAAAGTAAGACCGTCCTCAAAGCGACTCTATAGCGGATAAACCAACATCAGATTGTTTGCATCATCATGTCACTGTGCTGACTTGACTGTAAATATAATGTTATGACTCCATTTATCCAGTATTCATCTGACACAAACGCTTCATGAAAGTCAAATAGTCAAGCGATAGAGCAGTTCCCAGTCTGCTTTCTTTCACACGCCAGCAGCTGCGGCCCCAGGACACCGCAGACGTCCTCAAGCAGCCTGTTTTAGGAGGTTGGTGTTTGTTTCCTGACAGGGTATCGCTTTCTTCTGTCTCATTTTGGAGCTTCTCCCAGATCCCCTGTGTTAAACACACAAAATCCACTTGTGGGTAAAATCGTTTCTTTTCCTCTCCCTCTTTCTCATTGCAATTCTAAGAACCAGTGCTTTGATTTTGAGACATGCTGCTACATAAGGAAAGTAGGACTTCCTGCATAATGGTGTTCCACCTTACCTGTCCTCTACATCTTGTATTGTGTCAGGAAGAGGTGAGCCAAGTGTTTCCGGGAGAAACATTGCAGCCACTCCGCTGAGGATCGGAGCGCCTCCGTAGATTAACGCTGGAAGCCATGGTACGTGGTCTTCTGTGAGAATCACCATGGGGGCCACCATGGACCCTACACGGGCCATCATGGAAACAAAGCCCATGCCACTCTGACTGAAAGAATCAAGAATCACACAGTTTTGTTGGTAAAAGCATTGGTAATAATTTTAGTGGCACGTCTTGAATGTTGAAAACCACTCAGACGTTTCTAATCTTCTTAAGCTCACTGTGGGTTAAAGGTGATTCTGTTTAAACCTGCTCGCCCGTGACTAAACAACCTGCAGACTAACAAAATAAAATACCACACTGCCCTTCATTACGGTTGAGCTTTTTGTTAGTCTGTTATCTGTTATATATATTCCAAATATTAATTTTCT
The DNA here is from genome assembly GCA_013358685.1 of Antennarius maculatus. Taxonomy (NCBI): domain Eukaryota; kingdom Metazoa; phylum Chordata; class Actinopteri; order Lophiiformes; family Antennariidae; genus Antennarius; species Antennarius maculatus. Next base: position 18,817,502 of record CM023617.1, on the reverse strand, counting down.
AAAATAATAAATTTCACTGAGTTGAGACCCAATTGTCATGTATAATTAAAATTTTTTAAAAAGTTTGAATTGCAATTAATTAATTAATCAATTAACTAAATTTCATTAATTACATTTTTAATTAAACAAAAAAAGAATTCACTGAGTTGAGACACAAATGTCATGTATATTATGTCATTTATGTATGATTGGCCTGGGTTTAGTACTGTGAAATAATGTTTGTCTTTTTTGTTTCTAAAAAGACAAAGAGAAAATGGCATCAGGATTTTTTTCACATTAAAACAAAAGTTTCCAGGTAAACATTTGTGCCCTCAAAAAAAAAAAAAAAAAATCAGCATTAAATTGAGTAATAAGAGAACTGGATTTCCCCAAAAAGCAATTACTGAATAAGACTTACCGAATGATGGTGGGGAACAGTTCCCCACCGTACAGGAAGCAGCAGGTGAAAGAGGCAGCGAGACAACCTTTACCAAACACTGCCAAGCACGTACGTACAGTCTGTTGATCTGAACAACAGCACGAGATGCTATGAGATGATAGAATGTGCTTACAAAGAACTTTCATTAGACAGAACATGTTCCCACATACCATCAGGTACCATTAGGTTGATCAGAATAGCCACCCCAGCGAGGATGAGAGCCCCAGATTGTGACGGACGTCGTCCGAAGAGACTCATCGTCACATTTATGATAACTTTTGCAGGGATGTCAACGGCTCCGAAGATCACTTGCATCAAGTAGATGTTCACCCCAAACTTTTGCAGATCCATAGCAAGACCATAGTAAGCAAAGCTTGTCGATAGCCTGAAAAATCACAAGATGTATCAATGCAGCTTAAAGAGAAATGTGTGAGCATCACTTTAGTTCTTCTACAACAAGACGTGTACCAGGTTGCGCTGAGGCAGATTGTCATCTTCCTCATGGTGCTCGTACGGAACAGATCCAAGACGGAATGGGAACCGTGCGAACAAGACATCTCTTTCTTCATGGACTCCTCCAGCATCTACGCAGGTCAGAGGTCGTCTCAGATCAAACTGATTTCATCAGATTAATAATGCAGAAAAAACAAAAAAAAACAAAAACGGGGCTCTTCTCCTTACTTTAATGTCAATTTTTTCACCCTCGTCTCGGCATCCGTTAATTCTGGCCACCCTTTTAAGGTCTCTGATGGCTTCCTCTGACCTATTGTTCAAAACTAACCATCTTGATGATTCGAGGAACCACCTGCAGGAGGTGTTGGTTAGTTATTTATCTGTGGACTCATTTTGCAATTGTGATCAGTAATTATGAGATGTTTTATATGCCCTTCAATAGCTTAGGCATCTCACCATGAGTAGAGGAAGATGACATAGAAGGGTAAAGACACAGCCAGGGTCAACCCTCTCCAGTCTCTGACATAGTAAGCTATGGCAACAAGAATCAGCTGTCCCGTTGTGTAGAAGTAACCTGCTGTTGTCCCACACACTGTACGCACGCGGGTCGGGATCCACTCCAAAACTTGAAATGAACAGAAAGAGAGTTATTTCACGATAGGCGTATTGTCTGCACTCACACTTACTGCACTGATTGTTGAGTGTCTCGCTAAATGTCTTACTGAGGGAGAAGCCGTTGAGGCCCTGGCCGGACAAAGCCATCCCACAGCCAAATCGGAACAGGCAGAACAGGGAGAAAGAATTCGAGAAAGCAGCACATGTTCCCGACACCGCCATAAAAAGACAGGAGATAAGCAGGAGGATGCGTCTGCCGTATCTGGGACACAAGTTAACCGTCAAAGAGAAAGGTCGGATTACCACACAGTTTGACTTCAACGGATTATAAATTCGGTCAGTGACGTTTAAAAGATTGTAGTGATTAATTGTAAGAAAGTGAGGACTTAAAGAGGATTTTAAATTTCAATTTTTCACAGATACCTGTCAGATAGATCTCCAAATACAATGGCTCCCACAAGCACACCTCCCATGTAGATGGTTTGTCCCATTTGTTTCAGAGAGCGTAAATCACACACCAAATCCCACTGACAAAAATAGCAAATTTAAACATGTTACAGTGCAACTTGAAGACATGCAAAGTGTCTGATTGAATAAAACATAGTCCTACATCAGATATGATGGATTCGCTCTCATCAGTAATGTTATAGGACCATCCGTCCTCGCATCCCTGCAGCTCAACATCCAAACCGTTCTCAGCATCCCCCTGCTCCTCCGAACCAGAGGTCTCATTCAGGGCCAGCAGGTGCCATTGCGGGGTAACGTAACGCAGACACTTCATCGGTTTCCCTCTCTGGTCCAGTGGTACTGTGATAAGCAAGATTTCCTCTGGGCTCAGCAGGGACTGAGAGAGGTTCTTGTGTGCTTTGCAGTAGTGAGGAGGCACAGGGGCCACAAAGTTCTGCAGCAGGTTGTGACTGGCCATCATCATGACTGGTATGCAGAGGAGCGTCACATGCATGATCTGGAAGCGCCCCATGCCTCCGACCATCTCCAGCAGGTCTCCAAACGCCATGGTGCACAAGATGATCTAATGTGAATGGCACTAAACTTCGGTGATGGTTTCTTTAGAATACTGCGTTGTGCAAAAAGGACTGCTTCATGAAAATGCCTATGAAAATATTAAACAAAGCATTACTTGCAAGAAAAAACTACTAAGACTGACACTTTTAAAGATGTAAAAAACCGATTTTTTAACTGGACTCCCTGCTGGTTTACTTTTCATCCATTGCATAAAATATCTACAAAATGAAATGAGAATGCTAGCCCTTCAAGGGAAGTACCTCCAGAAAAATATTTAGCAGATGATACCATTGATTTGAGATGAAATCCAACAATTCCAGAAAAAAATGGAAAACTCAAAAAGAAGTGAGAGCCGTCGTGCTACTGCAGGAGGTACTGTAAGTGGGTTCCCATTTTACTAAGGCTTTTCTGAACTTTGGATTGTTAGGATTGCGCTATAACTTCTCAAGGTTTAAGGAGCTCATTCAGCAAACACTGAGGCAGCATGCTGAGCGCTCGGCCTGCAGGATCGTGAAGCGTGTGCAAATGAGTCCCTGCATCAAATGTGTGTGCATATCTGCAAGGAAACACACCCTCTGACATCAGCAGCGGCCAATTAGAAAGTAGGTGTTTGACAAATTGCAAAATGCTCTGATAAATATTCAACTATACTAAAGCTCTTGAAATCAAAGAGCCTTTCCCATCCTCTTTAACTTGGTGTTTTCAAGCAGTCATAGTCAATAAGTGACCGTGTGATGACAATTCAAACTGGAAATGTTCAGGTAACATGACTTGGCGATGTCATCCTAGAGAATAACACATATAGACCAGAAGTATTGCACTGCATTCCATTTACTTCTTATAATTATGGATTTTTGTATTTACAGCAGACATGTATTGTAAGTGCGAGACATTTGTGGCTGTTTTGTGTCCTGATGCTGCGTTGTGAGGAATGTGTGCACTTTCGTAACACTCAGCAAGAGATCTCAGCAGCAGGTGCACCAAAGCAAACACATCCAGCGTTCAAGCTTTTTCAGCTGTGAGAGGAGAGAAAAATCTTTGCTTTTAAATTTCTCCCCATCCAAGATGATTTTCAAGTTTGAGATGTTGACAGATGTGAAAAATACAACAACAGGAAAAAGATCCAACACCATCTGATGTGTGTACAGAATAGAATGCTTGTCTCAACCAGTTAAAGAGTGAATAAATATCCATCATCATATCATCAATGATTTGAAAACAATTCAAAAACACTTTCTTACATAGATTGGAATCTAATATTTACATAGATAACTGTACTTGTATTTGCAGTAGTAGTAGTAATCAAAACTACAATCTTTGAATGTAAAATTGTTAACATTCTGTACATTAAATACTGGAAAATATAAATTTTTAAACAATGAAAATAGTTTGCTCAGCCATGCTTGATTCTGAAATTTTATTTTTTTATTGCAAAATAAATAAAAATCGCAAATAATGATCTTGAATCCTTGTAGTGCTTAGAAAATTGATTTTGGTCTTCCTCAAAATCTTCCTCAAAATCTTGTCAACTTAACAGAAATTGTAACTAACAAACAGACATTAAATAAAAGTGTAGATTTTTGTTGTTTGTTTTTTTCCTTGGACATTATTTTCAAAACTTGAAAGGGTTGAAAGCCCGATACAGCGTGAGCGCTTCAAGAAACCATTTACAGACTCATCAATAATCTACAATGTAACGATGTGTATTTTAAACATTCAAAGGCTTGTTTTGCATTGCATGCTGTGAAATATAGGATGTATGTTTGGACTTTAAACTTATTAACATAAAAACACTCTTTAAGGCGTTATCTGTGTTATATTGCACCAGTAAACCCTCAGTCAATGCAATAGTGCTGACAGCAATGATACAACAAGTCTTAGCTCCGTTAATAGATGTCCAGCTGTGCACATGCTGGTATCAGTTCAGGTCTCGGTGCTTGACTGAGAAAACCCTAAAAGTTAAGATGAGCTCAAAAAGATTAAGATAGCTAACACCGCAGAAATGTTTCAACCATTAGTTGTTTGGTTGTGACTAATCAAAATCAAAATTGAAGGATTCTCCAAAACTATTTAAGGATGCCAATCACCCTAAACAGTACTAGTAGCTACAGGGGCTTCGAATCTTAATTTGTTCATACAAAGAGAGTTTTTTTTTGTGTGACCTAAAGATTTTATTCAAAAATCCTTCTGCTCTGAAATACTGTGTATATTTTAATTGTGTATATCAAATAATTACAGCATTTAATAATTTTGTACAACACATTATTATTATTATCATTATTATCATTATTATCATTATTATTATTATTATTATTATTATTATTATTATTATTATTATTATTAATAATAATAATAATAATAATAATAATGATAAAAAATGAAGTCAAGAATTAATTAATTAATTAATTGATTAATTAATTTTAATAAATTTCAAAGTTTTTTACACATACACAATGTGCTTGATCAAGACGTAATTTGTGAAGCATGCCATTACGCATGCCTTAGCTCAAAGCTGCAGATGTCCTGTGGTGTAAAATGTGCCCCTTTAGGGCCCCTTTCTGGTAAAACCCTACCTCTGAGTCTGCCCTCAGGAAAATCCTCTTTGCTGCATTGTTTAAGAGCTCCTTACAAATACACAGCATTTACCACTAATGATTTTATGTAATCTCTTGCGCACTGTTTAACAGCTCACTGTTTTATATTTTTACACAACATGAATATTTATAACTTCACACCTTCATTCAACCTAATGGGACAATTGAAATCACTGAGTAATTAAAAATGAAAAAATAAAACATGTCTGTGTTTGTTGTAGGAACAATAATTCGTGTTAAATTTGTGTTAACCATTAAATATCAAGGTTTTTCATGGTGATATAGTGATATGATACTATTTCATAGCATTTTGCACTGGGAAGGATTGTTTCTGCTATTCATACTTACATTTCTTCACTCATACGTAACCCAACACTAACGGCTGGGATGGACTCCAGCAAAGATCACAGGACAGATGGAAGCAGAGAGACATGAGACACAAGACAAAGAGAGAAAGTTAGAGGTGGGAAATAGATGGAAAGAGAGAGGGAGGTGGAGGGATGGGGTGGGGGGGTGGTGGTGAGGGATACAGGCACCTTCCACCATCCAGCCAATAACAGCTCTCTTAATAGAAAGATTAAAACTAACTATTACAAGATCTAATTGTGATGATGGTGATGATGATGATGATGATGATGATGATGATGATGATGATGATGATGATGATGATGATGATGATGGTGATGGTGATGATGATGATGATGATGATGATGATGATGATGATGATGATGATGATGATGATACCATTCGTGACTCTGATTCTGTTACCAACAACGCCCCCAACAGGCGACATGCGGAACTTCATTTTCAGGCGGTGTCAGAATTTCAGGATCCCACAATATTAAAAAAAAAAAAAAAAAAAAAAGAATCAAAAGCTTAAGCAATATTCTAAGTACCGTATTGAAATGTATTTTGTCATCACCATCCAGACGTGGCCTAGAATTTATTATACAGTAGTTGGCTACTACAGACAATTTGAAACATCAGTGCCAAACTCAAAGGACATCACTCAACAGAGGAGGAGGCCCTCGCCATCAGCTGTCCTCCACATACGACGTACTTTTGGGTTCCTTTCAGGGAGCTACAGCCTCATTTCCATGACAACACAGTCATCATCCAAACAACTGCCAGGTACTCCAACCTCCTGGGGGTGTGGGTCACCAGCCCAGAGGTGAAGCCAGTATAACTGGGTTTGACGTACCGACCTCGATGACTCCCACTGGGTTAAGTATCTGGAAGTCCTCACCAGCTGTTCAGACCTGAGGACGCCTCTTTCATAAGAATGAAAACATCTTGAAGCTTTTTCTGAGTCCAACTGACTTTATTCAACACAGAGATCCACCACAACCGGGATGACAGAGAATCTTCACAGACACCTGCTTTCGAACTTATTTCAGTGAAATGTGCTGTACTTCTGTTTCTGGTGTAAGTAATGTGTAGTTCACTGTCAGTGTTTTGATCAGTCTTGCATTAAATCCATTTACTAGGTTTTTTTTAATGCATTCATTTGATTCTCACTTTTACCATGAGATTCAGGAATCCTGTTTCTAGATATCCGTATTTATAGAGAGTCACCTACACTAAAGGCCTTAGTATTTTACACTTGTAAATGTAAAAGCACTTTTTAAATCAAATGAGAACAATTAATGAGAGTCAAGCAGGCTGTGGTACATCAGACAAATTTTATTCTGAATGGGTCTGAGTGCGAATGGCATGGTGTTGCGGTGACACAGTGGGTGACGCTGTGGCCTCACAGCGAAAAGGTTCATGTTTCAAGTCCTTTCTGTGTGGATTTTGTATGTTCTCTTCATGTCTGTGTGAGTTCTCTCCGGTTTCTCCAGCTGAGTGTTAGCGTGTGGTTGTTTTTGTCTTTCGTGTGGCCCCATGATGAGCTGGTACGCCTCCGCCTCTTGCCCGTAGTCAGCCGGGATAGGTTCCAGCAGACCCGAGACCCACAAGGCGGCGGGTAAGCGACTGTAGCCGAGACGATTGTGATCATCTAGTCTACAAGAAAATGGATGCATGGATGGGTCTGTATGTGAATGTGTGTGAACACAAGATTTAATTTTTAAATAAAAAAAAAACAAAAAAAAACCCTCCTATCCCACCACAAAGTCCCTTTAAGTCCCTTTATCCACATGACAGCAGCAACTTTGAAAAGACGTTCTGCATCCTTGTCAATAACACTAAGAAAGTGTGACAAATAGAAACTAATGGTTTGGTGAGACAAGATGAAATAATGCAAGAAAAATTTCATGCTCCTCTCTGTGGATGTGGGTCTCTGGGGGTGGGGGTGGGGGGGCTTATAGCGGATGCCCAGTAGCTACCATGTGCAGTTCGTTTGGGGGTAAGTTGAGGCTTTGGCTGACATGTGGACAGTTTAATGCTTGTCGTCGGGGGCAGGGAGTTTCTCCAGCGTGGGTTCCATGCCCCAGATCTCACGAGCGTACTGAGCGATGGTACGATCGCTGGAGAACTTGCCACATCCAGCAATGTTGTAGATCACCTTCTTGGTCCATTCCCTTGGATTCTAATAAAGGGACGAAACGACCGATGAGTATTAAGACCACAGATTATAAGATTAATACCTTTGACTCTCCTTCCAATAAAGGTTGCTGTCAAAGTGCACTCATAATTAAAGGATGCGATAAATACACAGAGACTTCTATAAATATTTCATATTTAGTGAACCTACCTTGTACAGCTCGTTGACTTTTTCCTGGCATTTCATATAATCTTCATAGTCTGCAAATACTTTAAACCTGTGCAGAAGAAAAATGAAATTAACGCGTATAAGGCGTATAGAAAGCGCAATGTGAATGCATGAGATGTGTCGACCGTATGCGTTTGTGCAAAAAAGCTTTCAACCGTTTTGTTTTTGCTTTCCTTTTCGTGCACCGGCATGCAAGTTAATGCACGCTCTTATTTTGTATGTGTGCACACATATTTCCCCTTTGGGCTCCAAATGTTCGATGTGTCTTTACCTGTCATGATGCATGAGCATGTTGACAATTTCTTTAAACAGGTCAGGCTGCTTTGGGCTAAAGAAGCCTCCAGCAATCTGGTCAATAGCCTGTTTGAGCTCAGGCAGGCTATTGTAGTACTCCTCTGCATGATATCTAGGAACAAGAGAGAAAGAAACAGTAACACATCTTCAGAGGGGGGAAAAAGGAAACACGTGTTTGTCACTGCAGCAACTGGTTCTTGAAATGATGGTGTAATAATTGGTGTTGAAGCAGGAGGTATCAACAGGTTCAGGATGTCACACCACTGAGGTTGGAAAATGTCAGCAGTGAAAGTGATCATTACCTAAAACTCTGTTGGACTGTCAGAACACATGGAGCTCATTGCACTGTTAGGAAAGTGTCTTGACATTTGAGTTGCCTTGGAGGAAGTTAACCAAATGGATCTGATAAATGTCTCAATGTCCCAAGGCATCATAGACGCTGAAGATGTTTTCTCCTCTCTATAAATGTCCCCTGTGGGATTATGTCAGGGTCAAACTGTTTTTACGGTTAAAGAGAGACAATTTAAATATATAAAGGCACAGAGTTGAACGTCTTACCCTTTCCTGTCGAGTGCATCAACATCATCCACCCTCATCCCGAAGATGAAGAGGTTGCCCTCGCCGGCCTCTTCCGCCATCTCTACATTGGCTCCGTCCATGGTGCCGATGGTCAGGGCGCCGTTCAACATGAACTTCATGTTGCCGGTGCCGGAGGCCTCGGTACCAGCCGTGGAGATCTGCTCAGACAGGTCAGCCGCAGGGATGGCTGGAAAACAGGTTAGGTGGAATGGTTTTCATCATCTGTGTTTTCTGCTTTGCATCAGAAAGACAGAAAGCATCTGTAAGGGAGGGAAGGTGAGAAAGAACAGCCTGGGGAGCAGGACGGTGATTTGATCACCTCTTTCTGCCAGTGTGACCCTGTAGTTCTCCAGAAAGATGACTTTAAGGCGGTCTCCAACAACGGGGTCATTGTTGACCACCTCACCGATGGCTGTGATCAGACGAATAATCATCTTGGCAGTGTGGTATCCAGGAGCAGCCTGAATGGAAAGGAACAGCCAGTGGAATAATTTAAGAGGGCTTTAGTCTGAGCCGTGAGAGGGAGTCTCTTTAACAGTTATGTGCCATTAAACTGCAAACCTTTCCACCAATCATGACAGTTCTAGGAGTCCACTGCTTGTTAGGCTCCTTCTTGATGCCTGGAGGAGAAAAAAAAATTCAGGACTGAGGCGAAATACTCCTCCTGTTCTGACTCACACACGCGGACAGAAATTGAGAAAATGTGGGCAGCAGGAGATGTGAAAACACCCAAACTTACGGTTATAGTAGGTGATGATGTGCAGGCAGTTGAGCAGCTGCCTCTTGTATTCGTGAATTCTCTTCACTTGAATGTCGAACATGGAGTTGGGATTGATTTTCACCTTGTAGTGCTCCTCTAAATGCACGGCAAATTTCAACTTGTTCTCCTACGGCATCAGAATATTGACTTTAGTACCTAAAAGGTGAATATATTCCACTTGTGTATTTAGGCGTTGAATTTTAGCTGTATGTACAATATGCCATGCAGTAATGTGTATGTGTGAATTGTTATAAGGGTAAGGTGTGCCACTTCTCCCTAAGGCTCTGTGCTATGAAGTAGTAGATGTAATTAATGATGAACAGAACACAAAGATTTATTCACAAGTAACTTTTCTGTCCTGGACATAATAATAATAATAATAATAATAATAATAATAATATAATATAATATAATATAATATAATATAATATAATATAATATAATATAATATAATATAATATAATATAACATAATATAATATAATATAATATAATATAATATAATATAATATAATATAATATAATAATAATAATAATAATAAATCCAAATGCCTAAACTAAAAGATAAAAACATCAGTCACCTGCTTCACTTTGGCCACATCACGAATGAAAGCCTCATCATTAACAAACTGGCAGAGGCCTCGCAGTTGGTCGAGGTCACGGATGAAGTCTTCACCGATCCTCTGTGAATGAAAATTAAAAAGAAGAACATTAAAGTATATTTCAGCTTCAAACGTTGGTGTGAAGTGTGAGTGATTAAAAGACAGCAAACCTCGGCGATGACCTCAGCCAGCCCTGGGTTGCACATCACCAGCCAACGGCGAGGAGTGATGCCATTCGTCTTGTTTTGGAACTTGTGTGGCTCCATTTCATAGAAGTCCTTGAAACTGCAGATGGAGCAGAGCATCACATATTGTATGTCAGGACACACAGAACGCATGGCTTCATGAAACAGATGCTGCTGCTTCTTCAGTACTCTATTTAATATATTTTCTATTTATCTATTACATGCAAATGAGAAATTTTCGGGACATACATGGTTGCTTTGAGGATGTCAGAATGAATCTGGGCCACACCATTGACGGCGTGGGAACCCACAATGCACAGGTGGGCCATATTGATCCTCTTCTGTCCCCCTTCCTCAATGAGGGACATACGGCCCAGACGATCATTATCGCCAGGATATTTCTGAGCAACTTTCTGTAAAGTTAAAAAATACAACAAAAAAAAAGTTTTCATTTTTCCTGCTGAATCACCAACAGAATATTAAAGTAGAGCAGCAGAACTATTTATATTTCAAGATCAATCGAGCAGTAGCAGGACATTTCTTTTTTTTCTTTTTTTTCCCTTTCAGCAGCGCAAATAATTTAATTCTAAGAGACGTAAATGAAAAGAAATAAAAACTATTTTGTTGTCAGACTCTCCATAACAGCTTGTAAGAAGATTAAATTTATCTATTCATAATCTCAGAAAGACATCAACTATTAGAATTTTTGTCTGCTGTCCTTCTTGATCATTTTATCTCCTGTCATGGCCTGTGTTTTTAATTAACTAATAAGATTAATTAATTAATAAGAAAATTTGAATTGAATTGGAATGATTACAGTACTACTATTACTGCTAGTATTACTAGTATATCATTATTATTGTATCACATGTTTTGTTTTTTTTTGCTAATACCAACAAGGAATCAATGATGTCTTCCATTTATCTATAATATTTTTCCTAATATGTCTTTTAATTACTTTCTACATAATTTATTTATGAATAAATTCTTCTTTGAGTGGTGGAATAAAAGTATAAGATAACAGAAAATGAAAATATTCAAGCATAATATTTCCATATAGTATGTTTTTATTATTACTGTATTATGATTATTAAGTGCTGCATATTCCAGTAACATGCTGCAGGGTGCCATACTGACCTCTAGATGGCGACGGTTGATCTCATAAATAATTTCGAGGTGACGAGGCAGCAGGTGAGCGAACAGGTCGACGGGCCAGCGCTCCAGGGCCTCAGGGAGGACGGTGTGATTGGTGTAAGCACAAGTACGCACACAGATGTCCCAGGCCTGGACAATAGGTAGGGAGAACATGGATTTTTTTTATTTATTAAATTTTATTATATAAAATATCATTATCTCTTTATGTTTGCCCTATGTCATGTTCTGTGTCTCATCAAAAACACAGCAAATAGAGCAACATAAAGCAAAGCAAGCTCGGAGTCACTGTTGAAGTGGAAGGCTGCATTCTAAATTGAAAAAAAAAAACAACATTTAAAGCTTAAGCCAATATTGTTCTTCATCACCTTCTCCCAGTCCAGCTTTTCTTCATCAACCAATACCCTCATCAGCTCAGGAATGGCCATGGCAGGGTGGGTGTCGTTCAGCTGAATGGCAACCTGAAGATGCAGAAGATAAGTAAATATCAGCAACACATGTGCTGTAAAATAGAAGCAGACCAGCCCACCACCTGTTCAAAATACCGATAAAGGTAATTTAAGAAGAGATGAGACAGAACATCAGGAGGGGATGCCTTTTGATGCCTTTTTTAAATTTTTTTTTTTTTTAACTTTACCTTGTCAGGCAGTTTGCTGAAGTCTGTGCGAACAATCTCCCTGGAGCCAAACTTAGACACCTTGAAACGACGGATGATGTCTTGGAGGGTGGCAGATACTACAAAGTATTCCTGCTTTAAACGGAGCTCCTTTCCTTCAAAGAACTGAGGATGAAGACATACAGGGTTTTCAGAAACTCTTTAAAAGTAGCCTTTTACTTTTTATACACCGATATTCATTCACGGACCACTGAGATCTTGTAATTTCCGGAACATAATTACCCAAAACTAATGTGAAAAGAAAGTGGCAATATCTCTAGAACATTTAGTGCATGATTCGTTTGCTCTCACAATCTACATATAGTTAGGTATATTTCATATATGCATGAAAGGTGTAATCTCAGATCAACCCTAAGGCGTTCACTATTGATCTGATTACATGTGTAAATCCTGATCAGAGTAAACACACATGAAGTCATACATTTTCTTACATTATCGTTGGGGTACAGCACACGGGAGATGTTCTCAGCCAGGTTCCTGTCCAAAACAGCCTGAATGTAGCCTCCAACGTTGACTGTAAGGGAATAAATATAAATAAATAAATAAATAATAAATTAAATAATAATAAATGATAATATAATATATATAAATAATGATAACAAATAAATAAATATATCATCTCCTTTAATTTATTTTAATTTAAAAAGCTGTTGCGTGTTGAAGAACATGTGATCTCTCCCAGATACGTACAGTCTTTAAGGTTAAACTCGCAGGGTGCTTTCGCAGACCAGAGCCTCATTGTGTTCACGACATTGTTTCTGTACCCGGGGATCGGGGTGTCGTATGGCAGGGCGAGGACAACCTGCCCGTAACGACACAAACAGAAATAGATCAATATGTTGTATCGGAAAACATTATTTTTCATATCTGTTTGCTCAAACAATATTTTCACCTGAGTATCAACCCATTTGACACCATCGGGGTGATGCTCCGTCCTGCCGTAGAAGTGCACCGGACGCATGTACTCCGGGCGGGCCTTCTCCCAGGGGTTGCCAAAGCGAAGCCAGTCGTCAGCCTCCTCCACCTGAATCAGGACAAGCAGAGGGAAAAACAAATTATCCGAGCCGCCTCTGAGCAGGCACCGAAAATTAGATGAGGCATCAGGTCCTGATGATGATAACAGGGAAGGTGAGGCTCATCATTCCTAACCTGCCAGCCATTGACAATCTTCTGATTGAAGATACCAAACTCATAGCGAATACCGTAACCGTAGGCAGCCAGACCCAGAGATGCCATAGAGTCCAGGAAACAAGCTGAAATCCACATGAAACCGCTTTTTACCAGCTCTTACATTAAATATCATCAGGGTAGGAACTCATTTATCAAATATGCAAAGTGAAAAGAGGCTCACCAGCAAGGCGGCCCAGACCACCATTTCCCAAACCAGCATCTTCCTCCATGTCCTCCAGTTCCTCCATGTCCAGACCCAACTAAGAAGACAAGAATGAATTGATATGGAACCAAAATGGTCACGTGAGACGCACTGTTTGGAAAAGAAATGTAACGTTTTCACAGAGAAGCATCTCTATCTCACCTGGTACGTCGCCTCATCGCAGGCGTTCTCCAGAGCCAGGTTCACCATGGTGTTCTGGAGGGCGCGGCCCATGTAGAACTCGAGGGAGATGTAGTACACGCGCTACAGTTTGGAAGAATAAGAGGAAAATTAAAAGGACAGCCATTAACTGTAAAGGATACAGGAATATTTTCACCATCGCTTTAGAACTAAGGAAAGGTCTCCACAGTTGCATGATGGGTACAAGTTTGGCATTGAAACCAAAAGCAAAATGTCACACAGCAAAAGAAATCTCCCAAGTTCCATGATTTAATCTCATGGTTGGGAGAGCGCAGCAGTGTTCCACCTGAAGATGTGTTTACACTTTGCCATTTAGTTGTGTGTTTTTTTTATCCTTGAGGTCAGATGCTGGCTGAGGTGGAGAGCAGAGAGGAGTTAGGGGGGACTGGAGACAGATCGCTCCGGGTGTTGCATAACGCAAACATTTTGGCCCGTGCAAAAATAGCTCCTGTAGAGGTCAATGTAAAGGTCAGCCTGAGCTTGATACCCTTTCATTGTTGGGATCAAGTCAGAATTTTAAAGGAGAAGCAGTTGAGATCCTGATCAAATCTAGATAAATAAATCACACAACCATTTGGCTGATTTACAGACACAATCTGTTGAATCATTAGCTCTGAAACCTCTTTTTTTTCATTGCAATATTAGCATGTTGTGCCCATAATATCTTAAATGATTAATTATGTTGCAGGAGTAATTTAGAAATAAGTAATACTACAACACAAAACTCTGGGCTGCTGGTCTTCCTGTATTCGAGTTTGTGTTCAGACCTTTGAGGCATTCACCTTTGGCCTTTCAGTCTCGAGCAGCGGAGCACAGTCAGACGGTCTGATAGTCAGATCTTCTAGTTAGACGCCGCAGCCCATCAACATGTAATTAAACAGTGTCTGAAAAGTGGTGTAATGAGAGTGGTTAATGTCTCCCCGCTGAGAATATGGGCTGTGACAGTTCCACAACAATAACCCTGCAAAGTAAATTGAGGTGTGCAAAAAAAAAAAATTCTTCTGATGTTAAGAAAAGAAAAATGACCCCCTTTATTCGGTGGAGTTATAAATTATCCCAGAATGAGCTTTTTTTTTTCCCACTGAGTAAAATGCAATGGAGTCGACTCTCAGACTGCTCCTTAACCCTCTACTATAACCGCGCAGTGTTGGTCATATTTTCAGAGAATAATGCGGCATGGATTGTAATTTTGTTGCCTTCCAGCATGATTTCTATTATTATTTTCAGGTTCTTTCTATAGCTGGTAGTTGATAGTGCTGTTGATATGTGAGTCGACTGCTTCTGTGATTTTGGTGGTATTACTTCTATGTGAACTCACCCGCCTTTGCAGCTACGTGCTCATATGACACCAGTCAAGGCCACGTGCTTTGGTTAGACAGGAGGGTAACAGAAGGTCACGGTGGGGTCTCAAGTTTCAACACACTATAGGAACAGTCATAAGAACGCCTGAGTTAATGCTAAATGTCATGACTTAACATGACTGTGCTTTCAGATCATTGAAAGTACCCAAAGAACATTAATCCCTGATGAAAATATTGAGTGGTTTTTGTTTAAAATGTGTTCACTCAATTGGAGAATCACTTATTTCATTGAGCAGCATAATATTCAGGCTGTGGTGCAGGCTGATCAATGGGCGCCAGACGTGCAGTGAGTTCACAATGACTTCCTTAAATGTCCTGAAGGTGTGCTCTGGTTCCCAGAGCAAATATAGCTTCCACCGTTCCCCCCTGTTGAAGGGGAAAACTGTGACAGGAGGCTTTGTGAGATGTTTAGTTAAAAACACAAGATGTGAGACTGTAAAGGCCTTTCTTGCAATTGGGAAAAAAAAATAAAAAAATGTAATGAGTTATTTGCATTTTAAGACACCACACTTTTCAGTAAGTCTTGTGTTACCTGAATCTGTTTGACTTGGACTTACTTTGGGATCCTTCTCATAGTAGTGCTGCTGGGTTCTGATCCACCTGCCAATCAAGTGGTCCCGTACGGTGTTAGCCAGAGCAAAGTAATAATCCCTTTTGGTTGCCACATTTCTGTCCTTGACCAGCGTAAAATGAAGATGTCTGTTAAAATTCTGCTTCAGCTCTGTGACGTTTTCAACGCCGGCGAGGCCTCGCACTGAGATCTGTTTCTTTCTATCATGATCAGACAAGGGCTTAGACATGGTGGCTCAAGCTGCAGCAGCTCAGGGCTCTAACTCCAGAAGAATGTAAACACTGGGACAGCAGGCGCACACTATCAGGCCAGAGACAAGGCAAGAGAGGCACCCACCCCAGAGATTCAGGCGTAGCATTTTAAAGGGACAACCATGAATATTAAGCAGAGGGGTAGAACAAAGGCCCAACAGTCTGCTTTAATTCAATCCTCATCCAGAATTCATTTTTGTTACTATTTAAGGTCATTGGATTCCCAACAGCTGAACATTTAAATCTGATGGATCCATCTTTATCTGGACGTAGGTAAAGATTACATTTTGACAGATTTTCCAAAATGTTGAAAAACGCAACATTTAAGTAGGGGAAAAGTATCATGGACTATTTTTAATTTTTTACAAAATCATTTTAAATAACCATCCAAGTAACAACTGGGTACTGGCAAAAACATAAACGTCTTTGAAGAATGTGAAACCAGGTAAAACTATCTTCTCTTTGCATTTGCATATTTGTATTTCACAGTTATATAAAGACAGCCAATAATGAGTTAAATAATCAATTATCATTAGTGTTACTTTGACAATGAAAAAAGATTAGATTTCATTTTTTTATATCTAACCATTCCACTGGAGGAAAGCCGGCTGGTGATAATATCTGGCAGCTCCAGCTGCCAGCATGTTTTTCCCTCACTTATTTGGAGTGATTTCTCCAGCAGATGGTGATGGCATAAAAAAATGCATATTTAAGAAATTCATTATTTTTGCACCTTAAAAGCAAAGTGCTCAGAATGTGAAAATATGTAATTGCATGATTATAGTCGTAAGTGATTTTTGTTGGAGTGAGTTAGAGGACCTATCGTATGCCAACAGTTCATGCAGCAGAGCCAGCAGCGCTGCAGTGTTAAGCATGTTCATGCCATTGTATTATCACAAGTACTGTAAGACGTGGTTACAGTACAGACATGTGATGTGAAAGACAGTCTGTGTAGGTCACATCTGTTCAAGAGCCTAAAGCAACAACTGACACAGAATCAGGTGCAGCAGAGCTGCTAAAACCCACTCTATTTTCAGTTATCACTCCAGCAAGCCAAACTGTCGTCTTGTCTTGCCCCCCCCCCTATAAATAGTAACTCTGACCCAGTCCCAAAGGCCATGATATTTGAACAGCATTTCTTGTTAATGTCAGCAAGAGCCGGTAGACAACACTAGTATAATGCTATGAGTAGGACAACAAGATAAGAGGTAAGCTAGTGTTTTGCGTGGTGTGGCCTGTGGGGCGAAGCTGCAGCCTTATCATTACATTACATTAGGAGTTCTGTGTGAATAAAAAATGATCAAAAGCGGGAATACAAAAAAAAATTAGTTTAATAAGTGTCCAAACAGAGTGTATATCCTTGTGTGTAAAATAAAAATTGACAGGAATTAAATGATAAAGTCTTTCTATTTGCACACACCCCCCCCTCCCTCCCCTTCTTTTCACTTGTTAAGATATAACTTGAAAAAAATGAAGGACCTTCCTCCTCCCTTCAAGCATTACTATATTTGGAATAAAACCAAACACAAATTGAACTGAATTTGAATTGTTAGATCTTATATGTATATAAATGCTTTCTGCACAATTTCCACTTATATTCCTATTATTGTCCAGGACAGGCAAATGACCCCCATAACAGAGGGACCATCACACAAACAGATGACAGAGATTGGAGCTGGCGTGCCCCCGATTTGTCCATTATGATGAGCAAATTATGTTCTTACATGTCTACTGGCTGTTCTGTCAAATGGCACATCAAGCATTTCAAGACCACACGAACTGAACGCATTGCCTGATGGAAACTGCGAAGCAAAATAAGAAACGATATTCTTGACGTGGGAGGAAATTTTCTGAAATAAAAGGCTGTAAGGGCAGTGGTACCGCCAAACAGATCCAAGAGCACAGCGTTACTGTCTTTTTTTAAATAGATTTCTTTACTGTACAATCAGCCAGACACATGAAAGTTTAATTAATTTTCATTTTAAGTCCTCAACAATATTCATTCAGTAAACTACCATATTAATGAATGATCTGATTTGCCAGCAGAATTCAGGTGACTGTGGAAATAAAATGGGATGTACAAAGAACTGATTGTTTCAAAGTGTTTATATAAATGTGGGAATTAGGAAGCTTTCCTTATCTTTAGCATGCATGTTGTCTATTTCAGAATAAATTGGAATAAGTTAATAACAATAGCAGCAACATCAACAACAACAACGGTGTGTTGTTTAAAATTTAAGAGTGGAATAAAAAAACATTTCCAAATTTTTAATTAGATTTTTCTTTATCTCAGATTGGCTAATGCAAAATTAAAAATGACAAATTAAAACAGTCTCTTTGATGAAACTGGATCCTTTACGTCATGTACATTTTTAATACTTTGCTCAGGTCTTATGGGATATGTTTCCTTATTTCTTGTTCCCTCATTTGCTTATTTTTCCTTTTTATTTAATCCTCTCAATTTTTTTTTCTTTTTATGACTTTGGGGCAAAACAAATAGAGAAACCCTAAAACAGGACAAAAGCATGTGAAAAGAAGGATAACAGCATTAAAATATGAAATGTCCCGTAGATCGGTAGATGTCCGTTGTCATAAGATGACTCATTCTTCCTGAAGGATGAACCTTGGAGTATAGCGTCTATATAATAAGGTCCATGTATTCATTTATGTTCCACCATCCCCACATTCATCCTCCTGCAGATTTCTTTTTTTTCCTTTTTGCAGTCTTTTATCTCTCGCCAGATGAAGGAGGAAATTAAATTTTATATCGACAACATCAGGCTTATGTAGTCTCACGGAAGACGAAAAGGTTGATTTAAGTTAATGTGCTGTCTCATTCATTCAGCACCATGATATGAGAGTCAGAATCAAGCTAATTGGTATAATAGAGTGTGGAGCTCAGGAAAGCTTTGCCAACAGTCCCTGGGTCAGAGGGATATTCAAACTGTGAGCCGGCGCCAGTTAAAATGACCCCTTTTCAGTTTTCCTCTACATTCATTCCTTGACTCTCAGACACATTGTCATACAGCCTGTTGGTGAAAAAGCTGTTCTCCTGCTTGGCTTGAAGAGAATGAACATCTTTGTTTACATCTCACCAAAAGTCATGGACTTAAGGTATAACACCTACTATTGGCACACAGAGATTTCTTTCCATGAGGCCCAAGCAAGTAGTTGTTGCTATCCCTCAACATATTCTCATTAAAATGTATAGACTATGATTAAATTACATAGGTCTTAATCTTAACTGTGTAATATAATTGTTTTTTATATGGTAAAAAATGGACTTCCTTAATTCATTTCCATGCAAAAATCACTTATCTCTTCTTTCTCTGCAAAGATTTCTAATAGTGAAAGACAAGATAAGTATTCTTGTTTTAGTGTGTGTGTCTGTGTATATGCGTGTGTGATACAACTTTATCTCTGATGTTGGAAAAAGTCATTTAATTGCATCCACACTGAACATTTCTGCTGTGTAGTTAAAATTGCCTCTTGCTTGTGGAATACTAATCATCTGCTTTTCACTGCTTTTATTACAGGCAATAAACCAGGACAGTAAGTTCAAGACATTGTTAACTTTGCTGTATTTACTTCGGTAAAATGCTTTCTGGACGAGACTGTCAACATGAGGCCATCCCAGGAGGAACACTGTCACCTGGTGGATACAACCGTTAATATTCATTCATTCATTCATTCATTCATTCATTCATTCATTCATTCATTCATTCATTCATTCATTCACTTTCTTGGTGGACAGAAAGGAGCACCAGCAACATGCACCTATGAGGATCTTGGAAAATTAATGCATTAGCTCTTCAAGATGTTTTTGTTAACATTGATTTATCCGTCTGTCTGCTTCTTAGCAGGATCACAAAATAAAAAACAACTTATGAAAGGATTATGATTACATTTCAGGGGAGGTAGGGCATGGCCCAAGGAATAATCATTAAATTCTGACAATGATCCAGATCATCATCTTAATCCAAAGTCTTTTTAAATTATTTTACAAGAGTTTTTCTGCTAACTTTATAGAAAATGTCTGGACAAAAAATTACACAATGAGTTCCCCATAAAAATCTACCACACATCAGAGTCTGTATCGAGGCACTTTTTTCAAATCGGATGATCCAGAATGTTTACATCCACAGAAAAAGGCAATGAAAACTGAGCAGCCTCAGCGGTGGTTGACACTCTGAGTGCTGCCCAGTTATTTCATGTTATTAACCCCTGTGAAATTGCTTCTTCCCTCTGGTGAGCTAAAGCTGCGAAAGAGGATGATGTTACAAGAAGAGGAAAATGTTTCATGATTGTAAAGTAATAACACAAGGTGTGAAAGTGCCCCGTTGTTACGTAGGCCTCACATTTAACTAGACAGACAAACAAACAGACGGCCGAGGGGTCGACCATTAACCAACACCATCTCAGAGTAATCTAGGTCAACACATGTTGAGCTCTTCTTCAGTCAGGCAAGTCAACAGACTCTTTTAAACTAACTCCAATAATGTACGCTATAACATTCAGACTTTTTTTGTTAATATTAACTTTGCAAAATGCACAGCAGAGACTAAAAACTTCACAGAAGGCAGGCATGCAGTGAGCTGGTGGATGATTGATAAGTGATCATAAGATTCATTTTGCTGGTAAATTCCAGAAATTCAATAAAATGCAGCATTTTCCTGAGGGGATTCTCACAGTATGAATGTTGCTCAATATTTTGCTGTAATTTTGGATTTGCATCTCCACACACATCTCCTCCATCTCCACCACACCACCAAGGAGCAAGATTCTTATATAGTGTGTTAAAGTAACAGTGAGAGCTCTGTTTGGATGTGAATTCTTTGTTGAAGCTTTACAGCAGCATATTGTGTCAGGATCGTTTTTTAACACCCACTGCCTCAGATAATTTATGCTGGTGATGTTATAAGGTTGCATTTAGCCACAGCAGTGCTTCACGGTGAACGCTAACCTGTTCCAAAGAGATTTTTTTTTACTTACCATTGTAAGATTTGCTTACTAAAATTTATCTTTCAAATAGAAATCAATTCAGTTTGGCTATTTCGGTAAAAAGAACGTGTCTCACAAATTTAAGTTCTACCATTCAGAAAGGATTAGAGTATGGGGGGGGGGGGGATTATCAGATGTATCGTAATTAATGCACCAAATGCCATGGCTGGTAGTTGCTGAGATTTTCTTTCTAAATCAACCTGCTGCTGGCAGAAGAGTGGGAGTGAGGCATTCATTAAAATATTCATTCTCCGGACAACATGAATATACATATTCAACAAATCTCGTGGAATTTCATCCCAAAATGGTCAGGGGGTGTCACCTCAAACCAAAAATAAAACCCTTGTTGTGGCACCAAAGAAAAAATCAGAGTATGGCTGAATTCACTAGGCTTCATCCTCCAGGGACCCTGAATATCTGACTACATTTCATAGCAAGTAATCAATTACTGAGACAGTTCAGTCTGAACCACAGTGATAGACCCATCAGTCAAGGATCAGACTGGGGAAATGTAAATCACCCATACATCCACACATCCACACTTTGGCCTGACTAAATATGATATAACAGATGGCCATAAGAGTCTCTGAGTATCTTATTTTAAGATATAAACAACTCTTTTAAAATAAGTTTTGCTTTTCCCTGTTTGCTCATCAAATTAAAAACATGGCAGACACAGTAACTGCGTAAATTATGCCTAATTGCAGGTGCTTCTGAAATATCCTCACACTAGCAATTTAAATCTCAGTGTGTTCAACATATTTACATCCACCTATGAGAGCTGGAGGTTATCTGTTTGTGTTTACAACTCACATGGGTTTCAATGGATTCCAGTGATATTTTTGTCACGGTCGGCCTTGAGGCTTATCTAGAAGATGGTCTGGGATTTTTTTTATATTTTTTTTGTGAACTATGTGCCTTTGGCGGGGGGAATCCTCTAGTCAGACCTGCAACATGTCTAATGATTAAATCAACAAAGTTGTTGACACAATTAAACCCAGTCCTGAAGCCCTATAATTGCAGTACTGATCACTTTGGATTTTTTATTTTACTCTAGCAACAGCTAGTTTAGAGGAAGAACATTTGAAAAACCTAATCAAACTAATTAACTGACTGTACCTGCGTCTGTGCACTGACTGTAAAGAGTAGATAATTAAATGCTAAGAGCATTGGCCTCTCTGACACATCCTAGCAGCGAACCATCCATGGATGTTTAACACTTTAAAATTTGTATGAGGTTCTGTAGGAGAAGGTCTTAAACAGATGTCTCTCTGATGAGCGCATCAGAGCACCGTCTCCATTATGTGACAGCCTGACACTTTGTGTTTACAATCATATACCGGCTTTGACTTGGTTTCCTTTTTTTTTTTTTATTAACAGTATGTTACTTTATTTTGGTTCCATAACACAAATCCAACAATAGTGCATGTTGGTTATAAACATAAAAATAATATCACATTAAACATTATCATATTCATATGAAAAATGCAAACAAATTGCCATTAGTTCTACATTTTAAACACCGCTATATTCATTTTTAGCCCTGAAGATTTTCCAGCGTAGCTGTAAAAGTATTCGGCCCCATTTGCTTCCTGTGACTGAATTGTTTTTCAGGCAAAAGCATTTCAGGAGATACATTATTCATACGTCATCCTCAGATTCAAGATTGCTTTGATTTTATCTCTCTTGCGACGAAGGATTAGAGCCATACCTGCTCACCTTAGCGGGCTTTCAGGGATTTGTATGTGCGAGTCAGCTGTCACTGATGTGTCAAATATTCACAGCAGAACAGCCTCCCTTTATTGCACAGATATTGTATAGCGTGGTGAATGTATAATTTGAGTTTTCAAAATATAATATGTCAGAAATATTTTTCCTGACAGTAATTATCTTTACTGTTTGAGCTATATGGACGTTGTTCATAAATCTCAGTATAAATTAAATATAAGGGGGGAAAAATGCTGGTTATTACAAAATAAATGTATGTGTTTTGTGTTATTTGTCTGAATTTTAGTTGAATACATGGATGTATGGATATAATTTATATTTTTCACTATGTTTTGTGACTGAATGTACCATTACATAGTAAATAGAGTTTAATGTCCATGTTAATAACTTCACGTTAAAAACGCATTAATTGACTGCTACTAAAATTTCAACTGTTTCAAATTTCTTATTGCCTCCAATGGAGAAACTACCTGAAAATAGGAAGCATTAAGTAAAGTAATACAACATATCTTATCTCTGCATTCTTTGGTTCTTTACTTCTTTCAATGATTGTGAGTCCAAGTGTTCAACCCCATTGTGATAGTTTTACAATGGGGTTCTTGCTCTCCAGCAAGGATGATGCAGATGTTGTGGTTGATTGTCCTGGTTTGAATCCAGATCTGGGGCCAGTGTCTGTGTGGATTCCCTGTGGGTGCTATTAGTTCTTGCAAAACAGGGTGAATTCTGAGTTGTGCGTGAGTGTGAAGAGTGTGTGAAATTGAATGGGTGTTTGAGTTCACACGTGTATTGGCTTGTCTGGACTCTACCTATCAGTCGGGTGAATGGATGCTACTATTTCTGGAAAAGAAGTGGATCCACTGGTGTTGTTGAATGTCAAACAACACAACAGCTCTCTTATACTCCCCCCCCCCCCTTCCTTCCTTGGTAAGATTCCCAACTGAACATATTGAACATGAGCATCGAGGAGAGACAGACGGTCGTTGTTGTGTTGCAGGATGAGACAAAGATGACAGGTGACAGCAGATAGAGACACACTTTGTGAGACGGGCTGCCATTTCCCGACACTGTGGGTGGATTTTTTATAATTTCATTGCTGAATAATGCATTCCTTTAAAAAACAAAACAAACAAACAAACAAACAAACAGTTTTATCAGTTGCTGATAAAACTTGCTCAAGGACACTTCGCCAGCATGGAGACAAGGCAGGGTGGAGGTTGATGATGTGGGGTTGAACCTGTTTGTTCTTTCACCGCATCTGTGATGACATTTCTAATAAGATGCTCAGAAATGGGAATTAAAAAACAAAACAAAAAAAAAACAAAAAAAACACCTGCCGTTAAAAACCGCAGGTTATATATAAGTTTGCGCTTAAACGCAGTTTAATGCTCAATAGCGAGGCGGCTGATAGTTAGAAATGGAGCAGGATTGGTCATCAGCAGCTGACCGCGCCCTCAACCCATGATGAAAGCTACCTACCAAACTATTACCATCAAGTGTCGGGGGAATGACGGCTCTGCTGCTGCGCTCGGTGCGGCGGAGGAGAGAAAGCATCTTTGTCTGCGCGCACAGGCTCCGGGCTTCCCCGCCTTCCTGCCTACATCGACACGGCAACATTTAAACACAATAAGACTTCTGCGTTCTGAAGAATTCATCTGCTCAATTCAGGATTTCTCTTTTCTCAACAATCCACCATCCACCACCATTTTTTTTTTTTTTTTTAATTTCTTTTTTTTTTTTTTTTTTTTTTAATTCTCGTGTTTGCCTGACTGGAATAATCAACCCCCGCCCCCCCCCCCCCCGCAACACACACCATCCCCTCTTTCTCCTCCTTCTCCTCCTCTCGCCTTATCAGTGTGTCGGATCGCCGGATAAAGCTCAGGTAAATGACATCGCACACCTCCTACACACAAAATGACCTCATGCTCGGCGGTTATTAGCGTTATAGCGCGCTGCAGCAGAAAAAAGAAAAAAAAAAAAAAAGCTTGGCCGTCTCCGTGTGTGAGCAGTTTGTGTTCCAAATTCTGGCCAGCCGCTCACCAATTATTGACACTTCTTCTGAGGTTCCTTATGGACACATCACTTAATGTAACCGGAGACAATCGGATTTCTAAACCAAGCATGTCTGCGGATCAGTGTGTTTACAGTCAGTTAAGGTGGGTGGAGGAGAGGAGAGGTCGGCGATGGTCTCCAAATTCAACACGGTTGCGGATGAGGTCGCGTAATTGCGTGCCGGAAGACGTCCTGTGGTGGGAATACAGCACATCCTCCACGGCTGCAGATACAGCATCTGCATACCTATTGTCTCACATATATATGTGAATTTATTTATATATTTATATATATATTTATACATATATATAATGTATATGTGTGTATATATATAGACACACACCACGCACACACAGTGAAGTTAAGGTTGCAGTCTTTCAGTCATAGAGCATGCTTTTTCTCTGAAATGCTGGAGGTGGTCTATGTATTATTGAGAAGGATTTCATGTTCTGTGGCAAAGCATTGGGCAGTTTGAAGGAGAGAGACAGACAGAGAGGGGAACAGTTGTTGACTCATATCATCCGCAACAAAGGAAGCTTAGTGATAAATGCTTATCTTTAAAATCAAGGGAGGAAAAGCTGGAAAGAAAATGTTTCCTACTTGTGTGTTCAGATAATGACTGTTAAAAGGAGCTGCACCCTTAGGAGAAGCGAATCACGCAATTCTCACCTCCCCCTATGAAAAAAATTGGCAACCCCCCCCCTCCTCCTCCACACACGCACACACACACACACACACACACACACACACACACACACATAGCCAATCATAGTGACACATTTTGCTGTGACAACAATAAATCCCCCCCCCCCAACCCTCATTTGAAGACATTATGGAGTGCTACGCCAACACACCCAAACCCCCAGGGTACAAATTTACACATTGCACCTCGTTTGTTTTATATTCAGGTGTGTGTGTGTATATGTGTGTGTGTGTGTGTGTATGTGTGTGTTATTTCTCATTTCCTATATAAATTATGGCGTGTGATCAATGGGCTTCTCAGCCTGGTGGCCCCCACGGAGGACCGCTGGTCTTCAAATCTGCCCACACCCCCACAGGAAGTTGCTGGCTCCATATGGTACCAGACCTGCAGGGCTGACCACTCAAAAACATGGTTCTGGCTCAAATTTAAAAAATAAAATGTTAGAAAAAGATTCATTTTTAGTCAGTTTAACAAGGTTGAAAGCTGAGTGCAAATTAACAATGGGTTTACTAAATAATCAATTATTGCTCTTAGATAATATGAAAATATTACACATTTGTTTAAGGGTGTGTTTCAAGTATTATTCCTCGAACCAGTATTGATTCTAGGCCTTCACGGTCTGATATTCCTCACAATAATTAGTGCGCTTTATTAAAAAGAGTGGGAGCTACACACCCTGCACATCTTTCATATGCTCTGCTGTCCTCCCTGCACCTCCTGTAAGTCGATTTGCTTTGCAAATTCGTCTCCAACAGTAATACAATCCATTTTGTTTGTTTTGTGTCTCTCTGAGGTGGGGGAACCGGAATCTGTATATTCAAAAAGGAATGTTAGCTCAGATTTTTCGCTCACCTGAATCAGGTGATCAACCCGGTTTGGGCGACTGTTGCGTTCTATCTATCAGCACTTCACTAGTGGAGAGCAGCACAAGTGTTGCATCTCAGATCCGTTCTCTCATCGCCACATGCTGTTGGGCTGTGCTCTTAGCTCAAGCTGACAGACTCATTTAGATGCTGTTTCGTTCTTTTGTAGGCCACTTGTTTTTATTCAACTAGGTCTACTTTGATAAGTTATGTGTGGACATGTTCAAGACACAAACAATGAACTTATGCGAAAGCTGGAGATGACTTTCAGTTCCTGTCCTGTTGTTATGGTGATGTTCACGCAGTCTTGATCGATCTTTTTTGTTTGTTTTTTTTACTTTTTTGTTTTCCCTTGATATTGCTCTGTTAATAAGTGCATCTCAGTACAAATTCACATGTTTATTTTTATCTCTCATCAGCGTTAATTTGACACAGGATATGCATGACATACGCCAAGATTTTACTCACCACTCAGTATTTTTGGTGCCAAAATGGCTTTTTTTTTTTTTTTTTTTACCACACATGCAGTTATGACTCACAAGAAATCATCTTCCGTTGGTGTTTCCATTGAGTTTGCATTAGAAAAAGACAATAGTGTCACTGCTGTCGTAATACCAACTTGCATAATACCACTTATAATAATATTGAAAATGATATTACATATTTGTGCAGCTCTCATTGGAATCAATTTGCATTTTACTTAACACTCGCATTAATAATTGAAATCCTCAAAGCTATGGTGAACATGAAAAAGAAATGACATGAAGACGTCTTTCATGGAGCAAAAGGCAGTATGCAAAGAGAGATGAATGACTGGATGACATGAAGGAGGGGACCGCTTGAAATGAAGACAAGGCATAGTTTACATAGCGTGTATGTGTGTCCGTGTGTGTGTGTGTGTGTGTGTGTGTCACAGCTCAATAGCTTCGGCGTGTGTACGGACGGGAGTGGAAGGTTACAGATATTGTGTGGCATTGCGAATTGTGTCGCTTCCTCTCTATCATACCCCATCAAGGTCATATCCACAGACTGAAAGTGGTGGCCCTGGCCTTTTCCACTCGTGGCTCTGGCAGAGAAATGGGGCCCGCGGACCACTGCTGCTTCTAATCAGGGCTGACGCGTGACTCAGTTGCATGCCAGCTGCACTGCCAAACAGGAATTATGTCCCTGGATGGTGAAGACAGCAAAAAGGTCATTGTTGAGATCTTCTTTGCATACCCTTGGCAAGTTTTGGTTACTTTATTAATTACTTATTCCTAATGAAATAAAAAAAATAATCTATCTATCGCTGGAAACCTCACCTTCAGGGTTGCAATACCAGCAGGGCGCCGTTGTTTGGATTACAGTCTAAGTCATCATGCCACTTGCTTTAAGTGTAGCTGGAAGCTCGATATACAATAATAGAAATAAAAATAAAGTTTATAAATGTAGGGAAACCAAAAATAAGTACTGTGGTATATTTTGAAGACCGAGTTGATATTTTTGTAAATAAATATGAAACTATAGGTTCTGAAATTCCAGTGTATTTTCACCATAGGTGGTACTATAGGTAGAAGTGGATGGGAAGAAGGTGTATAATTTTCCCAACAGTTGTCATAGTGATAAAAAATGAAAGGCTCGGGAACGATTCTTTAAATATGTGCCCAGCAGAAAGAATATCAGAAAGCAGCGAGAAGAATCAGCGGTTAAGCATATAATTGTTAATCTCAGTGGGTCAGGAAGTAGAATGTAGGAATGAAGTTAATATCTGTTGTAGAGCTGTAACCAATATTTGTTTTAATCATTTAGGTTATCAATTAAGCTATAGAAATCTTGGATTATTTTGATTTCTTTAGTGTTGATTATGTTTCAATTCAGGCTGGCACCAGCTTTAATATGGTATTATTTATCTGTCAAAGGTTTCTTAGACCCACACTGAAGAAAAATAGACATTCTGTCCTCAATCTGAGTTGGGTTCAGGGGCGTGTTCCCTGAAAAGATGTTTATTTTGGGGGGTAAATCAGCTAATGATTGCTTTAAGCCCACGTTAACGGGCAGTGGCATGAATTAAGCATTACTACATGAATCAGGTTGAATGTTACATGAATGATTCACCCCCTCGAGATTAGATCCCTTCATCTGGGACTCCTCAGGTAGTCTAGGTTATCTAAAGTAATGGAGTGGAAGTGTATAAATCTCAGTTTATTTCTATTTGTGTTTGCAACACTTTGGATTTGACTTGTTGAAGTGTGTCAATGTCACTTTGTTTCACAAAGCTGAGCTGTGACTGCTGCTTCTTTTCACTTCATCATAAACGCAGAAAGCAAACAGAATCTGTTGATATTTATATGCAAATGTTATCACCTCTGAATGAATCCTGCAGTTTAACCTAGAAATAAGAATGGACATGCTCATCAACCAGTTACACAACCTGACTTTTTTCAGCTTTTATTTCAGTTTGGAGTAATTCATGCTCTCTGGCGGCCACTGTTTAACATGGAACAGCCACGCAGGAGCTTCTGGTCAGAGAAGAATGTAATAAACTACCAGCAGCCAACTAGTTAACCCACATATTTACCCTTGTCAGTGGATTCAGCTAATGGGTTCTCGATATAATCTGAGAGCCACCATGCTGAACAAAGAGCTGCAGTTGGTGATCTTGGCGTAGGACGATACAATCACAGCACCAAAGCAGAGCCGTTTCAAGGAAATCCTCTTTTTATTTGGTCTGTGTTTAAACAATCGCGACACTTTGGATGAGTGGGTTCATTTTTCGGGGGGATAGTTTAATTTCCTTCACGTTCAGGAGCAGCAATCTTCATTAAGCAGGAACATAAACAGTACGTTGGGTCAGAGCATTCTACGTAAATGGGTGTATTTGCTTAAACGCTGTGCCCTAATCTGTCCGCATAGAGCTGCGTATCCAAGCTCTGTCTTTCAGGATCAGTGCTTCGTTTTCTTTAACTTTAAAGATTATTTAGTTGTTTTTTTTTCACAGCTTTTATTACTGATGGCCTTCTGTGGTGTCCAATTAATCTCTGGTCCTGATTAAGAGGAAAATACAGACGATTATTAACAAAGAAAAGCTAAATAATGTAAATGATCTTTATTACGTAGTTTAAAATTCCACAATTCTGCACTAATTCAGCCCAAATAGCATATATAATGAGCTCTGAGATTGGTTGTATAAACCCCTGAAGGTGACATTTTTTAATAACCATTTATTATTTAAGATAAGCAGGTTTGTCCTTTTCCGCTCAGCTGTCATTCACACAATCAGAAGTGTTGTATCGCATTGCATCGCAAGTTTTACAGCTCATCTGTTGTCGTTAGTGTGCGACA